>CM041295.1:21746805-22346805 GCA_023052935.1 Piezodorus guildinii | reverse complement strand
TGTAAACGCTGTAATCTCTTTACTAGATTCGTCAGCTAGTGGTACTTGCAGAAATGCCTGCTTAAGGTCAAATTTGGACAGATATCTCGCTTGTCTAAGTCCGTCTAAAAGAGAAGTCATATTTGGCATGGGATATGAATCTTTACAAGTAACTTCGTTTACCTTGCGAAAATCGATACAGAACCGGTAACCCGATCCCTTGCGAACCATGACTACCGGAGATGACCATGGAGATTGGCAAGGCTCAACTAAGCCTTCTTCTAACATCCGATCAAGTTCCTGGTACATTGCCTCAAGAACATTAGGCGAGTAGTGGTAGGAGCGTTGCTTAATAGGTTGAGCACCCATAACATCTATCTTATGTCTTATACGGGTTGTTAATCCCGGAGAATCTTGGAGAGTTAGCAAACCTTCACTAACTATCTTATCCAGATCTAACTTTTCTGAGGAACTGAGTGAATTAATACCACAAATTGATGTTTCCCTTCCCTCTATTGGAACATCCTGACGGAACGAAAACTTATGGCTAGGATCGTCTTGAAACCACCAGGTTGCTTCACGAAAATTCATGCACATATTAGAATTAACTATAAAATCTAATCCAAAAAAAAACATAAATGGAAGTGATGTTAAAGCATACAGTATTATGTTGTACGACCTACCTCCAACTGTAATTGGAATAGAGAATATTTTATCCACAATACTGGTACTTCCATTAGCGACACAAATATTAAACTCGGGAATTTCCTCAACGACATAACCCAGTTGAAGGAGAATTTTGATCCCTTCTGGTCCAACGAATGAGGTGGTTGAACCAGGGTCAAATAGGGCCAAGTAATTCAACTCTCTTCGGCACTGTTTTCCTATTTGGAAAACCATGTAAAGCTGTTTAGGGAACGATACGGGATAAAGAGGTACGGTAAAATTTTCTAAAGAATTCGAGGCGACATTTGAGGAAACGAGATCAGATTTAGCGGTACAAAAAGGTATACGATACGGAACGGTATTTAGTGGGTCAGCTAAAACTGTAGGAATAGGAATGACCCTCACTTCCGATTCCCTCGCCCATTTCCCGGAGTACATTTAGGGCAGGCGTGAATGGAAACTCCTGGGTTACCACAACGATAGCAGAACAACTTACGAGGTAGCGAACATCTGGAATATACATGTGGTCCACCACAATTCCAGCAATTTAATTTCTTAGCTGTTAGAGCTGGCTGTAAGTCTTTTGAGATGTTTTTATTGTCAACGATTGATTCAGAACTATTTCTGGATCGTACTTTGGTCGATGGGGATAACCTTTCCATACAACCAACTGACTCGGTTTTCATTCGTTCGAATTCGGGATTACAATTTGATTTGTCGGCAGAAGCGTCAGAATCTGTTGGCACCGAGGAACCCGAAGGTAAAATACTATATATTCCCGAGGATTCTTTCTTATACGGCCTATTTGTAGTGGGATTCGTAAATCGGGATTTCTCTTTTCCATTCGGTTTTTCCGCTCGGCCTTCTTGAGCCATCATCTCGGAGATTCTAGATCGTTCCGTGACGAAATTTATTAAGTCCCTATAAGAGGGAATCTCAGTCGACTTTATCCGCTCTTCGAACGATCTTCTGGTCCCTGGGTCTAAATTGGTGAGGGCTAAATGAAGTTTAATGAAGTCCCCCATATCTTCGATGCTTAAAGCCGATAGGGCGGAAAAATTATTTTCATGTTCGGATAAAAATCTTTGCAAATTATTTGCGGACGAATTGTTTAGAGGGGTGAAATCCAACACTCTTTTAATGTAAAATCGGGCTAGCCGTCTTTTATTTTGATAACGAGCAACTACCGCATCATAGGCTAGGGAATAATTACTTTCCTCTAATGCGAACCCCGAGATAAGGGACAAAGCTTCCCCGCGTAAACTACTTCTTAGATAATGGAATTTTCTTATGGTCGATAAAGATTTCTCTCTATGAACCATAAAATCAAAAAGAGAATAGAACTCATTCCAGTCTTCCAATTTCCCGAGAATGTCGGTAAATCAATTCTTGGTAGCTCCTGAGGAACAGAGTAAGTAGGGGTAGAAAAAACATCAGGTTTCTTTTCCGTGGGAGTACACGTTTTAATTAATTTATAATAATTCGCTTTAGTGGTGTCGACTAAATCGAAAAATGAATTTTGTACAGCTGAGGTTTCGACCTTGTCCTTAGTACCCGTCACGGTTGAGTTGTATTCACGGATTTTGGACTGGATCTTTTCAAAACGCGACTCGTAATTGACCAGCCTATCATAAACTGGTTTAAAATCAACTACTGTATCAACACTCAAGGAGTTTGATTTAGTAAAAATGTTCTGAACTGCAGCAAATATATCCTCCCGTTCCGATATCAAGACGTCGGGATTACCCATTATGGCAAAGCAAACAAAACGTAAAAAAATTTAAAAACAGAAATAAACTAGCACTCTGGAAACCGATAATAGAACCAGGAGAAAATTTTCCTTTAAGATAAAATAAAATAAATTCCTACTTTAAGGCAATTAAAATAAAAACCTGTAAAAAGATTAAACAAAATATAATTTAAATTAAATTAAACTCGGTAAGCGTCCTTTACAAATTCAAGGTACAAGTTGAATAACAGGAAAACAAAGTCTTAAAACTTATATGAACCTATCAAAACAAAAGTTTAAGAAATAAATTAATGAGACAAATAACAATTATTCTCAAACTTAAATTAATCTAAATTTTGATTAATAAGATACCTTATAAAAAAACAAAAAATTATTTTGTACAAAAAATTATTTTCTCTGTTATCTAAAGTTATTTACAAAAAAAAATAAAATATTGTTATTATAATAATAATTCTTATCAACCACAAAATTCATAATTATTAAATCTTAATTAAATACAAGTAAATAAAATCCTAATTTGAAACCTTTTAGTTTGAGATTTTAATTAAAATAAAACAATCTAAATTTACTAAAACAGTTTAATAAACGTTACTTTTAAATAAAAATTTTAATCAATATAGAAATATTTTGTATTAAATAACACAAGAAACTTTTACGGAAGATATATTACCATAAAAAATTAAATGTTTTCCTTCCTAATTAGAACTATATAGAAATATTTTGTCGATACCATAAAGTTTTACGGAATATATTACAATTTTTAAAATAAAAATAAAAATAAAATGTTTTCTTCTTAATTAGAACAATATAGAAATATTTTGTCGATACAATAAAGTTTTACGGAATATATTACAATTTTTAAAATAAAAAAAAATAAAATGTTTTCTTCTTAATTAGAACAATATAGAAATATTTTGTCGATACAATAAAGTTTTACGGAATATATTACAATTTTTAAAATAAAAAAAAATAAAATGTTTTCCTTCGATACGATAATCATAAAAGTCTTAACTTTGTTGATGCAATTGACTATACCTAATACCATGCTTGCGAATTACTGCAATGCAAATAGTGTCACTTAATTCTTCCAATGTATTATTCATTTCCTTTTAACAAAAAAATAACCATTAAAGTCAGCACTTAACTTAAAAAAATTGTCCTTGTCCCTGTTCGGGCGCCATAGATTTGTGACATGGTTAACGGTTAAGGTCCAGGTTCTTAGAAAATAAAATTATTAACGATCTTCTACTTTATTTCCTTTGTGGCATACAAGCATACGGCAAAACATATTCTTCGTAACACCAACTAAAATTAATTAAATAATAATCAGTTTTAAAAATAAAAAAGGAAATAATATCAAATAATCTTCAAAGTAAAGTTAACAGAGGATGCTTACCGCTGGGTATATTTTAAATATATATATGACGGAAGAAAATTAAATAAAAATATCCTTATACTGCTCCCTGCTAACTCGGTACTTCCATACATGGATACGTTACGAGACTCTCTACCGGAATGGCCTAAGATCGCGGAATTCCGGTACCTCCACGGTACTTCCTAGGCGGCGACACTGTACTTTCCATATGTAGGCTCAAGTTTAAAACACCGGGCGGACGAAACCGAGCGGGAAAATTAAAACTTGTTACAATATATATATATATATATATTGGTAATTAGAAGGTGCGATTTATTTGGGTCATAATTATGGAATTCGTTATGTCATAGTTTTAAACTTTTTTTTCTATAATACTCCTTTTTAAATAAATTATATTTTTCTTTAATATAAAAAGTATGATGCGCGAACACACAAATTTCATTCACTTCCGTTGTTAAAATCCATTGAAGGACTTTATATAAAGTTGTGAGTTAAAAAAATGTTTTTGTTTTTTTTATTATATATTGATATTTACAACTGTAATCCATAACAAAACTAGTTAATAGGCTAAAATTAAATAGACATGAACCAGAATTGTAGATAAGCTATCGATTGGCAGAATTCAAAAAATCTTCTAAACTAGGTCTCAGGGCAATTTTCCTTTCAGACGCCTCGGAGGATTATCAGGTATTTAAGAGGACGAGGTGTCCCAATGAAACTAATAGGATAGAGTTTGTCATAGAAGTAGAGGCATCTGATTCAGTCCGAATCAGTAACATACGGAACACTAAGGTCATTACGAATGAGTTTATTCGTGAATAAGTCGTGTTGAGGATTTAATGATGGATGTTGAATTGTATGGATTGGATATGGAATAATTCCGATAGTTTAGCAAAGCACCAAAACTCTACTCTGTAAAAACAGATTGGCCATATAATAGTCATGTAAATCAGTAGTTTGTAGTTTAGTGGAAGATTAGAACGTTTGTCTAATGTGTATTAAAGTACACAAAAACGTCGTGCAGTTTTTTGCCGTTCTGTCTTGTATGAATATTGCAAGTAAGACGTTTATCAAGATGGAGGCCCCTAGATATCGGATCTGTTAAACAGGGACTAGCGGAGAGTAATTAAAGGATACTGTTGGGCAGGAAGGCATAGGTTTACAACGAAGGGTATAGGTTATTTGATGGGATTTGTTGTAGTTTATTTTGATTCTTTAATTCTGACACCATTGCTCAAGTCCTCTGATATAGGATTGATTAGAAAAATTGCTAAAAAATATTTAATTGAGCTTCGATAGAAAAAAATGTTTTTCAGATTTAATAATCTAACAATATAAATTATTATCTGCAACAATCTTTCAGTTTTATATGTTTTTATCACTCTGCATTATCTTATTCAACTGAATATAACATGAGATTGTTTTTAAAGTTTGTTTAGCTTTCCAATGGTGTATTATGCATCTATTTACCCGTTTATTATCAATACCAATAACATAAAATAGTTAATTTTTTCGAATCTACAAAATTATTGGTACTTAATTGAAAAAGACATTTGAGCCCTGACAGACTATTTTGATCAGAATAAAACTTACATCATATTAATCCTCACACAAGACTGAAACGACAAGAAACTGCTCGAAGATATCGATTAATACAACACTTACTAGACCTGTTTCGACATATGTAATCGAGCTTTGGGGCTCTACAAAACCATCTAATTCCTCCCACACCCAACCGTTACAATCAAAAATCCTTCTCAAAATCTTAAATGCCCACAAGTCAACTCCTCCATAATGAACCAAATATCCCATTTTTTGCAGACATATCCCGTGATAGATACTCCTCTTTTCATTCTAAACTCCCTACCCACACAAAACCCTCTTATCCGTAAGACATATTCCTTAGATATCCCTGATAACGCTCCGAGACGAAGGAAAAGTATGTGGCCTCGGGAACTACTGCCTTAAAATAGTTAGTGAAGTGCTACCACTGGGTAGTTCTTTCTCAAGGCATTTTCATGACTTTTTTTTTTCATTCTGCATATTTACTCATTCTGTTGTTCAATACATAAATGTAAATTACTATGAATAAATTAAAAAAACAACAAAAAGAAACTTCATATTAAATTCCATTAAATATTGCATGCGTATAGCGTTAGAGTTTAATCAAAAGAGTTAGAGCTGTTTTTGAGGAAATTGTAAAAATGCAAGAAGTGTACGTATAATGTGGCTTCTCTGATTACCCAATTTCGTTTAAAAAGTTACTAATACACTTCAGGCATATGCACTTCTAAAATATGAAATTTTAGTTGCATACAACTTATCTTTTTCCAACAAGACTCCACCATATACACGGACCAGGATTATCGTATTTACTTTAATTATAATGATGGAGTTTTTTTTGTTCAACGTTGAGAAATTAGATGAGGAAGATGGTTGGGGGTGCGGTCATAAAATAGAAACACACATTTAAAACAAGTGATATTTTAATTATGTGCCAACGTTTCGGCCTACATTGTGGGCCTTTATCAGGGCTAAAAGAAACAAGATACAACCAATGTAATTATAGACTTAATAATGTGTTATAATTACATTGGTTGTTATCTTGTTTCTTTTAGCCCTGATAAAGGCCCACAATGTAGGCCGAAACGTTGGCACATAATTAAAATATCACTTGTTTTAAATGTGTGTTTCTATTTTATGACCGCACCCCCTACCATCTTCCTCATCTACTTTAATTATAAGTAACCTCAAATGTTTTATTGATAGATAACTTGAAATTTTACATGTTACAACGGGGAATCCGATATAATTGATAAATGACTTGGTCCACTTTCAAAATAAACGGCACAATTATTACATTTAAAAAAAATAATATTGAACGTGGATGTTGCTATTATGGGGCTTTGTTTTTGTAAGTAAGTTGGAATTGTGTATCGAGATAAGAAAGTATGTAGTTGATGACTTTGTAAGGCTTATCGCATAATGCTTTAAAGTAAGAGAAGGTTGGATATAGGCGGAGTCTCTTCCTTCTATCTTGTCAAGCCATCTCACTCCTATCAGATTCTGCAAATAAAATTACCCCCGTTTTCTCGGTAAGTTTAAATCTGAATTTTAAAACAAATCATATATGATCCACAAGGCTAAGTTTATTCTCCACTTTATTTTTCTTTCATTCACAGTCTCGATAAAAAATATCATGACAATGATACTTGTTCCACTCGTGTATTTTGGTCCAATTAGATTGGATTAAATAAATTCATTGCATCATGTTAAAAAAATAAATAAACTAATACTTCAAATAATAACAAGTACGTCAATATTTTATACTACATTTATTATTAGATAATATCCTTGGACAACAGTTGGGCTTAAAACGGTACAGATACATACTATGCACTAAACCCAAAGCACTTCTTAACGTTTAGTGGTACCGTTTTTTAAAAGATTTTTTATATAAACTGTAATCTTCCAAAGTACAGACTAAGATGTATAGTCCAATTATGGCCCAGTTAATTTGTATCACTTTTCATAACCGTATTATTTTATTACGTTATGAAAAACAAATCTGGTGCGGGCCACACACGACTTTCACTTACTTCGGCTGCTAAAACCAATTTAAGAACTATTAAATAAAATTAAAGTTGAAACAAGTTTTAAGTTAATTTAAATCAAAATTTTATTCATTTTTTTCAGAAAATTTGATATAGACTAAATAATATAACAATAGGGGTACTCACTACGTTTGCTATTTGCGCTATTGTGCTAAACCCATCAATTTTATACAGGATTTTTTTTTTTTTTTTTTAGTAATAACAATTTTTATTGAGAAAATTTTACAATCTGTCCCAATTTGGACATTAATAGTATTGCTGAATGATATCAAACATACTACATTCATACAATATTTACACAAAATAAAATTACAATAAAATATATACACAATAATGAATCAATACAAAAGTCAATAATTCACTTATACCTATATACACATACACACACTCATACATACATCACATTGAGTGGAGAATCTAGCCAGTGCTAGAACTCCAATATATTTACAAAAGGTCGCGAGGCCACTGCCGTTTCAACCTTCTAGGTGGGTTGTATGGATGAGTGGAGCTGGATAGGGATTGAGCTAAAGGATTAGGATGATGAATGAGGTTCTGGTGGAATTTGGAAAATTTGGATAGAATTAGGTCTGAAATAAATGGAACATTAAGGTCGTGGTGCAAGGTATAATTGGAGACATAATAAGGAGCATTTACTATTGTACGGAGGACTTTGGATTGAAAGGATTGAATGCGTTTGATGTTAGAACGTTTAGCTGTCCCCCACAGTTCAATTCCGTAGGTCCAGATGGGCTTCAGTATTGTCTTGTAGATTAATAATTTGTTTTCAACTGTAAGTTCAGATTTTCTGTTGAGTAGTCGGTATAACTGTCCGAATCGTCGGTTGAGTTCTTGTCTTTTAAGTCTTGTATGTGGGTTCCAAGTCAATCTTTTGTCTAACAGTAAGCCAAGATACCGGACTGTATCTGAGAGAGGAATCGGTAATGAGTTGAAATAAACTGGCGGACAGGATTTTCGTCTAAGAGTAAAGGTTATGTGTTTACATTTGGCTTCGTTCACCTTTACACGCCAGTTATTACACCAGTGTTCGATAAGGAAAAGGTGTCTCTGAAGGTTTAAGGATGCTGTTTCAGGATTGGAACTGGATGATAGGATGGCGGTGTCGTCTGCAAAAGTTGCCAGAAAGGTATCAGGATGTGTAGGAATATCAGCAGTGTAAA
This sequence comes from Piezodorus guildinii, assembly GCA_023052935.1. NCBI lineage: Eukaryota > Metazoa > Arthropoda > Insecta > Hemiptera > Pentatomidae > Piezodorus > Piezodorus guildinii. The sequence continues at coordinate 22,338,243 of CM041295.1, read as the reverse complement.
GGATGTAGAGGATGGGTCCCAAGACGCTGCTTTGAGGAACACCGGCCTCAACGGGATAAAGGTTAGAAAATTCTTCACCGCAGCGAACTCGGAAGGAACGGTTCGAGAGATAGGATCGGAGAATGAGGTATAGGGACTGGGGTAAATGGGTTTTCAGCTTGAAGAGTAATCCAGTGTGCCATACCCGGTCAAAAGCTTGCGCAATGTCCAGAAACGCACCAGAACAATACTCTTTGCATTCAAGAGCTGAGGAAATATGGTCTACAACTCGGAGCCCCTGTTGAACTGTGGAATGCTGAGGACGGAATCCAAACTGATGGGAAGGAAGATTTTGAGATTCTAATATGGGTAGGATACGTTTAAGAAGAAGCCTTTCGAAGATTTTTGAGAGGATGGGGAGTAGACTAATAGGCCTGTAGGATGAAGTGTTGTTGGAAGGTTTACCTGGTTTTAAAAAAAGGATGATGGTGGAATGTTTCCATAACAGAGGAAAATAGGTGGTGCGGAGGATGCAGTTATAAATATAAGTAAGGAATATAATAGCTTTCTGCGGAAGTTGTCGGAGGATCTGGGGAGTAAGGAGATCGTGTCCAGGAGATTTACGGAGAGTCAGTTTTTGGAGAAGATATTTGACCTCAGAGGGATTAATAGCTTTAGGAGGTAGGGAAAGTGGAATCGGTGACATAAGAAAGTCTTGCACTTTTGCGGTGTGATTGATGTGGGATTCCGGGTGAGGAGTGAATACTTTGGAGAGGTGTGTGGCGAATTCCTCGGCTTTATCTTCATCAGACGCAGCCCAGGAGTCATCACCACGTCGGAGAGGATGGGAAACATGATGGTATTTTAGGATCTTTTTCGTGACATTCCACAGGGAATTATCACGAGCTGATAGAGAGGAGAGGTAGGAATTAAAGGACTGGGAACGGAAGTTCGCCAACTCCCTCTTCAATTGTCTACAATAGAAGTTATAGGAGCGGCGATCTGTTGGGTGTCGGGTGCACTGCCATAATGATCTTGCTCGGCGTTTGGTGTGGATAAGGTCTATAATAGGTTGTGGAAAATGATTTTGGTCTGGATTTATATTGGAGTGTTTAGGAGAGGAAGCAGTCCAGACAGCTTGTTGGATGGCGGTGGTAAAGGAATAGACGGAATTATCTAGGTCATCTTGGGTTTTGAGGGTTACTCTGAGGTCAATATTATCGGTCAGGATTTGGCGGAAAAGGTTCCAGTTGACAGGGCCTCGGATGAATGATGGTGGAATGGGTTTTGGAATTGGAGTGAGAGATACTTTTAGGATCAGTGGACTATGGTCTGAGGATAGTTCATCAAGGCGAGTTAAAGACAAGTTGAGAGAGCCTAATCCGCTGTGGATAAAGAAGTCGAGGATGTCAGGATTGCGGTTAGGATCGGTTGGCCAGTAGGTAGGGGAGTCAGGAGGCAGGATATTAAAATTTCGGGAGTTGAGTGCAGACAGCAAATTTCGTCCCCGAGAATTCGTGGTTCTGGAACCCCACTGCTGATGCTTGGCGTTTAAGTCTGCACCCAGAATGAAACGATTTCCTAAGGAATCCAGGAAGGATACAAATTCAGAATTGGAAATGGAATGTTTAGGAGGGCAATATGCAGATGTGAGGGTTACCGGAAAGGAAAAAGTCTTGATTACTATGGATGTGGCTTGTAGGAAATCATAGGTGGGAAGTGGGAGTAAATGATGAGAGAGGGATTGGTGGATAATGATAGCAGAACCGGCATGGGCTTTACCGTCTGGGTGGTCAGTACGGTATGTCATGTATTGCGGTATTTTGAAGTACTGTTTAGTCGTTAGTTTGTTTCAGTTATAAGTGCAACATCGATTGTTTTGTCTTGCAACAACGCTGTCAGTTCGTCAGTATGATTTCTAACACCATTCGCATTCCAAAGGAGAATGGATAAGGAGTTAGGTGAAGTCATTTAAGGATTTTTCAAGGCAGGGATTAGATTCGATACTAGATTTGTAAGGAGTGATATAAGCGGCATAACAAGAGATTTGATTTCGGAGATGAACGATGTCATTAGACTGGTAAGATCTGTGACGTTTGATGGTGGAGGGATATGAGAAATTTGATGTTGAGGAGTTTTTTGAAGATTAGGTAAACTTTGAGGGATAGATTCTTGTACAATAGATTGAGAATGTTGAGGAAAATGTTGTTCCGGCAGTGCCTCGACTTCATGATTCTGGTTACCACCTCCAAGCAAGTGGGCAAATGACACGTTAGAATTTACAAGTTTTGATGGTTCTCTTCTGCTTCTGGTTGGTACAGCTGTTTCATTCGGATCCTGAGGTTTTTGGTATCTGGTTCTGAGTTTCTTGTAGATTTCACATCCCTTGTAGTTAGCCGGGTGGTCCTTGAGGCACAGAGCACATACAGCGGGTGCTGATCTTGATCTTGTACATTCTTCTGTTTTATGCTGTTCACCGCATTTCACACAGCGTGGTATGTGATGGCAATAACTTTTGGTATGACCATATGCCTGACAGTTATGGCACTGGACTATTTCTTTCTTTGTGTAAGGTTTTTCAACTTTTACACGGGTATAGTACAGTCTGCTGAGGTCATAGATTTTTTCGACTCCTGCTGATGGTTCCAAGTCCACGAAGAATAGAGGAAGTGGACTTTTATCTTTTAGAACGTTGGTGACTTGCCTCACTTGGAATCCTAATTCTGTCAGTTCTTCTTTGATTGCTTCAACGGGTGTTGAGGAATGTAGGTTTCTGATTACGACCCTTAATGCTCTCTCTTGGCGCAGCTGATAAGTATGAAAGTCAGCTTTGGTCTCAGTCAGATATTTTACAATCTTTCTGTAGGTTTCAGCAGTAGTCGGAGATATTTTAGTATCATTGGTTCTACTTATACAATAATAACTATTAGGATCTGTTACTTTGTTTAAATGCGCACACATCAGTTTAAAATTTTTAATATTTTTAACAAATATTGGTGGAGGTAGTGGTTCTCTGGGTATAGGAGAAGATTCCATGGTTTCTTTTTCATTTTGGAGGATCTGAAATGGATTCGGTGTAAAAAACGGAGATTCATCAGTTATTCCTTGTGATGATGTGCTGGGCTGTGGTTCAGAACCTAATGAGGTAGCTGACGCGGTCGCTGGTGGAATCATTTTTTTATTTTGTTCACGGCGGGGTCTCTGTTTTGTGGGAGACGAGTTAGAACCTGCAGATCTAGATCTTTTACTTGCAGACTTTGAGGACATGACTTGATGAAAATATCTCATTGATTAATAAAATAATAATAATAAATAAATAATGAGATAAGAATTAAAGATAAAAGAAAGATAATTAAAAGAAAAGCAAGCCCGAGCTTGCCGAGCTAGCGGCAATCAGCTGATCAGTGACCCTTCTTTCACTTTTTCGTGATTGTACAAAGTAAATTATAACTTTGCTTACCGAAACTTCTCCAATATTCACTGCCGTAATATTCCTGAGGTCTAGTGATGTTCTCCAGACTGAATTCTAGCGAATTCCTACTGAAAAAAGCAAAAATCTGAGAGACGATGTAACGTATGACTGTTATCATCGAGCGCCATACAGGAATTAACTGTAGAAAATCGACGGGTTTAGCAAAATAACACAAATAGCATGCTATAGCAAACGTAGTGAGTACCCCTAATATAACATTGCTACGTATAATAATCAGTAATAAGTTTATGCAGATTGTCGCATTCTGCAACTTTATTACTTTAAACTTCGTATACAAGATATTACTGTTCTTATCTTCAGAAAAATAATAATCACGTTAAATTTGCTTTTTTGTCCTTTAGTTGAATATCAAATTCGTTCAACTTGTATATTTAGCCGTTTTTCATCAATACTAATAAGATGATTTTTTATTTTTTCGGATATAGAACAATGAGAGTACTTTAGATGAAGAAAATTTAAACTATCGGCTTTTAATCACTGTCAGACTATTTCAATCAGAACTAAACCTACATCATATTAAAGCGCATTGAATTTTGCCTCGATGTTGCAAGTTTACTTAAAATCGATAGAGCCATATTTGTTTTATGATAGTCATGTAGATGCGCCTTTTGTAGTCAACTGGAATGATTAATGAATGAGAGTTAAATTTTTATATGTAGTACTATAATGCTCTTCATAGAACTTAATACTGCGTAAATTTCAACCCTTAAAGGTATATTATTATTTACGCGTTTGAATTTATTATAAAAAGTGTCACTGACTTTGACTCCAATTCAAGCAATAAAACAGCTGGTTGTTAAACAGTAGTTCAAACAAATTTTGTTAGGGCTTGGTGATCCCTCTATTGTTTTTATTTTAATTTTATTTATTTTTTTTTTAACCAACAAACCCTCTCATGTGAATCGTTAGGCGTTTCGTTTTCAAGTTTGATTTACTATATACAAACGTTCTTGCACGACTTGGTCATTTGTGCCCTGGGGAATCTAAATGTTCATTAATTTTTCGAGCCAAATTAACATAAGGAATATCATGATCATTATGGCTGAGCTTACTTATGGGGAGCCCGTGGCTGAGTGGCTCGCGCGCTAGTCTCTTGTGCTAAAGGTTGTGAGTTCGAATTCCAGTCCCGGCGGGTCTTTTATAAGGATTTAAATAAATGGGGATTCACTCACAGCCTCTCCCCCGGGTAGGTGAGACCCGTCAGCCAAATGGTGCCCACTCACAAAATTAGAAGTAGGGAGTGATGACCCTACACTACAAAATGCATCGTGAAACGTGAGTGTAATCTCTCTTGAGATTACACCGCGAGATCCAGAGCCTACATGGTCTGTCGCGCCACTAGAAGAGTTATTTGTGCCAAACATAGGCGGTTTAGGATCTTACGAACAGTTTGAGATTAGATACAGGAATAATTTGATGGTTTAGTAGAGGTCCAAAGCTCAATTTCGTATGCCCAGAATGGTCTTATAATAATTATATAGAAGTCTAGTATTGTCTAATATATATTGAAATTACCAAAAACGTCTTGCAGTTTCTTGTTTCTGTATTGAACGAGGATTCCAAGTAAGATGTTTGTCCAACGCATCAGGTCTGTTCAACAGGGACGATCTGACTATCATAAAAGGATACTGTAAGGCAGGAAGACATAAGTAAAGGTTATTTGATGATATTTCTTGGAGTTTATTTTAATCCTTCAATTTTTACACCTTTCTTCAAGAGTTTGTTAGAATTTAAAATCTGAAATTATTTAATATTGAAAATATGGAGAATCATGAAACATGAATTCTCAATTTCTTATGGCATATTGTAGTTTCAATCGGTTATCTATAAATTAGGAATCTATCAAAATAAATGTAAAATAATCTATAAATAGAGTTAATGTTTTTAATCAGAATGTCTGTCTCTTCAATCGTAGCTCCTCCTTCTAATGCCTTTCGACAAAGTGGGGAGCGTCAGGATTTTACAAAGGATTTCGGATGGTAAAGATTGGATACAGGAAGAATTCGATGGTTTAGTAGAGCCCCAGAGCTCTACTCCGTAAGTCCATATCGGCCTTATGATAGTCATGTGGATGAGTTTTTTATAAGTATGTGGAAGATTAGAACGTTTGTCTAGTAAGTTTTGAAGAGTTTGAGAGGCAATAGTTGGATTAGTATTGACTGATAACACACATTGGGGAATTCCGTATGTTCATATTGGCCATGTGATAATCTTGTAGATCATCCTTTAGTTGTTGATTGAAATGCTAGAGCGTCTATCTAGGAAATATTGAAATAGCTGAAAACCTCGAGTAGTTTCTCAAAAATACTTTTACCGATTTTCATGGTCTTCGCTGAGAGGTAGCGCTCGAATTAAGGCGGGTTTTATCTCGCGCTTTGTATAATACGCCATTAACTATGATAGGTATTAAAAAGTTTTGATAATAAATGAACGTTCATTTCTCATTATTTTCATTTTTAGCGTCCAATAACACAATCGAATGCGTACCACAGGTGGTACACGCCACCCGATAAGACATACTAGTGCGGGCCGAAGGTGGACTATTCAGAAGAAGATTAACAGAAACTTCGGCATTTAAGCTGTGGTTGAATATTTCAATAACGATTGGGACTTTCTTTTATTAAACATAATTTCATCCTACATTGATGTAGCTATTTAATCTGAACTGTTAGTGCGATTATGGAATTATGCAGGTAGATTTCGATGGTTTAGTAGAGCCCCAAAGATCAACTTGGTACGTCTGAATTGTTCTTATGATATTCAAATAGATGATCTTTTTGTTGTTGAGAAGAAGGGTTGACCATATGTCTAGTAAGTGTTGAAGTACCCGAAAAACGGGAGGAAAAAACAAAAACAAATTAGCTCATTTAATTAAGCATCACTTGGATTAATATAACGTACACATCATTAAGCGTCGTGTATTTATGTATTGTGAAGGGAATATAATAAAGGAGGAAGTCTCAATGATTAAATTTCAGGAGAAACAGGGAGCAGCTTTTTCAACATAGGGAATCACGTGAGGCCAAAAGCTCACCCCTCTGCCGGATGTAATCTAAATTCCATGTTTATTAAATTCCGCTTGTGCATGAGGACAAGTGCCACTCGTCCGATGTTTCTTTTAATAAACTTCTTACCAGAGCTCCTTTCTTCTTCTTGTCTTCATTTCTTCTTCCTTGGCGGAGTAGCAACGACCCAACGATCCACCAGCTTATTTTTAACCTTATAACCGCTGCCTCTTAATCTCAGCCAAAAAATGTTTTGTCTTTCAATAGTTCGTGAAAAGAAACACCTTAAATAAAACCTTTTTAATTTTACTAACTTTTTCTGTAATTTTTTTTATAATGGTAGGCTCAAGTTGTAATAATAATTATAAGCTTAATGAACCCAAAGGTTCGACGTCAATGCCACCAAAATTCGTCCAAATCTCCAAGCCGCCGAGATCACACTTAAGCAAATCCTCTCACCGACGTTTTTGCCTACCTCTTGGATGCCTAACAGTCGTTTCAGCGCGTATTAACTTCCCATTAATTCGTTCTTTACTGATCCCAACATCTTTACACCACAGTTTGATTCACTGCAGTGCTATCAACTCACTGACAGGGTACAAGCTTCATAATTCCGCATCGTATAATATTCTAACTTCCCCAGGAGACTCATCTCTCATCGGACCTTATATTTCCTCTACTAATTTATTTTCGAAATACTGAAGATTAACATGGATGAACCTGAAGAGGCACTTTATACAATACATTTTGTACCTTTTGTTTCGTGAGGGTTAGGGGTTAGGGTATTGGAATAGGTGCTCAAATGGTTTGGCCATGTGATAAGGATGAACGAGGAAAGGGAGCCCCGAAAATTCTTTAAGGCAAGACCGACTGACAAGAGGCCTAGGGGAAGACCTCGAAAAACATGGACGGACGAGATTGCAAAAATGGAAAGAAGAGGGGCAAGCAGCTGGGTGCTTTGAGGATGTTGGCAAAGGACCGCGATGGCTGACGAAAATGGATAGATGAGGCCCCTCCACGCTGAAAGGCACCAAGGAGAAAGAAGAAGAAGAATTTATTCCACTATTTTTTGTTTTGTGATCCCGACAATTCATTTTAATTTGTTTCATATGAATATTGCCCATGGACCATGCATGAATAGTATGATTTTGAGTGGACTGTATTTTTGGGGTTTGAAATATACATGAACTTATTGACAATGTTTGATCTTTAATTAATTAATGACAATAGAAAATGACATTTCTAAATAGAAATATGAGTTAAGTGTGAAAGCTTGAACGTTGATATAATTCTGAATATGTTGTTTGAGCTCCTACCTGTGGTGATGGCTGGCTCGTGGCCCGTTCTTCTCCCTGCTCTGTCTCCCTTGTGCTTCTACTAACATTTTGCAATGTGGACATTCATTGCCTTGTTCGTTCACTCAATCCTGTGTCTGACTTCACTACACTCTTTACTTGACAGAAAACTCCAACAAAATTTATGGTCCAAAATGGTGTAGCCTTCCAATTTTTTTATTTTATTTATTTATTGAGATATATTACAATTTGTTTCTATATGAACATTAGTAATAGTGATATAAGATCCCATTCACACAATATATACAGTATACAATGATAAAGTCAAATAAAATAAAATATAATATATATTCAAAACAAACAACAACCTATAATTGAGATAAATACAAATAAATGAAATAATAAATACAAATGAATGATAATATATATATATATATAATATATATATATATATATATATATATATATTATATAATATATATACTGCTGTGCAAAAATATTGCATCACTTCGATATTTTTTAATATCTCATAAAACATTACTTCAATGCTTTATTTTCTGGCGATTTTATTTAATAAGACTGTTGTGAAGTAAGTATAAAACAAATTTATAGCATTAAAAATTATCTGGGAAGGGATAAATAAAAACAAACAAACAAATAAATGAAAATGTCTCTTTATTGAGATAAGAAAAATAAAGAAAAAATGAAAAAAACATTTAAATGTGGTTAACAATTTTCTAACAATATCTTGTCCGCCCTCCCCTAGCGTTGATGACGGCCTTAGGTAAATGACGTTCACGATGACGGCCTGGTAAATATTCTCCCATTCCTCCCTGACAGCTGTTTCCACCTCATCCAGGGTTGTCCGGAGGTTTCGCTGACCTCTGAGCCGCCTCTCTATCACATCCCAAATGTGCTCAATGGGATTGAGATCAGGGCTTCTTGGTGGGATCTCCAAAAGTGTGGTTTCAACCTCTTGTAGGTATTGTCGGACAACATTCGCCGTATGGGGTCTTGCATTGTATTGTAAAAAAAGGAAGTTATCACCCACATATGGAGCAAAAGGGATCACGTGATCATCAATCACCTCTGTCAAGTACCTGTGAGCAGTCAAAGCCCCTCCAGTTATTCTGTGGAGCTCCGTTCGTGCCTCGATGCTGATTCCGCCCCAAACCATTATTGAGCACCCTCCAAAACTTGATCTGTAGGACATGTTGCAAGCTGCGTACCTCTCTCCTCTCCTTCTCCACACTCTTTCCCTTCCATCAGGTGAGTGCAAAGCGAATCTGGACTCATCACTAAACAGAACTCGCCTCCAATCATCTTCTGTCCATTCGGCGTGTTGTCGAGCGGGAAACTCTGTGTGTTCTAGTAAGATGAGGCCCAGTTACAGGTCTTCTAGACGATAAGTTGTTCTCCCTAAGACGCCTTCTAACTGTAGAACTCGAAATTTCAACATTCCTGAATTGGCTGATGAGTCCTCGTAGCTGATTTCCCGTGAAAGTACGATTTCTCAAGGCAGATAGCCGAAGAAATCTGTCTTCTTGAGCAGTAGTTATCCTTGGCTTGCCTTGCCCGGGTCTTCTACTGTAGCTTCTGATATCCCTGTGCCTACGAAGAACTCTTGAGACCGTGGATTGGTTTACTCCAAGTCGCTGAGCGATTTCACGCTGACTCACTCCAGTTTCAGAAAACGTCACTATTCTCACACAGTCTGTTTCAGTTAAGTGAGTCTCGCGGTTCATAATTTGCAGAAAAAAGACTCTTTGAAGAAATCACAAGAAAGAAATTGAAGAAAAAACTTGAAAAGCAATCGTGAATAGGACAAAGGAAAGTTGCATACTGGCTGATTTAGGAGTAATTATCTTCTTTTGGCTTACAGAGTAGGATAAAAAAGCCTTAATTCTCTACTTGTGACCTTTGGCATAGACAGTATTATCTTAAAGTATCAAGAAATCAAGTTTCGGAAAATGTGAATAAAGGAATACAATTTTTTTAATTTAATTGTTCCCTGATGCAATATTTTTGCACAGCAGTTTATATATATTATATATATATATATATATATATATATATATATATATATATATATATATATATATATATTAATATAATTAAATAATAATAAATATAAAAACAAAACAAATCAAATCATCAACCTACAGTTGAGATAAGTAAAAAGTTGGCAGAAAATGAACATCATACAAACCAGCATACAATATACAACTCCTATAGGGACCCCAGCCTGGGCTTTTCCCTCCACTTGTGGAGGAAAAAGCGAAATCCAAGAGATCCTAGCGACTCGCTCTCAGCCGCGTCACTGGTGTGACTCAGTAGCCTTCCAATTAAAATTTCATAGTGATTTTTAATTGCTAAATTATCTCTTGTTCAAGGAAGGTCCTTGAACATATTTGTATGCTTTTATCTAAATCAGCTGTAAAGATTTTAATTGAACTCGCTATACTGATGTAAAATTGAAAGGGCTTTAATATCATGTAGGTTTTATTCTGATTGAAATAGCCTGAGAGAACGTTATTGCCGATATTTTAAATTTCCTCTCCCTAAAATATTTTTGATTATGTATATTCAAAAAAAAAATAACCATATAATATAATATATAGTTTGACAGGGCTTAAATACCGATATTTTAAATTTTCTTCCTCTAAAGTACCTTTAATTTTTTAGATTCTATAAAAATAGCTATTGAATCTATAAAAATGTTTAGCATTGATAAATTATAGCTAAATATGCAAGTTGAACAAATTTAAAATACAACTAAAGGAAAAACTGAAAAAATATTTTTTTAATGCAATTTTTTTTTTTTTTTTGAACCTAAGAAAAGTAATATACATGTATGATATACCGATTGGAAAGCTAAAGATTTTAGAAAAAAATATTATCCTATAAACAAGCTTTTAATAGTTAACAGAGAGTGATGAAAAGCCGATAAAACTAACTGATTATTTTAGATAATAATATAATAATTTTTTTAAAATAAATATTTGTTTCTATATAAATTCAATTTAATTAATCGTTTGATAGTTTCACTCATTTTTATCTCTAACTGTATTTAAAAATTCTTTAATCTTCGATATTGAAAACGGAGGTAAGTGAAAGTCGTGTGTTGCGCGCACCAGATTTTTTTCATGTCATGTTATTTAGTACTTCTGAAACAATAGTATGTAAATGGTTAAGAATTTTTTTATATCTTTTTTTTTCCTTTTTACTGTTGGAAGAGGGGAATGTTGCCGATTGAGGAATGACGAGAATTGAATTGAAGCCCTAAGCGGGCAACTGTTTATCTTCGGCGGCTTCCTATCAGTTCCCAAAGTCCTGTTATTCCATAATTAACTCGTTTTGGAACGCTATTCAATAGATTGGGCCTCAGTTAAACTGACTTGTTATAGAATATCTTCTTAAGATCTAATCATCATGCTATTCCATTTAATTAAAATTATTATCATCGTTTTATTACATTTAATTACCACGTTATCTAATAACTGAGTTTCTTAAAATGATCAGTAGGTCCAGCTCGAAACTGAATTTATTAAACTGAAATTCTATTAATTTTATATCACTTACCTTTATATGAAGTATATAATAAGGAAACGTACTGCGATCGTGAAAATGTTTAAATTAGAAGTTTTAACACACCCCGGGGTCCTCTGATTCCAAATGTCTGTGTGTGAAGGTGGTTAGTCTAAGTCTAGCTAAATACGAAAAATCGCACGGAACTAAAATTCATATAAGCTCCACTTTATATAATGAATTTTAGATTTTGTCTTTGTTATAAGAATTTGATTAAACTTTCTTTGTTAATATAAAATTAAATAGACTTCAGTTTGATAGAGTTTTTTTTTTTTTTTGGATGAAGTAGTATGACAGAGCTTAAATCCGAATTTATTTCAATTTCTTCCACTTAAATTATATTTATTAGAATTAATTAACCATTCCTACGTGTTAGCATATATGAAAAATGACTAAATGTGCAGTATTAAAGAATCTTACCTCCAACTGAAGGAGAAAATGACATCAATATTTTTTCAGGTTAGTTTTTTTTCCCCTGTAAGTAAGTATGGTAATATAGATAGATGTATAAAATACAGTTGAAAATCTAAAGATGTTAGAAAAATAAGTTATATAACAATCAAGTTATTGAATATCGTATGAGTGACGGAAAGGGCATAAATTTAATAAAATATAATAATTTCTACGGTTATATTATTTAATCCAAAATATATACTATATTTACTAATTACACTGAATACAATATATATATATATATATATTTTTTTTTTTTTTTTTTTTTCATGATTTCGGTTGTCCTTTTTTCATGATAATAGAATTTTAAATCATCAGTCGAATTATCTGTATATTATCCATGCATTACCAATATGAACTCTCCTTTCTTGCAAGTTCCATCAGCTCTTGGAATTCCCTCCCATCAAGAATCCACCATGCTCGCTCACTATCATCGTTCAAATTCTTCCTTTTTTAATAACTTTTCGCTTCCCAAAATGGCGATCTACAATAAGAATAGTAATTCTAAAGCCTTTGTTGGACTGCAGTCAATATTTTTACTTTTTCGCACTATAGTTGCAACACTAGCTTTTCTGTTATTTTTGTTTAATAATACGCAGTGAATTTTTTTTCAGTATATTGTCACCATATAAATTTATTCTATATTATGGCTATAGATTGTTCTAAATTTGTTTGTTGATTTTTTTATATTTTAAAATAAATTTACCTCTTGGTCAAATATAGCTCTTATGTCATGTTTTTCTTAGGAAATTGTTCTCTTATTTTTTTTTCTTTCTATCTACATTTGGCTCCTTTAATTAATTACAGTTTTAACAGTTTCCAGATCTAAAACTTTAAAAACGAATAAATTTAGGTATTTTACTTCCGAACAGGAAAAAACTTATTGTTCAACGGAATCCAAAGAAATAGAAAAGGCTAAGTATACCGCATGAGAAACGTTATTAAGTTTTTATCATGATTGCTCAAGGTGTTTTTCATTTTGGAGAAGATGGAAGGGAAGGAGGAGAGGGAAATAATTAGGGGGACATTAGCCCCCCTCCCCCCCCCCCCCCCGCCGTCAGCGGCTCTCCCGACGGGAAATGGAGCATGACCCGGAAAAGCCAAACGAGCTGACATTTCAACGCTAACAGCTTTTCCGAGCATTAAAACGGTAAGATATTCAGACATTAACAAAAGTCATTAACACCTCATTTTACTTGTAAGCACCCTATCAAATCCCCGCGGAAAGGAAATACTATGTCACGGCATCTGTTCGAGGCAATTGTTAACAACTGCTAGGGATCAAGAATGATGTATGCTTCTGTACGCTCTAGAATGAAGTTCTTTTTGGTTATTAACGTTTTTCTTTGTTAGTTTCATAGCTTGTTAAGTATTCATCTGGAATGTAATGGTTTATCTTATAAACTTTACCTCTTACAACCCTAGAAGGGTCTCGGGTTTAGTACTTATAGAGATTTTGCTGTTTTATTTACAACGGCTATGCAAGGAGGTGATTAGGCCTAAATCACTCTCGGCCGCCAGGTTTTTCCCCAATTTTGATTACCCTCATTATAGAGATGGTCACTCCCAGGAGGATCTCCATACACCAGGGTCGCTCCACAGCTGAAAAACAATAAATAATTCTGCCTCAGCCGGGGTTCGAACTTGGCACTCAGAGAACAGTATCCTAATGTTCTCTCCACTACATAATTCCTCATCCCTACCTTATAAATAATAATAATAATAATAAATAATAATAATAGGCTTAGCGAACCCGAAGGTTCGATGCCGATACCACCAAATTCCGCCTACACAGACTCGCCCAATGTTCACCAATCAAGCCCAAGCTCCCGAGATCAGCCTTAACGCAATCCTCCCATCTACGCTTCGGCCTACCTTTCGGACGCCTACCAGTCGGATCAGCAAATACCAACTTTCTCGGAATCCGCTCGTCATCGAGCCCAACAACTTTACTCGCCCATTTGAGTCTCCGCGATGCAATCAGCTCAATTATATTCACAGGATACAAGCTCCGTAATTCCGCGTTGTGCAACCTTCTAAACTCCCCATTGGCCTCATCTCTCTTCGAACCAAATATATTACGCAATACCTTATTTTTGAAAACCTTAAGCCGTTGTTCATCCTTTAAAGTAAGCGGCCACGTTTCACATCCGTAAAGAACCGTTGGAAGAATAATAGATTTATAAATTCTAACCTTTAAGTTTTTAAATAGAAGCCGCGAACTAAGTAACTTAGCAATTGAATAATAACACGCATTTCCCACCTTCAACCGGGACTTTATATCTTCCTGGATTTCATTTTTTCTAGTTATAAAAATGAAATGAAATGAAAATATGCCACCTTATAAATAGTTAACAATAACTGTAATGGTTAACAAACAGTTAAGTAAGATATGTTAATGGTTTATTACAATATATTTTTATTTATACGGCATATTTCTTCTTAATATTTGTACGAACCTATTTATGGAATATATAGTAAGGGATAAGTAAAGCGAATGTGAACATTTTCGAGAAAAAAAAAGTGCGATGGTCTAAGGTCATTCTACATAATCGCTATTAAAATATAATGTCCTATAAAAGGGAGAAGGGTGAGGGGACAACCGAATGTAAAGGTTTTAAATTGGTCGATTTGAAAGAATTTACCACTTTTGAGTGTTTGAATCGATAAAAAATAGGTGATTATTAAATATGAAAGAATTTGATTTCCAAATTGAAGGATAAAATAACCGAAATAAAATAAAAAAACCGGGTTAACATTTTTTGGGGGTACTAAAATTTGCAGTATGTATGACGATGAACCCTTAGGGGAAAGCGCCGTACGTAAGTGGGTTGCTTGGTTAAGAACTGAAAATTTTGACTTGGCTGACGCAAAGCGCTCGAGTCGTCCTTTAACTGTTGATGACCACATTAAAGCATTAGTCACAGACTACCCTTACTCTACGAAACGGGATATCACAGAATATAAATGATTACAAATATTCACAAGAATCTGAAGTTTCTATTTAAATCACCAGAAAAAAAACGCTACGTACTTATTTTAGAACCCAATTTCAGTAGAGACACGACGAAGGAAAGGAAGAAGGGCTTCGGGTGAGTAATTATAAATATTGATGAGGTTCTACTAGAAGCTGCTGAATCAAATCCGTCCACAAGTACTCGGGAACTTGCCAGGAAGTGTGCTGTGTCAAAAAAACTCTTAGTCGCTATTTTCTCTTCATGGGAAAGGTGAAAAAAAGAAGCAGACTATTCACTCACGAACTTACTCTTAAGGTATTAGGTAAGAGGTCAGAAATTTGAGAAAATTTTTTGAAAACCGTTCTGATATGAGATTTTACCGAAAAATTGTCTACTTATAACATCCATAAAACATTGCTTTCGAGATGGACTTAATTTTTCCGGGATTTGGTAATTTAAACTCATGGGACCCTAAAACGTGTATTTTCCAGTGAAAACTCGAATATGAATCTTAGCACGATCACAATACTTTCTCTGTCTGTATATTTTAGAAATAGAAATAGAAAATAAAGTTTATTCTGGGTCAATGTCCCTTCAGAATAACATTAATGGTCAAAATAATAAATTATATCTGGCCTAAAACAATATATACCTACATTTAAATAACAAAAGAAAGAAGAAAACAATAAATAAAAGGTCATTGTGACATCTCTATGTACATATTCAAAAATAAATTAATAAGAATCAACCTAAAATATATCTTTTACATCTCATTAAAGTATATAAACAGATCATATCACATAAATAGATATATCATATCACAAAAAAAAAATTAAAATTAGCTTACATCGGACTGGAGAGAAAGGAAATATTGATATATTTTATAATATATGGAAAAGGATATATTTTATATGTAGGTAAGTGAAAGTAAAAAAAATCTGGTGCGGAAAACACAGGACTTTCACTTACCTCGCCATTGCCTGCAATTTTCGTGCCTCTGGCTGCCACTAGATGGCGTTGTGCACTTGATAATGATGCTGTCTGCTAGAGGGCAGCACTTAACATATGTTAAAAGCTCTGTTTCCTTAACATATTTTTGCACTTTTCTCTTTTAGTTGTACATCAAATTCGCTTATCTTTTATATTTAGCTGTTATTTATCCATTCTGACAAGTTGATGTGCCAAATTTTTTGAAAACTATAAATTTAAAGGTACTTTAGAAGAAGAAAATTTAAAATATCGGCATTTAAGCCCTGTCAGACTATTTCAATCAGAATAAAACCTACATAATATTAAAGTTTATCAAATTTTACATCGATATAGCGAGTTTAAGAGAAAATGGTAAAAAGGTGCAAAATGCATGGTATAAAGTGGCTCTTCTGGTTAGCCGATTTAGATGAAAAAGTTGTTTGTTACATCTCGGGCGTATAGTTGTCTTAAATATAAAATTTCAGTTTCATAGGACTTTTTGTTTACGGGCGGGAGTTACCACAAACCGACACACACACATACCTTTTGCGGGACTTGGTTATTTGGACTCGGAGGACCCTAAAATGTGTATTTCCGTTGAAAACTAGAATTCGAAAATTTTTACGATCGCAATACTTTCTGTTATTATGTATTTTATATGTAGGTAAGCAAAAGTAAAAATTAATAAAATTCTTTCAATAGAGTCTAAGAGGCATTTAAGCGTTACTAAACGCCTTTACGCAGCTATATAAATAAAACTGTTTCCTTGTAAGAAGAGGAACGGTCTAGGTCTGGTAATGAGAAGAAGTTTGCAATATCGAGAATTCCATTTTGGGGACAAAAAAAAAAAAAAAAAAAAAAAAAAGAAAAAAAAACGAAAAAAGAAGAAAAAGGAAGAAAAAAGTGGGGAGGTGGAATGGGTTAGCGGTGCGAAGGGCGCTATTTCCTGCGGCGATAGCGCGAGTCGCGATAAGGGAGGAAGTGGGCCGACCCTTCTTCCACTGCCTTCTGTATCCCGCTCCTCCCCCGCTCCTCCTCACCCACTCCTCCTCCGGTTATTTATTCCCGTTCCGATTGGGTCTCTTCTTGTAATGAGCCGATTTGAATGGAGCTCCTTTCCTCTCTCTCTTCGCTGAAGACCCAAGGCATCAGGAGGCTCTATGATCGATTGGACCATCTCTCTGATCGAAAAGAATGATCTCGATGAATACTTTACTAAGATATTTCTTTTGATATATTCCTTTAGAACTGCTCAATATTTTGAACGTAACGACCATTATTTGAACTAAAATAGGCCATAAGGGATTAAGAATTCGAGTTTATCACGAATCGCCATGTTTTCAATATCAATTAATATCTTATGTTAATTGTGGCTAGCGCGCTAGTCTGCCAAACCAAAAGTTGTGAGGTCGAATCCCAGTTCCGGAAGGACTTTTTAATCATATAATGAAGTGAACGGGAGGGGGGAGGGTTACTCGAAGCCTCTCTCAGGTATGTGAGACCCGTCAGCCAACTGGTGACCACTCACAAAAATAGTTTTAGGGATTAATTACCCACATATCATTGAGAATCGCCTCCGATTGAATAGACGAATGAATACATTTAAAAAAAAAACATGACAAACTCGTCAATTCTATATCAGAGACATCGAAAAATGGTGTCAAAATCATCAAGAAATAACACCAAGAAATAACTAGACTGCCTTGCCCCGGTCCCAAGCTTTTTCTATAATCATTCTCTGGAGAAAATGTGGTCATATGTCTGTCGTTCCTGTCTAAATGCTGCCTGTTCCTCTTCGATGTCCTACTCCTCTACACGCCGCAGTCGCTGCTATAGAATCCTTGTGTATATTTTGTAAACGACTAAGGAGAGGCATATTGGTCTATAGTTCTTACAAACACTTTGGTTGCCTTTCTTGTGGGTGGGAATTATGATATTGTTTTCCCATTCTCGTGGCAGCAATTTGAGGTCCCAAATCTTTTGGAAAAGCAGTTGCAAGCATTTAATCATTCCATTAGCACCATATTTGATAAATTCTGGAGCTATGTTATCTGTTCCTGGAGCTTTTCCTAGCTGGATTTTTTTTATTGCTAGCTCTACCTCATCTTCTCCGATTGCATCGTCCATATCTTAAGGGTATCCGATATCCACTCTCTCTCTCCTTTTGCAGTCTCTGTGGTTATGCCGACGTTCTTCCATACTAATGTTTTCCTGGTAGAACTGCCTCCAAATCTCCAGGACTTCATTTTTCTCAGTCCCCCAACTTCCAATGTTCATCCTTGATTTTCCTAACGGGCTTAGTCTTTTTACCTTTCAAGGCTTTAGTAATATGCCAAAACTTCTTGATGTTATCTCTATAGTTTTGATCCAGTTCTTGACCAAATTCCTCCCAAGCCTTCGTCTTCGCCAATCTGACTATTCTTTTCGCCTCATTTCTATTTTTGACATACTCGTTCCAGTGAATAGGTAGTTTAGTTGTGTTATAGGTTTTCCAAGAATCCTTCTTGAGCTTTACAGCTCTTTTGACCTCACCATTCCACCATTTTGTCTTCTTGGTAGAGGGTCTTATTTTTTGTATGCTACACACTTCACTTGCCGTATTGATTATGCAGTTCTTAATTCCATTTCAAAGGGTATCTATCTCACTATCTCCGTTTATTTCCTGGAAGTGACTTTCAAGCAGTGACCAATACTCTTCTTGTTTGTTTTCCATTTTCAGCTTGCTGATATCAATCCGATTGTATGCTTTGGTGAAGCTCTTTCGTGTCTTGATGATTTTCGTATCTGCTATAGGTAACTTGAGGACTGTGCATAGTTCTTCTCCTCTTACTAGTTTGATGTCAGTGAAAAGCCCTCGTAATATAAATAAATTTAAAATAAAGTGAATTTTCCCAGATTTCTAATTCCTAAGCTGATTGATGAGGAGTAAGTTTCGTGAGGGACCAGTCTACTTCTTTTTTTCACCTTCCACATGGAGAGTAGATGGCGATTAACAGTATCTTTCCACACAACACACTTCGTAGCAAGTTTGCGAGTACTGTGTACAGATTTGGCTTAACAGGTTCAATATGCATAAATGGGCACCTGGAGCCCTTCTTCCTTTCCAACGCCATTTCTCCATTGCTAAAGTTTTCAAACCAGCGCCGTGCACTGAGCTATTCGAGGAGACATTTCTATTCTTCTTCTTCTTCTTTAGCTTTCTACTTCTGCCTTTCAGCGTAGAGATAGTCCAACCCAGGATCTCCATCTCTCTCTGCCTCCTGCAAGAGTCTTCATCTCCTGCAATGTCCGGCCTCTCGCTTGCCCCAACTTGGTAATGTAGCCATCGTAGCTAAGCCTAGGCCTTTCTCTAGGTCTGGTGCCAACTGGTTTTGCCTCCATAAATTTGCGTACGTCACAATCCTGGCTCATCCTTCACACATGCCCGTACCACCTTAACTGTCTCTTTTCCAGGGTCTCCTTCATTGCAGGAATGTTAAATTCTTCCATGAGTTGCTTCTGCGGCTGGAATATTTTTTTTTCTAGTAATGCCTTAAAATTACGAGAATTTCGTAGTACACTGTCAGGTTTCTTCTTTGAAGCAGATAACTAAACTGAAGCTTTTATTGAAGCAGTTGGATGGGATTGAACAAGCTTAGAGGATGCTTGCTATAAGTATTGATAATTATTAAATAGGATTGAAGTTTTGACAGTCCTTTTAAATCTTGTACTTGATAAAACGGTCATTTTTGTACACTCCCCATTAAAATATATAACAATAAGTGTGCTAAAACTATTCTAATCATCTTTATTATATAATAAAACGGTTACACCTGGTGATAATAATTTAATGAGTGTATGTTTCGTGACCCTCGGACGGGCAGTGATGTTAATGGTATGACCGCCCCAATTATGTAGGAGTGCTGGGACAATGGGGCTAATTATATATTGTTTACTTTGACAGGCCCACCACAATCCAGGCAACAGTCCTAAATTTTATATCTCCAATACATTAAGAATATTATACCATTTGAGTAATTAGGCTGTTCGTAGAAACTTCCACTGTAACACGCGATTATATTCGCAAAATGTTGTAGTATTTGTTATTTTATTTTATTTTTTCCTTCGATTTCAAAGCTTAATTTAAATTAAGAGATATTCACATTCGGTCCCGATTAAAATATTCTTGGAAAAAATAATCTATTACAAACTTAATTTAATATAATATATATATATATATATATTATATATTTAAAAAACTTAAATATCTGACGAGGTCATGTAAGAATAACACATAAGAACAAAAAAAAAAAATTATATATACATATATATGTGGCTTCAATACATGTGTTTGCCAATGAGACATAACCTTCATGTGTTTTGTGTTACAAAAAATACCTTTTGTGTTTAAAACAATGTTACATGTGGTGTGTGTTTTGATAAAGATATAACCCATTATTAATGTTACTTATGTGGTGATACCACCACATATATAACTGGCCAAAGAACATTTTAAAAACATTAATTGTTTTTATATTATAATTAACATACGCAATCATGTTAAAATAAATAAAGTGTAATATCTTTATAATAATATAGTTAATCAAAATATGATACTTTTAAAATTAATATTTATTGAAATTTGCATCTGTATTACATAATAAAACAAGTAAAACTAAAAGAGAACATACATAAAGTAACATGTGGAGCTACCCATTAGCGGAATTTTAGCAGAAATGCTTAATCAGGAGGTCACTGGACCATTAAATAAAAAAAAATAAAAATATCAAATTTATGACTATTGGAATTAAAAATTGTAAACTATTGTTACCTAAACTTAATTGATATACTTAAGTTATTTAATATGTAGTTGGGAAGCAAGATGGTATTGAAAGATGAAGGATTTAAATGAGGATGAGGAAGGATCATGACGGATGTTTGATGAGAGAGTATTCCAGATGAATTAGGTCCAGCAAAGAAGGAGAGATCTTATATATAGCCGGACGGATTTGTTTTTATTTGTTATTGGGGTTTTTATGTTTTATAAATTTTGGTAGATTACTAAAGTTTTTGAGTAAAAAAAATAAAAAATAATTAACCAAAAGCCAAATGTAAACACATAACCTTTACTCTTAGACGAAAATCCTGTCCGCCAGTTTATTTCAACTCATTACCAATTCCTCTCTCAGATACAGTCCGGTATCTTGGCTTACTGTTATACAAAAGATTGAGTTGGAACCCACATACAAGACTTAAAAGACAAGAACTCAACCGACGATTCGGACAGTTATACCGACTACTTAACAGAAAATCTGAACTTACAGTTGACAACTAATTATTAATCTACAAGACAATACTGAAGCCCATCTGGACCTACGAACTTGAACTGTGGGGGACAGCTAAACGTACTAACATCAAACGCATTCAATCCTTTCAATCCAAAGTCCTCCGTACAATAGTCAATGCTCCTTATTATATCTCCAACTATACCTTGCACCACGACCTTAATGTTCCATTTATTTCAGACCTAATTCCATCCAAATTTTCCAAATTCCACCAGAACCTATTTCATCATCCTAATCCTCTAGCTCAATCCCTATACAGATCCACTCATCCATACAACCCACCTAGAAGGTTGAAACGGCAGTGGCCCCGCGACCTTTTGTAAATATATTGGAGTTCTAGCACTGGCTAGATTCTCCACTCAATGTGATGTATGTATGAGTGTGTGTATGTGTATATAGGTATAAGTGAATTGTTGACTTTATTGTTTTGATTTATTATTGTGTATATATTTTATTGTAATTTTATGCGGTGTAAATATTGTATGAATGTAGTATGTATGATATCTTTCAGCACTACTATTAATGTCCAAATTGGGACAGATTGCAATTTTACTAAATAAAAATTGTTGTTGAATAAAAAAAAAAAAAAATTAACCAATAACGTTTGAATCGACAAAAATGTTTCATTAATATTGGAATATGGAAAATTATTATATAAATGTTGGTTATAAATAAACTAATATCTTTAGATCATAACTACTTTATTATTGATCATATCTCAAGTAATTTTTTAAATATAAAAGTGGGGTAAAGCAGCCTTCAAACTTAAAAAAAGAAAGTTTCTGAATTATTTTGGTTTATTATTTCTAATAATGCACCTTTGTAATCGAATAAAAAAACAAAACAAAAAAATAACCCCCCCCCCCCTCAAAATTTGAGGGCTTACGTTACAAGATGCGTAGAACCTAAGATAGAATGCGTTTCTCCTAATAAATAAATACAAAAATATGTATTTATTGTATTTAGTGCTGTTTCATAGGGAATTAAATTTCCTAAAAAATTAAAAAAATAAATCATTGAAATGGTTTCTGAGCTAGCAGAGATATAGCGTTTTGAAATTAGCAGTGGTGATATGCCATTTTCTTTTGAATTATTTATTGCTTTTCATATTACTTAATTGTCTTTCAATAGCTATATAAACAGTTATTCCCTAATATTGTTATTTGGAAATAATAAACCACTGTGTAATAATTTACTGCTAATTTGGTCTTATAAAGTAAACATTTCAATCCAATAAATCCCCAGTTATCCTTATCAGGTGTGGAGATGGACGCTTTTTGCCAAAAAGATAACACCCTGGAATTGAGCATTTGATCAATATAAAAATTGGGACGTTACTAACGTATATATATCCAATATTATCTTACTTTAACCAACACTAAGCAGGAAAAAAACTTTATAAACTTCTTTGCAATTCAAGAGGTTTTAAGTATCTAGCCTAGCTAAAATTGTAAGTTTTGTCATAAGTCCCCTTGAATATTTTGAGACATGCTGAAGTAATCGCTAATAGGTTATATCTACTAGATAAGGGACAAATTATAGTATTTCCTAACATCATAAAATCTGTTAAAAAAAGGCTTAGTCTTTACTTATGGAGGTGAAAAAACATATTATCTGGGAGGTGAAGAGAAAAATATCTAGACAAAAAAATGTTGTATATAGTTATGATTGTGTGTAAGATGTTTATTATTGGGATAATCAACTGAAAGAGAAAAAAGCAAAAGTATTTTTAAATGTTTTTTGTTGTTGTTTTTTTTTTAAGATAAGAACCGTAATATATTTGTATAATATATCGTTGGAATATATGGTAAAAAATATCATCTTATACACAAAAATTTAAAATATAACGGAGAGTGATGAAAAGTGGATAAAACTAACTGATTGTTACATATAATAATATAATATTATTATGATTATTTAATAAAACAACATGTTTCTATCGAAATCCAATTTAAATTATTCGTTGAACTTTTTCATCTCTACAAGATTCATTTAATTCCTTATTTTTTTATCATTTAAGAATTCTTTAATTAATTTTAACAAGAGAGGTAAGTGAAAGTAGTGTGTTGCACTCACCACATTTTTTAAATTACAATTAGTTTCATAACTATCCGATTTTTAATTTAGATTTCTTTTGCTCCTTACTTTGTTACTAATAAAATCATCCATAAAGACCTAAATAACCCATTAGTTGAAGACTTGGCCCGTTACACATATACCTCTTTTCATTCCAAACTCCCTGCCCACTCAAACCCGCTTATCCGTAACCTCTCCTCCATATCTATTCCCGACAACCCACCGAGGCGCCTTAAAAGAAGATGGCCAAGAGACCTTCTAACATAAGACATTGGAGTGCTACCAATGGGTAGTTTCTTCTCAGGACTATCATGTGTACTAATCATATATAAAGCCTATTTACTTGTTGTATTTATTTAATACAGTTGTAAATTTCTTTAAATAAATAAATAAAAAAAAAATAAATAAAAAAAGATTTCTTTTACCTTCAAAATAAATTATTGACCATATAACAGAAATGTTCATAAAAAATCATTTTTTTAAAGATTTTTTAATATACAAAAATAAGCTTTAAGTAATAGGAAAAAAAACAACTTAAAATTAAAAATTGGGTATATTTGCATATTTAAACGATTGGGTTACTCAGTACCCAACCTCTCATATAGTTTTTCTCCACCATACGCAAAGGATAAATATCATTGAGGATAAAAGTGAGAGGTTGAAAACAGCTTTGGGGTTTGAGGAATGCTGAAGATTTCTAGCTGAGGCTGACATGTGTGGAGGTGACCACTCGATCGGTTCCTTTGACGCACTTAACTGATGGGCTTACTCGATGAATAAGAAGCTGCCTTCGCGATCTTTCTCCACCGATTAACATTTCAAAGAAGAGCCTCTTGTAAGTGATCAAAGGCTATGTGATTACTCTGTACAGGCTCACCTCGCCCTAATGCCAAGAGTCGCACTTCCTTTAAATAAAATTTAAGACGAGCCGATTGGAAAAGGCAGGATTTAACATACCTAACGACCCCTATTTAGAAATTCAAGCCCATTCCGAGTTGAATAAATAAGCGGAATCAAGACCCTCCCCCCTTCTCCTTCCCCCTTCCTCCCCATAATCCAATCCCTCACATTTCCAATTCATTACAATATTTTCATTCATTAGATTTGCATTCAATCAGGTGCGCCCCCCCCCCTCTCTCCTTGCCTTTCAGAGTTTCTTCTTCTTTCAATGGAATACTTAAGATTTCCTCTAAGGAAGCGTGTGAGGAAAATCACTAAGAATGGAAAGGTCATTTTTTTTTTTTTTTTTTTTTTACTTTCACTAATCCAAATTTGAAAAATATAGTATTTTTAAGGAAAGTAAGGAAAGGATCATGAATGTTTTTGAATTCGAGTTCTTAAGGGAATTAAACGTTATAGGGTCCCCTACCTTCCGGAAAGTAGTTTAGGTTTGTCTACGTGGTAAGTTTTGCCAGAGAAGGTTAGGTCGTGGAGAGTCAGATTTTATATTTAAGATATGCTATAAAAGACTGCAGGACGTTTTAGACTATTTCAACACTTTCTGGACAAACGTTCAAACCTTCCACTTAACTACAATAGACTCATCTACATGTCCATCATAAGGACGATAATATCGGCCCGATATGGACTTAAGGAGTAGAGCTGTTGGGCTCTACCAAACCATCAAATTCTTCCCGCGTCCAATCCTTACAACCCAAAATCCTTAACGCTCCTTACTTTATCACGATTGAACTCATCCAGAAAGACCTCAATATTCAATTCGTTGCTGACTTGGCACGAACCTGGTTCAATTCCTCACATGAAAACATCCATTCCCACTCTAACCTAAACCTAAAATTGAACAAAGATTAGATTATATTAAGATTTTTATTTTTCATAAGTTCACAAGCGGCCACAAGCCTCAGATATTTTTTTTGTTTACATATTGTGATACTGCACCAATTACATGTTATTTTAGTAGTGTGCACAAGCGGGGTTAGTGGTACTTATTGCCTAATTTGTTATTAAAACAGGGGTGAAATCTGAAAAAAAAACCTAAATAATAAAAAACAATTATAAAGTAAAAACCAATTAAATTACAAAGCAAAACAAAAGAAATTAACAAACATTTTTTTATATGCGAATATCTAAACTAATAATGATATATTAAACATTTATAATATATATATATATATATATATATATATATATATATATATATATATATATATATATATATATATACGCGTTTAGTAAGCTTGTGTGTGTGTATCGTTATAGTGTTCTTATCGCCATCCCCTATTTTTTGAACGAGTGGATTGTCGCAAGTAAGTGAAAGAGAAAAATAATTGTACCAGCGAGTATGTATAGTTTTTAATCCACGGGAGTATTTTTTTTTTTTTTTTTTTTTTATTATTAACTCGTCCGACTTATTTATTGCAAATTAACTTTTCTAAATTTTATATTATACGTCTATTTTACTATTTAATGATAATAATTTTATTTATTTGTCTTTAGGGCTATCCCAATACAAATAGAGCTGGCTGGCACAGCACAATTAATAAATTTTTCACCAGCAAATATACATTATTAATTACAAATCGAATATATATTTAAAACAAAAACACATATACAGCAATAAGCATTAAGGTGATGCTATCTTTATGATTAATTTCATCCATGATATACATAAATTTAATATAAGAATATCAATAAATAATGTAAAAAATTAATAGTACTAAAGCAAATACGTAATCCCTATAAAATACTAACAAGTCTCGAAACCTTTAAGAGTGATTAACATTCTGAGAATAAAGATGTTGAAATGTTATTTTAAGATTTTCTGTGACAAAAATAAATAATGATTTAAGGTCTATTACGTGGGGTTCGCAAGAATTTCATAAAAGCCATCAATACTCACATAATTTAATCCACGGGAGTTGTAAATCAGTTTACATAGTTTTGATTCGTGTGTGTGTAACGTGGATAATTATTTCCGAGTCTTATGGATGTGTTTTGAACCACTTCCATTTTCTTGTAAATATAATCACAAGTGTTACTCCAGACCGGTGCAGAATATGTCATTATGGGACGGATGACAGTTTTATATAAGAAGAAGAAACTTTATTTATTTATATAATATTTACAATGTACACTGAATACAAATATGTTTGGTTTCATGATTTCAGTGGACCTTTTTTCATGATAACAGAGTTTCAATCATCCTTTGAATTTACTAATTATCATACAATATTTTGTTTAAGTTAGTAGGAAAAGTAACACGAGATAACCTACACAATATAAATTACAATATTAATTTAAAAGTACATGTTTGGTTCTTTTGTGCGTGTAGCGCTTTAGTGATGTTTTGTTGTAATTACCAATTTCTAGTTTTAATGGGTTTTCAGAAGTTGTGGTTTTATCAAAATAGTTTTTGGTTACTGTGTAGATATACTGTTTTAATGTTGGAAGATTTAGTTCAGGGAGTATTTTTGATATCTTAGTATTTCGTGGGTAGTTATTGATGATTCGCATACATGTATTTTGTATTGTTTCTATATTTTTATAATTGGTATTGCAAGTCGAGCTCCAGACGGGCGATGCATAACAGATCTGGGCACTGTTTTACATAGTAGTAGTTTGTTCTGAGTGCTTAAACTGGATTTCTTGATTAAAATATGGGAACATTTTATAAATACATTTTTTTGTTTGTTCGGATTTTTAATTGATATGTTCAGTATATGTTAACGATTTGTCTAAAGTTATGCCTAAGTATTTAACTGATTTAGACCAGTTAATGTGGACTGAGTTTAATAAAAGGTGATGGTTTATGTTCGGTCTGCGCTTAGTAAAGATTATGGCTTCTGACTTGTTTGCATTTATTTTTAATTTCCACATATTGCAATATTTATAAGTTTAGCTGCAATCTGTTAACTATGGTATCGATGCGATAGGATGATGTATATAGGCCTGTATCATCAGCGTAAAGAGACCTTATAACGTGCGGGTGGTTTGGAAAATCGGATATATATACATTAAATAAAGTTGGCGAAAGGCAGGATCCTTGGGGAAGGCCGGCCGTTACAAGGAGTATACTGGATGTCGAATTATTTACACGAACAGTTTTATATAGAATAAGTTTGTTTGTTGGTGATAATTTTGAGTACCTATTAAAGTAAGGGGTCATATTGTTGATAATATTTTTGGCTCTATTGCATTTGTTATGTATATGTTTTGTAAAAGCTAATGATTTGTCCATTTATGGTCCAAAGTAGTTTATGGACTGGGCCCAGGAGATTACGTTTCGGTTCATAACAATGTTTTTGTAAGGGACGGTCTCCTTTTTGTGAAAATTATCGCTTGAAGTTTCTTGGCATTAATTTTAATCTTCCATTTTGAAAAATTGAACAAAGAAAAAAATATATGACACATAGTCGGATTCTCAACGGTTAGGAAATAAAATCAAATTTTGAGTTTTTTGCTGTTATCCATAGTTTTCGTCAGAAAAACCCAAATGTATCTACTTTATGTACACACACAGGACAATAAGTGGTACCAATTGAAAGAAGGCAAATTTTCCAAAGAATAAGAAGTTGGACCCCTCAAAATAGGAAAGTAAGTGTCGCATTTTTGAAGAAAATTAAATTTTAATATTTATAAGAATATTGCAACATTTCAATCAAGCAGCGATTCCTCTTCTATTGTTAAGTTTTAAATATTCTGGATCTCAAAAAACTTTTTCATCCAATTAGCTTTAAATGGTGTAGAAAACTCGAAAAGGGAAAGAAAGTTTCTCACGACGTCATGCATTTAATTAAATTTCAATATTTCCAAGAATATTCGATGAACAGTTTTATTGAGAACAAAATTTATCACACATAGCAACTGTAAATAGGATCCTCTCTTATATGGATGGATAGTATTTTTGATGAAAACCATGGGCAACAGCAAAAATTTCAAAATTTGATTGGTTGTTTGGTTTTTTAATTTTAATAGCAAAAAACATTGCGCCCTAGTTCGGCCTTCACTGAGTCACACCAGTGACGCGGCTGAGAGCGAGGGTCTAGGATCTCTTGGATTCCGCTTTTTCCTCCTCATGTGGAGGGAAAAGCCCAGTCTGGGGTCCCTATAGCACTTATATATTTTGTATATAGTTATGTTTGTTTGTATGATGTTTGTTTATTTGCAAACTCTTATTTATCTCAATTATATGTTAATGATTTGATTTGTTTTGTTTTTATATGTATTATTATTTAATTCTATATATATCATTTATTTGTATTTATCTCAGTTATAGGTTGTTGTTTGTTTTCTTTTTTGTATATATATTATATTTTATTTAATTTGACTTTATCATTGTATACTGTATATATTGTGTGAATGGGATCTTATATCAATATTACTAATGTTCATATAGAAACAAATTGTAACATATCTCAATAAATAAAAAAAATAGCAAAAAACATCGCGGTCATCTATGCCAGATATATTCATTTTAGAGGATTAATCTAAAATAAATAATATTAGTTAAAATATTAAAAGATATATTCATTAAAATATATTATATTATATTACATGTGAAATATTATATTATATCGATAAAGATATATTCATTTTAAAAGATTTCTTTAAAATAAATAGTATTAGTTAAAATAGTGTGTATTGATATAGATTAAAATTATCAATAATAAAAATAAATTAAACAATATTAGCCAAATTGATTAATACAGGTATAAGTTTATTATACTTTTACATTCATTTGAGAAGTGAATGTTAGATAATATTCAAAGGAGAAATAATATAGTAATAAAATAAAATGTATATATATATATATATAATATTATATTATATATATATATATAATATATTTTTTTTTTTTTTTTTTTTTTTTTTTTTTCCAGAAACAATTTTTATTGAGTATTATTACAATATGTCCTAATTAGGAAATTTTTAATAGTTCTCAAGTACAACATTCATACTACATCCACACAATATATACAAAACAATAAATTTATAAAATAATAATACAATATACTCGTACATATGTGTATATACAATAATGAATCGATAAGTACATGTATAAAAGTCACTCATACGTATATACAATCTTCAAGCATACAGCTGTGTGTATAATCTAACCAATGCTAGAACCCCAATGTACATGTTTACAAAAGGTCTCAAGGCCACTGCCGTTCAAACCTTCTAGGGTGATAAGGGTGTATGGAGCTCAATAGAGATTGAGATAGCGGATTCGGGTGATGGATAATGTTCTTATGGAATTTGGAGAATTTTGATGGTATAATATTTATTTTTTTTTTTTAAACATATTTATTGATATTTACAAGTGTATTAAATATTTAGGTCGTGGTGTAAGGTATGGTTAAATAAATAACAACTTTTGAGCTTTTATTTTACACAAAACAATTAAAAACATCGACTACTAAGTTATATCAGATTTTTTTTCTTCACATATTTATCAAGTTCGTGGAATACTAATTCCAACTATTTGCTGTTTCAAATACCATTATTCTATTAAAATGTGAGTTTCTAAAAAAATTTCAAATCAAATTTACGTTTCTGCAAGAAGAAATACTATGAAAAAACATAATTTAATTGACAATCTAAAAGAACCAAAGTGACGCAACTAAGTTATTTCAAATAGCCTAAAAACTGATTATTAGGTTAAAACCATTTTTGTAAATAATAGCGGTGATGCAAGATGTGCTAAATGAACCAATAAAAA
The DNA here is from genome assembly GCA_023052935.1 of Piezodorus guildinii. Lineage (NCBI taxonomy): Eukaryota > Metazoa > Arthropoda > Insecta > Hemiptera > Pentatomidae > Piezodorus > Piezodorus guildinii. Next base: position 22,308,422 of record CM041295.1, on the reverse strand, counting down.
TGCACAAAATTGAGAAAACAATAAATTAATGGTGATATATTACAGGGTACGGTGCTCCTACCGTATAGTAGGAAATATAGTGCCTTTTGGAAAGAAATGAAAGGAAAGGTTATATCTGTTTGCAGAGGATGAATGAATGCATGAATGAATAAAGTACTTTATTCTAGGACTAAGTCCGTTAAGAATAATACACATGTACAAAAAAAATAATTACTACAACTGGCCAAAAACACATATAATAAAACTAATAATATTAATGATTACAATAATTATTTACAATTATTTTAATTGATGAAAAGAGAGAGAAATGATAAATATAAATTTAAAAAATACAGTAATATCTAAATGTAATATAGAACTAACAAACCAAAAAAACATTAAATAATTAAAAAAATAAATGAAAATAAACTTTACGATCATTTATATTATGAAGTGTAGATATTTCTCACATCACTTTAATCGCTGTACTAAAATTAGTTGGCATCTGATTGGGAAGCAAGAAGGTGTTTAAAAAGGAGAGATTTGAAAGAAGATTGGGAAGGAGCATGTCGGATGTGTGATGGGAGAGTATTCCAGAAGAAAGAGGACCGGGCTAAGAAGGAAAATTCATATTTTTTGGTTCTATGGGAAGGCGTATAGAGGTCGGAAAGACGGGATCTGGTTTCATGAGTATGGATTGTGGATTTAAATTGCAGGAGACTATAGATGTAAGAGAGGCGGTGGGAGCGAATGACTTGATAGGGAAAGGAAATAGTACGTTTTAGAAAGAAATGGTTTTAGTACCTTTTGGAATAAAATGTAATTTTTAAATACATTTTAAAGGAATTCTATGTTTTTTAGATACAATTCGATGACGGATTTATATAAAACTGAACCATTAGAATACAAATATTACAAAATATCAACTTTGGTAAAAGTGTCCTTAAGTACCTTTTGGAAATCAACGTCTCAGTTGTTGAGAATCGGACTATAGGTATATGAACTTTTTCGCTTGGCTTGAGGTATTGTATCTGCTCCCAAAATATGACTAGACGTTTATTAGACACCCTTTATACATAATATATATAAAATAAAACGTTGAAAAAGCAGGAACTCTCCATGAAAGGAGTTATGATGATTAATCAGTAAGCAACACTTGTCGCCGAGCACACACTTTGAATCATTAACACAAGCCGACTGCCTAACTCTAATTAAAGTTACTAACTTTTCTCCACGTGGCCAGGAGAGCCCGAGGGAGTACCACTCATGTAGGGATATTCCTGTTAGATTATACGCATCAATTTTATTTATCGTTTTAATGATAATCATTAAAAATTGTTGTGCGCGCAACAAAAAACTTAAACTTTTCAGGAATATCTAAGTACCATTTATTATTAGTATATGTTTCTTCGGAAAAAAAAAATTTATTATATAAAAAAGAAGAGGTTTGAAAAGTTCTTTAATTTATTTTTTTAAAACAAAAAAATACTATGGTGAAAGTAAAGTAAAAAGAAACAATATTAACAATATATATATTTATGTTATATATATATATATATATATATATATATAATATATATATATATTATATATATATATATAATTTTTTTTTTTTTTTTTATTATTATTTATTACGAGATAATACAATCTGCCACCTTCTGGGGCAATGAATATATATATAAAATTATAAATTTTAGAATTAAATAACCATTTCGTTAGCTTTTTTAACTATTATTTAGGCGCTATCCTTCCACGTCAAATAGTGTGAGTTCGAATTCCTGTCCCGGGAGGACTTTTTGAAACATAGTATTAAATTTGGATTCAAACACAACCTCCCCCGGGTATGAGAGACTCGTTAGCCAACTGGTGGCTACCTACAAAAACAGGCATAGGGAGTGATGAACCTAACCTTAAAAAATCATTAAAATCAATAATGTTGAGCGGCAAGGTCTGGACGATTTCGAATCGATTGACCCATAAATATATATAAATAAAATTAAAAAAAAATTATTCTAGGATCAAGTCCCCATAGAATTACGAACAATGAACAGAAAGAAATCCTTATGGTCTGGTAACTTAAAGAAAATAATAACAAGAGCCCTACCGAACCCGAAGGTTCGATGGCGATACCACCGAATACTGTCTACACAGACTCGTGCGATGATCACCGTTCACGCCCAAGCTCCCGCGATCAGCCTTAACGCAATCCTCCCATCGACGCTTCGGCCTACCTATCGGACGCCTAACAGTCGGTTCAGCGTGTACTAACTTTCTCGGAAGTCGTTCCTAACTTACTCGCCTATTTGCGCCTCCGCAATGCTATCAACTCGATTATATTCACAGGGTATAAGCTCCGCAATTCCGCGTTGTGCAACCTTCTAAACTCCCCAGTGGCCTCATCTCTCTTCGGACCAAATATTTTACGTAGTACCTTATTTTCGAAAACCTTAAGCCGTTGGTCATCCTTCAAAGTAAGCGGCCACTTTTCACATCCGTAAAGGACCGTTGGAAAAAAAATAGTTTTATAAATTCTAATCTTTAAGTTTTTAGACAAAAGCCCCGGGCTAAGTAATTTACCAACTGAATAATAAAACGCACTTCCCCCCTTTAACCGAGACTTTAAATTTATACTATATATGTTTTACATTAGAATGGAAGATTGAGATGTGAGTAGGTAGTGGAAGATTTGATGTTTGAAGGAAGACAGAGAGGCGTCTTTACGAATGGAGATGAGCAGCGAATTCCAAAAGGATGAGGAACGAACGAGAAACGATTTGTGAAAGGATGCAGTTTTATGTAATGGGATATAAATATTGATTGATTGGGTTCTAGTATTTAATGAATGGATATCAGATCAGTGATTTTGAAAAACAAATGTAAAGTTACAAAAACTTCTCTTATTTTTAACATAATTAGGAAAGTTTAGTGTCAATCCAGTTTCATTTACGCCGGCGCGTACCACCGGTGTCCCGCGCTTGTCTGTCCTATCGGAAGGCGCGTACCACAGGCATTTCTATATCCATGTTATCTATTATTTATATGGGAAAAATAAAAAAAAATAAAACATGTTAACTGCTTTTCGAGTAATGTTTATTGGCAGAAATCTGAGCTTAGGATAAAAAAACCCGCACGAATTAAAAAAATTCAAAATAAGCACTAACTAGTCTGTTAGCGAACGTACAACTTGTAACAGGTCTGAATAGGCAATAATCGATGAAACGTGGCATAAATTAGAGTGCCGTCACACAGGGCATACGTCGTCGGCGGCGTGAACATGTCAAAGTGGATTATAAGAGTTCTGGAGCCATAACATACTCAGCTCCGAGTATTTTATTACCATTGAGAGAAACAGGGCTATGCTTAGCTTTCAATTTTTTTTCTGTATTGTTTGGTCGGATTCGAGGTGCAGGTACTTTTAGATTTAATGGCTGGGATTTTTTTGTCTGAAGAATGTTACGATTCTGTGTTGGTCAGCAACATAGCCTGCAGACGTGTTATAGAATCTCTAATATACATTAAAAAAATATGTCAGTGCTTAAGACGGCACGGCAGAAGTTTGATTCATCGGCAGTCGTAACTTTTATATATAAACTCCCCGTCAAAAGTATTGCAACACTTGCAAATATTTGAATTAAAAAAAACAATCTTTTTTTCTATAATAAAGAAAGCTTCTGAAGTCAATAGAAAACCTTTTAAACTTGAAATAAACAAATTTTATTGAAATAAATTACAACATTTCTTCCAATAAACAAAAAAATTCGAAAACATACTTTTTAAAATTTTCCTTTTTTACATTTTTAAGTATAAAATAGATGGCCTCGAGACCATCTAGTTTAGTTACTTAGTGGAGTGATGCCAATGGGCGTTTTCTCTTCGCGTTTTTTTTATGTATTTTATCATTATTAACATATTTACTTGTTGTATTACAAAATAAAGTTGTAAATTTCAATAAAAATATTTAAAAAAAAAAAAAAAAAAGTATAAAATTACAATTTCAAATTTAATATGACGTATTTCCTTCTCTGGCTTGAATGACTGCTTCCACCATCCTTGGCGTACTTGTTAAAAGATTTTGAAGAAAATCTTGTTGTAGATTGTCCCATTCCTCCAATACAGCTTTATTTAGCAGTTCAAGGAGGTGTATCTCGTGACCGAACCATTCTTTTGAGATTATCCCAAACATGCTCGATTGGGTTAAGGTCAGGACTGCTTGCTGACCAATCAATGGTGTGAATATTGGTGGTATTCAGAAACACAGATTGCCTTGTGAGGACGAGCATGGTCATGCATGAGCAATGATTCAGAGCCTATGAAGGGCATAAAAGGCACTACATGATCTTTAATCACTTGAAGGATCATTTCTACATACCTCAACGCATTCAAAGGAATGCTCCCTCCTTGGATTAGCACTAACTTGGTGCGCACCTCCCAAGATATCTCACCCCAGAACATGATAGAACCCCAACCAAATAGCTCAGTTTTTAATTGCAGCACTGACTGACCGAATCATGGTGAGCTAAACATTTTGAATAAAATTAATGTTTTAACTATACTTAAGAGAAACGAGAGAACAGACTTGAGGCAAACGAAAGGACATGGACTAAAAGGAAATTTGAAATGAATGAAACAAAATTCCATCATTTGTTGGTAAACAATGAATAAAAATTATATTATATATATATATATATATATATATATATATATATATATATATATATGTATATATATGTAATCAGTAATATCTCTCATTTAATAATTTTTTTTTTCGGTTGGCGCGACAGGCCTTGGAGGCCCTTGTCCGCGCGGTATGTATATATTTCACACCGCGATACTCGATGACATTTAGTAGGGTAGGGTCATCACTCCCTACGCCTATTTTTGTGGGTGGCTATCAATTAGCTGACGGGTCCCACATACCCGGGGGATATTGTGAGTGAATCCCCATTTATTTGTATGCTTGAAAAAAGTCCTCCTGGGACTGGGATTCGAACTCACAACTTCAGCGTGGCAGGCTAGCGCGGTAACCACTCAGCCACGGGCTCCCCCATTTAATGAATAATATTGCTATTAATATAAACAAACTCTGGATTAAGGTAAAAACCAAGAAAATCTCGAAAATTATGGGTGTTGCATTGACGGGGAGTGTGTGTGTATATATATATATATATATATATATATATATATATATATATATATATATATATATATATATTTAAAGTAAATAATATTATATATTATGCAGTATTATTATGTATGGATTGGATTAGTAGGAGAAATAAGAAACAAATCTGAAATTAAAGTTATTTTGTTTTCAATTCTTAACAAATCAAATTATTTATTTTCGTTTTCTACGAAGGATACAATGGTTTCATTATAACTAAAATACATATATTTGATTGAATTTTACTTATATATCTAGAAAAAACGAAATCAACTGTAGTTCCGTATTTTGTTGTACGTTCATTTATATTACATATTTAAATCCGATGTGGTCTTTAAAAATCAATTAAAGGCTTTGATGTTTCTTGTGAAAAGACGATGTTGAAATCTCCACTCAAGATCATGGGTAATTTGTCTAATTTTTGATTAAGCAAATCATACCATGCTGTTGTTTATATAAGTTAATTTTCATGAATAAATTCAATTATTTTCTTTACAGTTTGGTTAGGTGAGATGTAAATGGAAAATTAACCTTTCTCTTATTTTCTGTTAACTTTTTATTTTTAACTAATCACTCTTTATAATAGCAGCAACGATAATTATGTTTTTTACAATGTTTGATGCTTTTCCACTAAATAATACACCTCTAACTACAAACCCTAACCTCAAAACACAAACCAAAAACGTAAAACAAATTATTATTAAATTTCTTTTCTTTTTTAATTTTTCAGGAAGTTTTTCTTAATATTACACACTTAAATAAGCACACCTTAACTTCCTTTTATTAATTATTTATTGTATTTCATAATTTTTTACATCATTTATCAACGTTTCGGGGTTCTTTCCCCATTCTCAAGACTTTTTTAAAAACACTTTTACATATATAAATCATTATTTCACTTTATAGCTTACTGCATAAATGCTATTCGTCTACATGGGTGTTCATTGGCTCCATGAATGATATATGTAAAAGTGTTTTAAACAAAGTTTTGTAAATGGGGAAAGAACCCCGAAACGTTGATAAATGATGTAAAAAATTATGAAATAAAATAAATAATCAAGAAAGGAAGTTAAGGAGTGCTTATTTAAATGTGTATTAATATTAAAATAATAATTATTGTGACGTATCAATAATAGCAATTAAATAATTGATAATAGCAAATATTACATATACATTGAATGCTGTAATCACAGCGACACAACAGCGAAGAGCAGCTGACTTTACTTTCTCAGAGCGTGACGGACCAGCCTCACTCACAGCATACAGAAAAATCTTCTGTGCGGTGCGCCAAAAGATGTTTTAACTTCAAAAAACAACAAAAAACGAAATAAACATAAATTTACATTAGATTATTCATTTATATTTATTTTATCTACAAATTTCGTAATTGTATACGTTTATTTAGTTTGGTTTTATTTTATGTAATTTGACATTTCTTTTGTTTATATTGTAAACATTGTATGAATGGGATCCTTTAGCAATATTATTATTGTCCATTGTGACAAACTGTAATACATACGAATAAAAAAAAATAAATAAATAAAAAGATTATTCGACTACTTTAAATTCCAAAAACTTTAGGTTGATGAATATAATTCATGGAAAAGGAAAAAGAGGGGTGGGAGAGGGGAAGGAAGATATAATCAAGATTGGAATTGCCCGAATATCCTGAAACCCGGGACGTGAACAAACCCAGAAGCAGTAGGTACACAACAGACCAAAGAGCTACAGGTGCACCCTCCCTCCAAGCCATCCGACAAGCCCAGGGTTCAGATATCGCGTACTCTTTAAAAAGTTTAGTACTGATGGACTAAAAAACAAAAAACTTTTTTTATTTTTTATTTATTGAAATATTTGTTTGATACAGTAATGTGAAAAAAACTACCGTTCAGTAGAACTTCAGTGTTATCTTCAGTTTAGCAGGTACCAAGGCCTTCTAGTCTTTTCAGTTTCTATGGCGGTTGTCTGGTATGTTCAGAGGTTAGAAATAAGTGGGTTTTTGTGGACTGGTAGTTGGGAGTTAAAAGAGGTTAATCTATTTTGGGCTAAAGCCTATTAAAAACTGGTAGACATGTTTGTCATGCGATTTTGGTTTATGAGACGTGTCTGAGGATGTCTATTTAGACGTGCCTATTTACGAAACGTACGATAGTCGACATTGAAGTATTCCTGAAAAGGCTACCACACGTTATACCCCCCGTTTCAATAAACGTCTCGATTTCTGTGAATCCTTGATATTCGACTTAACGATCATAATCTCCATTGACAGTCAAGACGGCAAACTTAAAAGGAAATAAGAAAAAATCAAATCGGAATACCGAACAGTTGGTAAAAAAAAAAAAAAAAAACGCTATGAAAAACCCAAAATAACTAATTTTTAAAAATATTAAAAAAAATAAGCTAATTAAGGTACTTTAGAGTGATAAAATTTAAAATATCCCCATTTAAATTTAAGCCCTTTCAGATTATTTTAATTAGGATGAAACCTTCATCATATTGTATTCCATTAAATTTTACACCGAAACAGCAAGTTTAATAAAAATCGTATGAGCCGTTTTTCAGAAAATCGTAAGAAGGTGCAAAATCCATGGTATAAAGCGGCTCTTCTGGTTACCTGATTTTGATGAAAAAGTTGCTGTAACATTTCTGACTTATAGTTATATTAAATAAGAAATTTTAGTTTTGTGCTAGTCTTACCAAACGTGTGTCCGTAATCTCCATTACAGTCAAGACGGCAAACTTAAAAGGAAATAAGAAAAAATCCAATCGGAATACCGAACAGTTGGTAAAAAAAAAAAATAATAAACGCTATGAAAAACCCAAAATAACTAATTTTTAAAAATATTAAAAAAAATAAGCTACTTAAAGTAGGGAAAGTAATAAATGTGTGTTATACTTATTAGATGAGTTTAAAAAAAAATGACTCAATTCATAATTTTTTTTAATTTATAGTTTAAAAATTAGGTACGCTCAGCACACGACTTTTACTGTCAGAGATGAAGCATATAGATAAAAGTAAAAAAGTTAAAGAATTAATAGAATCATGTTTAATTGAAACACGTGATTTATTAAATTATCCATTATATTATTATCAAAAAACAGTTACTTTTATCGGATTTTCATCACTATCCGTTAAATTTTATTATTTCGCGTTTAACATAATATTTTTTTCTGAAATATTTAGTTTTCTAACGGTATATTATACATTTATATTAATATTCTTTTGTTCTAAAAATTTAATAATTTTTTTTTTTTTTTTTTGTCGTTTTCTTCGTTAAATAACTAGTTCGTTATGCCAGCAAGATGGTATGATTATTTCTTTCGAATCTACTAAATTAAAGGTATTTTAGAGTGAGAAAATTTAAAATATCCCCATTTAAGCCCTTTCAGATTATTTTAATTAGGATGAAACCTTCATCATATTGAATTCCATTAAATTTTACACCGAATCAGCGAGTTTAATCAAAATCGTATGAGCCGTTTTTCAGAAAATCGTAAGAAGGTGCAAAATCCATGGTATAAAGCGGCTCTTCTGGTTACCTGATTTTGATGAAAAAGTTGCTGTAACATTTTTGACTTATAGTTATATTAAATAAGAAATTTTAGTTTCGTGCTAGTCTTACCAAACGGACACACACACATACCTTTTTACGGGTAATTTTGGGTAAGGTGACCAAATTTTTCAAAAGTCCCGACTTTTAAAATTAAGTTAAATTTTATATTTATTATTGTAATTGTTTTACGTTTTTAAGAATCCTACGGGCTACGACTAACATATTGCTTTTTGGCTACCCAGTTACATTGTATTTGTCTCTCAGATGATACGCTCCGTGTTCGTACTGCGTGCTAGCAAGCTCATTTAACAAATTATTATTATTAGAAACAATTCTTTATTGAGCAATATTACAATCTGTCCAATTCAGGAAATTTTTAATAGTGATAACGTACAACATTCATACTACATTCACGCGATATATACAAAACAATAAATTTATATAATAATAATAATAATAATACAATATACATATATACAAAACAAAATCAATAAAAATATATACAAAAGTCACTCATACCTCATTAAACAAATAAATATTACAAATCTGCTACTTACCATTGAAAAGTAAGGTAAGTAATTTATTTATATATTTTATAAATACATCAATTTTCTCAAACTTAGCTTAAAATACTCGTAGTCTTCATATTTTATATTGATGACAAAAAGTATATCACCGACCTTAACCTTAAAATAAATCTTAGAAAGAAATATACGAATAAAATTTTGCAAATATTTTAAGTCAATCAAACTAATTTTGTTATAAATAACAATAAATATGTTCATGTAAATTATGTTTAAGGGAAATTAATTCGGCGAAATTTTGGCTATGTGAAACTAATATTTGTACTGTATGTTTTATTTTTACTAATTTTTTTAGTTCTCATAGACATATAATATTGTACTTTACTGCAGAATAGTTAGGTAATCACAAATTAATTTAAAATTTGAATTTATCTTTAAGAATCAAAACATACAATTATGCGTTTTTTCCTGCAGCAATCAAGTGTGGACATCAGAAAAATAAAAAAAAAAAATTTTATTTTTTTATTTATTGAGAAATATTACAATTTGTAACATAATGAACAGTAGTAATGGAGATGTAATACACATTCATACAATATATACAGAAAATAATGATATAGTCAAATTTCATAAAATCGGAAATAAATAAATTCAAATACAAAAAAATTACAATTAATAAAAACAAACAAATCAAAACAACCTGTAGTAGAGATAAATACAAGTTGGGAAATAAATAAAAATCATACAAGCAAACTTAACTATATACAATCTGCTAAAGGGACCCTAGATTCGGCTGCTTCCTCCACAAGAGGGGGGAGAAGCCGAATCCAAGAGATCCCAGTGCTTCTCACCCAGCGCTTCACTGGTGTATGCCAGCGGAGGCCTAGCTAGGGCAATATAATTTGACAATTTGACTTCAAAAGTCATTATTTTAAAAAATGACAACAATCTACTGAAACAAACTCACTCAAATAAAAATATTATACATTTTTTATATATTGTACTCATGTCAAAAATATTACGTATGAAAATTTTAGTTGATATCCCCCCTCCTTCAGAGTCGTCCCGCTTTACCCGACTAAATACCTGGTCACCTTACTCTAGGGTAACATGAAACGTGTATTTACGGTGAAAACTCGATTTTTTTTTTTTTTTTTTTAAATAGATTTATTGCTATTTACAACTGTATAATGATATACATCTAGTAAATGAGATACAAGATAAAAATGTCATGGATTCACATGTGGGGATACTACCCATTGGCAGCTCCCCAAAGACTATGTTAAACTAGAAGGTCTCGTGGCCATCTTCTTTTCAGACGCCTCGGAGGATTATCAGGGATTGTAGAGGAAGCAAGGATTGAAACAAGTGGATTAGAGTGGGAATGGAGTTTGTCATGAAAGGAGTGGTACCTGGTTCGCGCCAAGTCAGCAACATAGGGAACTTTAAGGTCTTTATGGATGAGTTTATTTGTGACAAAATAAGGAGCGTTGAGGATTTTTCGAAGGATTTTTGATTGCAAGGATTGGAGACGGGAAGAATTTGATGGTTTAGTAAAGCCCTAAATCTCTACTCCGTAAGTCCATATCGGTCTGATGATAGTCATATAGATGAGCCTTTTGTACTTGAGTGGAAGGTTAGAGCGTTTGTCTAGTAAGTGTTGAAGTAGTCGAAAAAGTCGGGCAGTTTCTTGTCTTTTCAGTCTTGTATGAGGGTTCCAAGTAAGACGTTTGTCCAGGTGCAGTCCTAGGTATCGGATCTGTTCAACCGGGACAAGAGGAGTGTTATTGAAGGATACTGTTGGGCAGGATGTCATAAGTTTACGACGAAGGGTAAAGGTGATTTGGTGGGATTTATTGGAATTTATTTTTATTCTCCAGTTCTGACACCATACTTCAAGGTCTTTGATGTGTGATTGAAGAGTTTGGGAGGCAATAGTTGGATCGTTGTTGACTGATAACACACATGTGTCATCAGCATAGGTAGAAAGGAAAGTGCTAGGATGGGATGGGATAAAACTCGAATTAAAACATTTTCAGAATGGCAATACTATTTCATATAAAAGTAAATGAACGTAAACAATGTTATCATTATGTTTTTAATGGCTTATCTATTCGAAAAATCATGATGATAACTGAGAGGCTGATAGTAATTAATTAATGAATGACAGTTAATTGTGAGTTAATGTCTATACGGCAATACACGAATGGAGCAAAGGGATTGTAAGAAAGACCTTGAGAGCTGCTCAATGTCTTCTTTATTCATGAGAGTAGCTGACCATTAGCCACTAAGGGGTGAGACCCGGTCCCAATTAGTTTGGTCATTTGGGATTCCCTAACCGTCCCCCCGTCCCCTCCCCCTGCATTGTTTTATCTCCAGCTTATCCCTCAAAGGAAAACAAATCCTCTTTCCCTTTATGGGCTCTTACCAGTTGTTTTTAGCTCATAATTCTTTGAGGGGTGATTTCGTACCATCATGAGCCCTTTTGAACGCAGATTTGAAAATAAAAAAAATCTGGTGCAAGCAACACTCGACTTTTACTTTCCTCTGTTTTTTGTTTTTTAAAAGTATTTATTGTTATTGACTACTGTATTAAATAACACAGTTATTATTCCTGAAGAAAATAGACATAAACCAGGTTTGTAGAGAAACTACCCATTGGCAACACTCTAAAAATATTCTAAACTAGAATGTCTCGTGGCCATTATCTTTTCAGCCGCTTCGGAGGATTCACAGGTATCAAAGAGGAAGAAAGGATTGAAACTAATGGGTTGGACTGGGAATGGAGTTTGTCATGAAAGGAATGGTATCTGGCCAAATCAGCAATATACGGAATATTAAGGTCTTTATAGATGAGTTTATTCGTGACAAATTGGAGCATTGAGGATTTTACGAAGGGTTTTCGATTGTAGGGATTGGTTCCGGAAGAATTTGATGGTTTAGTAGAAATCCAAAGCTTTACTCCAAGATACAAAAAAAAAAAAAAAAAAAAGAAAAAATGTGTTACAGTTAGAACAAACATAGAATCCTTGAGGTGTTTTTCTCTAGCACATGATAGTAGTAGATTCCCTATTGTTTATGTAATAAACTCATAAAATAAACTTTCAATAACAACGGTTTATTACCTCCTTGAGGTTACACATTACTAAAAACAAGAACATGGCTTTTTTACAAAGCACATTAATAAATTATAAATACAATAATTAGTGAATATGATCGTGTTCTTTCATCATACATTACAGAGGTTATACATTACTAAAAACAAGAACATGTGTTTTTTACAAAGCACATTAATAAATTATAAATACAATAATTAGTGAATATGATCGTGTTCTTTTGGCATATATTACAGTTTAAATTGCTTTGGCCCGATATTTGAGCTCATTTAAGATTTGGGCCAAATCAGTATCATTAACATCACATTAAGATCATTATGGATGAGTATTTTCGTAACAAAGTACGAAGCATTAAAGATTTAACTAAGGATTTTGGATTGTATGAATTTGATTCGAGAAAAATTTCATGATCTTGTAGAGCCTCAAAGCTAAACTCGTTAGTCCAGAATGGCCTTTAAAATAGTCATGTAGATTAGCCGTTTGTTGTTTAGTGGAAGGCTAGAACGTTTGTCCGGTAAGTAGCCGATAACGTCGAGCAGTTCCTTGTCGCTTCAGTCTTGTATGAAGATTCCAAGTAAGTCGTTTGTCAAGAAGCCCTATGTATCGGATCTTTTCAACAGGGGCTAGCGGAGAGTTATTAAAGGATATTGTAGGGCAGGAAGTAATAGGTTTACGACGAAGGGTAAAGGTTATTTCCCGAGATTTATTGGAGTTTATTTATTTATTTATTTTTTAACTTAATAATTTTATTTACACCTGTATTATTTACAATCGTAGTATTTTTCGTTTTGTGTCTTTTTAGCGGGTCCGTATATTTTGCAAGCGTAAGTCCATTAAGGTTTTCATAAATAAGTGTATACATTAGATTTCTGTCTGGTGGATAATTTAGAACGTCTATGTAATATTGGATATAATAGTCTGAGTCGAAAGATTAGCGTTTTACGTTTTGTCTTGACTTGTAGGCCCCATGTCAATCTTTTGTCAAATATTAGTCCCAAGTACGTTACTGAATTTGATTGCGGTAAAGGGTGATTGTCCATCCAAACTGAAGGGCAGATTCCGTGTCTAAGTGTAAATGTAACATATAGTGACTTGTCATGGTTAATATTTAACTTCCATTACTTACACCAGTTCTTTACGTAGTCCTAATGGTGTTGTAATTTCATACTGGTTTGTATAGGGTCTGAGTTTCTCGTAATAACTGCAGTGTCTTCGACATATGGAGTTTATTTTGATTCTCCGATTTTGACACCATCGCTCAAGGTCGCTGATGTGGGATTGAAGCGTTTACAATGCAGAAATTGGATCATTATTTACTGGTAACACACAAGTGTCATCAGCATAGGTAGAAATGAAGGTGTAAGGATGGGTTGGGATATCAGCTGTATAAACTGTGTAAAGGATGCGTCCTAGGATGCTGCCTTGAGGAACACCAGTAGCTTGTGAAAAAATAGAAAAATTGGAATTATTTTGAAGAACCTGTCAGTGAAATAGGAAAGGATAATGAGGAAGTATGTTGAAGGAAGGAATTTACAGAGTTTGTAAAGTAATCCAGGGTGGCTCGGTCAAAGGCCTGTTCCACGTCGAGGAAGGCTACCGCACAGGCCTCCGTTGTTAAAATCAATTTAGGAATTTTCAAATACAGTTTGATATGAAAAAAATTGAAAAAATCTAATCGAATTTCGGTTGAAATATAATTTTCAGATTAAATCATCTAACAACAGAAATTATTATCTAAAACAATAAATTTTTGTGTTTCTGTATTATGTTTTATAGATTTACTGGAAGGCATTATATCTACTATTTTTTATAGCTTTGTATATATGACAATATTTTTTCTTAAAGTCCTTGGGTTTCCAACGGTGTATTCTATCTACGGTGTATATCTATATTGTATACTATTCTTTATAGAAATTGCACTACTTAATAAAATATTAGGTGGTGTCACATAAAATGTCCGTTTTCAAGGTAAAGGATTTTTATTAAAAATACGATATGAAAACAAGATAATTTTATTCTAAGTATTTACCTACATTTTTCCCAACGTGACATTTTTTTTATCCCCGAACTGAAAAACTCTGAGCTTTGAAGTGAAACAAAATCTGAAAACGCACTTTTCACTTAATCGTCATTTTCAAAAAGTTTTCCTTTGACGAAGTTGTCTCAATTCCTGAACAGGTGGTAATCTGTTGGATACAAGTCGGGAGAATATGGTGGGTGCGGAAGAACTTCGTAGCCCAGTTCTTTCAATCTTTGCACGGTATGTTTTGAAACATGGGGTCTAGCTGCCGCTCAGTGAGATCATGAGGTACCATCATGAGTAAGATCATCGAACATTTTTTACTTTCCCAATACACATTAAAGGTCTGGAAACGGTAGATGCACTAGCATTTAGTCGTGCTGAGAGTCCTTTAAATGTTTGGTAGGGATTTCCTTCGACTGTATGTTTGAGGACATAGTTGTCTATTACGGACGGAGGTCTTCCTCGGGGCAAGTTTTCCAAGTTGGTATCCCCAGCTGAAAACTTAGCAAACCAACGGCGAATGGTCCGTTCATTAACACTCCCTTTCCCAAACGACTTGCGAATATTTCTAGGGCCCCAGCTGCTGAAAACGGACATTTCATGTGAAACAACCCCAATATTAATGTTCATAACTGTACAACTTTACCTCACAATGCATTTTTTTTCTTTTAGAAAAACGCTTAAAATCTGACATACTTTTATTCTGGTAGTTAAACAATCAACTTAGTAAGTTTTTTTTTTACGCTTACGATATAAATAAGTATAACAAAAATAAAATATTGGATTGAATACAATTTAATACCATAAAAAATTAAAGCATAAGCGATGCGATTTCCATTACCACGTTCAAAAAGAAAATAAAATCACCTAAACAGTTGGTTATCATATTCGCTCAACTTGCATATTTAGCCATTTTCTTTTCAATGCTAATCATAATATTAGTTTGTTTTTTTCGATTCTACAAAATAAAATGTACTTTATAATGAGAAATTATAAATTATCGGCATTAAAGCCTTTTAAGCACTTTACCAACTAAGTTTATGACATTTTGGTTATTTTATAAGATGGCATTCTCTCTATCCAGGTTTAATAAGGATAGGATCTTTAACACGTATCTAATATCACACATGCTCGGGTCTACCGTCTTACGTCGGCTCCGGACAGCATAAGTAAGGATATTTATGAGACATTTTGGTGCTTTCGGGATCACTTGTAGCTGGGTGGCTAGCGTAACAGCCTCCCATGCCAAAGGTCAAAGGTTCAAATCCGCAGGTGGTCCTAGGAGTTTTTAATGGGAGTAAAAAATCCTTAGCTACGCCGTCCTTCGGAGGGGACGCTAAAAGGTGGTCCCGAGCCTGTGCGATGTCAGGTACTCGTTAAAGATCCCTATCCTAATAAAACATAGGTAGACAAAATTTAGGACTCCCACTGTATCATCCTCCGATTAGCCATAGTAGCATAATGTGACGTTAAATAAATAAACAAACAAATTATGGTGCTTCCTGTAAAACTTCCTGAAATGAATATAATATCTAGAAATCATATTCTTAATTGTTCACATAATTTCGGTGAAAACTTTTCAAAAGTAGAAATATAAAATTTTAGCGGAAAAAAAAAATTAAATATTCGTTGAACTTTAATTTAAGTTTTTAAAGTGTGTTAAAACTCCGTTAGCAATCGGAATCTTTTTCTAGTTTTTATCACGGTCGTCATATAGGTTTCAAAAAGGATTATTCAACTAAATTAGAAAAGTACACGTTTATTCGCGGTGTTGAGTTCTTGTTCATTGTATATAGTTAATTAAATTGAGATAATAAACTGACATTATCCGGAAAAAAATTCACTTAATTACATCTCTTAATTTTTTAAATATTATTTCTTCTAAAACTGGAATTCCTCGTCCTCTTAATTAAGGTAAAAACTCTGCTAAGATAATTAATAATGCCAGACATGTATTTCCATTTTTTTTTAATTCCTTTCCTTTTTTTAATCTTTTTTGTAAGGTTTAATAAATTAGATATTCATTAGACGGAGAGAGTTTGTTGATTGTTCCCGCCTGTCAACAGAATCTGTGCAAGCCCTGTCAATCACATGAAATGTCAAATATTTTCCTCTCCATTGGTTTTTAATTAATACATAACAATTTTATCTTCGGTACACAATGTTTGTTTTATAATATACCTTGTGATCCAGTCTTTATTACAAAAAAAAAAAAAAAAATGATTTACGACCAAAAAGCTTCACCTTTTAATAAGATTCTAAGCTTCAACGGATCACAGGTATGATTATAATTGTTTATTACGAAATTTTCCATTCTTAGACAAACGAATTTCAAATTTAAATGTTATTATTTTATTTTGTAGTTTTATTTATAATGAAAATAATTACACTTTCTCCCACCATATTTGTATTTATTAATGTTTTTTAAATTGTTTTATTTAGAAATAATACAATTGGCACAATCTTGGGCAATGAGTATTAATGATATAAGAAGTCATTCATTCCTTATGTACACTAAATAAAGAAATAAAAATAAATAATCACAAAATAAATAAAAAAATTACAAAGAAGAATAAATAAAGATAAAAATTAAATAAACTAAATAAATAATAATAATCTTGGTCACATTCATACATATATACAATATTTACATACTGCCCCAAGGTACACCGAATCTAACCCCGACGCCCACAAATGGGTGTCGGGGCCCGAGGCCAGGAGATCCCAGCGCATCTCAGTCAGTCGCGTCACCGGTCTAATAATATTTTATTAATGTAACATCAATATACAACAATGAATAGTCTTTTGACTTACGTTTCGGCCCTTATGACTATCAACCATTTTCAAACGTCATGTATTTATTATAATATTAGTCCTATGAATTAAAAGCAATAAATAAAAAAACAAAGAAAACAAATGTTTTGTTATTTTTCTTAAAAATACCATCTACAACTAATATATATATATATATATATATATATATATATTTCAAAAACTAGTCAATAAATCATTATTTATAAAAATAAAAAAATGTTTTACTTTCACTTACCTATATATGAAATATAATATTAAAGGTATATTAACGGGCTGATTAAAGTCTTCCATAAAAAACTTAAATCCTTTATTTACATAAAAAATTTGACGTTTCGGGATTTGCTCCCATCTTCAGAAATCTGATTTATACCATTTTGATCTTCAATAATTCCTTCAAACATTTTCACTGGTACATAAATTAAAAAAAGAAAATCAGTAAAAACTAGTCAATTAGGTAAAAACATCAGATCTGAGCAGGGTAAATATATATATATATATATATATATATATATATATATTATATATATATATATATATAAGTTTGTGTTGTTCTTAGGTTTCAGTCAATGAATAAACAATTTTATCTATGCGACGTTTCGAGAATTTATTGTTCTCATAATCATGCCTTAACAGTGGAAAAAAACAAAAAAACAGAACATTAATATTATTATACAATAATTAATATATGATGTTATTGTTAGAGATATAAAAAAGAGTACATTGAACAATGAATATTAATACAGTAGGTACATAGATATTTTAAATTAGGATTTACATTAAAGATATTATATATAAAAATTTTTATTTATTTATTTTATCTTTAATGTAAATCCTAATTTAAAATATCTATGTACCTACTGTATTAATATTCATTGTTCAATGTACTCTTTTTTATATCTCTAACAATAACATCATATATTAATTATTGTATAATAATATTAATGTTCTGTTTTTTTGTTTTTTTCCACTGTTAAGGCATGATTATGAGAACAATAAATTCTCGAAACGTCGCATAGATAAAATTGTTTATTCATTGACTGAAACCTAAGAACAACACAAACTTAAATTATCAACAGTCGAGAACTGAATTCAAATAATATATATATATATATATATATATATATATATAGCAATTCCAAGTCAAATTCAACCTTTTCCAAGTCAAATTCAACCTTTTCCATTTCTAATTAAACCTTTTTCGATTTCAATAAAATAATAAAAATCAAATTAACATGATTTATGTTTTTATGATTATTTTAATTACATATTATGTTTTTAACACTTGTGGCTTGTTAAATGTTCCCAGGGGCCTTTTTACATATAATTAATCACGATTATAATATTAAGTATAACCGATACTTTAATTTTTAGACGTTTTCGATACAAGGTGTGGTAGTCGGATTAGCGGGGTTCGTTTTATTTTAGTTTTATAATCGCGGGCGAAAATACTATCAATAGATTATTTTAACATTATCGTATTTATTGGATAGTAGGCTCAGTAGATGCGTTCCCAAAGGTTCGTTACCGATTATAATATTAATTTTAATCGCGCTCGCTCAAATAAAGGTTTATTTTAACTTTTTCGTATTTATTGGATACAAGGCTAAGTAGCTGCGTTTCCAAAGTTTCGTTACCGATTACACTGTTAATTTTAATCGCGCTCGCTCAAATATAGGTTTATTATAACTTTTTAGTATTAATTGGATACTAGGCTAAGTAGCTGCGTTCCCAAAGGTTCGTTACCGATTACACTATTAATTTTAATCGCGCTCGCTCAAATATGGGTTTATTATAACTTTATAGTATTTATTGGATACAAGGCTCAGTAGCTGCGTTCCCAAAGGTTCGTTACCGATTACACTATTAATCTTAATCGCGCTCGCTCAAATATGGGTTTATTATAACTTTTTAGTATTAATTGGATACTAGGCTAAGTAGCTGCGTTCCCAAAGGTTCGTTACCGATTACACTATTAATCATAATCGCGCTCGCTCAAATATGGGTTTATTTTAACTTTTTCGTATTTATTGGATACAAGGCTAAGTAGCTGCGTTTCCAAAGGTTCGTTACCGATTACACTGTTAATTTTAATCGCGCTCGCTCAAATATGGGTTTATTATAACTTTTTAGTATTTATTGGATACAAGGCTCAGTAGCTGCGTTCCCAAAGGTTCGTTACCGTTTACACTATTAATTTTAATCGCCCTCGCTCACTTTTTCGTATTTATTCGCTATTAGGCTCAGTTGGTGTTAAGTTTTTTATGGAAAAGGTTGAATTTGACTTGGAAAAGGTTGAATTTGACTTGGAAATGCTATATATATATATTATATATATATATCGGGAACGTATTACGATCGTATCGAAAGTTTTGCATTCTAGTTTTCACGGGATAACTCTTGCTCGAAAACGATAAGCTGTATAAAACAGAAAATTCATATTTCAGAAGTGGTATATGTCTGAGATGTTAGAACAACTTGTCAATTGAAATCGTCGAAAATACTATACAATTTGTACCCTATTACGATTTTTTTTAAAACGGCTCCATGTATAAGAGCCGTATTTGAGAAAATCTTTAAAAGGTGCGAAATGCATGGTATAAAGTGTCTTTTCTGGTTAGCTGATTTTAATAAAAAAGTTTTCGTAACATTTCGGGCGTATTAAGTATGAAAATTCAGTTTCATAGGACTTATCGTTTACGCGCGGGAGTTACAACTTACGGACACACACACATACAGAGACTTTTTTTCGGGACTTGGTCATTCGCACTCCAAGACGACCCTAAAACGTGTATTTCCGTTGAAAATTGGGTTTCACGATCGCAATACTTTACCTACCTATATATTTCATATATAGGTAAATAAAAGTAAAAAACTTGGAAATATTTCGATAACGTTTATAGGGCTTATGTCGGTTGGTTGGTTTTAAAACGATTATCAAACCGCTAAGTTTCTTTTAGATAACATGAAAGAGGAAAAGATCCTATTCAATTAATTATACAATCCGATTAATTTCTTTACAAAACAAAACTCTGGATTCCGATTGTTAGAATAAATTATTTAAGAAAAAGATATTGTAATCCTGTTGCTCTTAATACTTGTTAAATAATAACATTTCAATGCTAATATCATAAGCTTCTTAATTGAAGTTGTATTTGTATTGCCCCGTGTATCTTATTTATAAGTAATTATTTAAGTTTTTATTATTTTAATAGTACTTTTCCTTTAAGGTAAGGAGGATTAAAAATATGCACAGTGTGTTTTTTTGTTATGCCGCCAACACACCCCTGGCAAAAACCTCCCTCAGCTTTAAGGCGGCGATACACGGTGAGAATTAAGGTATGTGTTGGTGAGGTGAAATTCGTGATGGGTAGGTGAAAGTGAATATCATATACTTTCAACATATTATTATAAATAATCAATTACCGAATTTTCTATAATACTTCATCATTTATTATTTTTACCTTTTATAATAAATAATGTTTAATTTCTTAAAATTTGAGTTTCTACATAAAAATGTTTTTACGATGTGTATATTACACTTGTTTGTTTGGATATAACTTTACCATTCAGTTTTTTTCATATTTAAAAAAAAAAAAATATTTAATGATATTTTAGGATTTTTCTAATAGTAATATTTGATGACATTATCCATTTTTTTTTTTAAATAAGCCTTCCCCCTCTCCTGCTACTTTCGTGAACACATACAAGACTTGCTTTCACCTCACCTACATATACCCTATTTCTCACTGTGTATCGCCGCCTTTAGAGGTAGAGAAGGTATTCGGTTTGGCTTACCATGGTTTGAGCCCAAACCATTATTAGTGGAAAATTCTTCATAAAAGCTATTATAGTATCTATACACGTATGCGCATATGAGACGGTGATTTTAAAAAGGAACATATCCAATCTAGGACATTTTAAAGGAAGCCCAAAGATCTCTCATTAATTTGTTATTAAACCAATTTATTCGATTATTTTTAGCATTAAAAACTATATTTTTAACTTTCACTTACTTATTGTGAATTCCAGTTTTCAACTGATATACACGTTTTAGGGTCTCTTAAGTCCAAATAACCGAGTCCCGAAAAAGGTCTTAGTTTGTCCGTGTGTGGTAACTCCAGCGCGTAAACCAAAAGTCCTTATTAAGATAAATATACGCCCGAGACATTATAAAACCTTTTTCATCAAAATCAGCTTACCAGAAGGGCCACTTTATACCTTGCACTTTGTAGCTTTTTACAATTTTCTCGAAAACGGCTCTAACGATTTTGATTAAACTCGCTCGAAAAAAAAAAAAAAAAACCTTAAAATATTTAAATTGGACAGATCCTCTGTAAATTTTAAAATTGTCCGTTTCGCCTTTGCCCTTGAACACTTGCCTAAAAGCAATAACTGCATGTAAAACGAAAACCACCATTCTGTTTAAAAGACATTAGACATATCTTGTATCTAGTACAATTGAAGATGGAAGAGAAGCAATTTTTTAGTTTCGACTACAGTATATATTAATTAGTCCGGGTGGCGGTCATTAAATGAAACAACTAAATAGTTTCACCTATTTATTTTTTGCCAACGTTTCAACCCCTCTTTTTGGGTCATCATCAGGGCTAAAAAGATACAAAATAAATACAATTTCAATGTTATATATATAATATATATATATATATATATATATATATATATATATATATATATATATATATATATATATATAGTTATATACATAAAATATTTAGGTATATAACCTAAATAGGAACCAGTTAATTTTCTTCTTATTTTGTAACTACTTATTATTAAATTAAGCACTGAAAAAGCTGTGTCAAGTAATAAATAGCTATCCGTTCTTTTTTCTTTTTTTAGATTGATTTAATTTTAATTGTTTACAAATTTATGGAATTTATATAAATAAAACATACAAATTTACTCTTTATATGTCCCACATAAGGCCAAATTTCGACCAATATGTTTAAAAGAGTTTCAATAAATTCTCTTCATAAAGTTTTATAAAAATCAGTAATATTGTACAATATTATTAAACAGATACGTTTGGTTCCATAAGATTCAGAAGCTTTGATGTAATCTTCATCAAATCGTACGAACTGAATATAGTTTTCTGGACATAAATTGGCAAAATAGTGTTTTGTAAAGGTTGCCGTCCGACAATATCGATAATTCACTGCCCCCGGGCCTCATTTGCAACTTTACCGGCGAGCCTTAATTGGTTTCCCTGTGGTTTTGTACTTTTTCAAAAAGCAAAAACAAAAAAACATTACAAGTACAATACATGTGTTTAGCCAACGATAACATACATTCAAGACATTACAAGCTATCTGAGAATACACACACAGACCCAAGCATATATATATATATATATATATTATATATATAAAATCTGGTGCGCGCAAAACACGACTTTCACCTGCTTCCGTTGTTAAAAACAATTTGAGAACATTTAAATTAAGTCAGACTTTAAGAAAGGGTAAAGAATTGTGTTTCGATGTAAACATGTGTTTCGGATTAAATAATCTAGCATTAGAAAATATTAGATACAATTAAAATTGTGTCTCAATTTCGTCTTTCTGCATTACGTTTTACAACTTTGTCTATATGATTTTTTATAGAAAATTTTTTCTAAATCTTTAGGTTTCCAATAGGCGCATTATAAATCTATATCACTAAACTTGTGCTAAAAAAAAAAATTTCTCTTTTCTCCTTTCCTCCTCAAATTCGTTCAACTTGTATATTTTGCGGTTTTTCATAATCGAGTTTATACAAAATCATTGAGCCGATTTTTTAAAAAAAGTGGTGAAAAATACATGGTATTAAGTAGATCTTTCTTCTGCTTCGCCGATTTCGATATAATAATGCTGCAAAGTTTCAGGGAGATACGCATCTAATATATGAAATTTCTCATTTTGTGTAACACGAAGTGTTTTATGTTGAAGTGAACAAGAAAAGCCAAACACCATGCATAAAAACGTCGCAAAACATAACTTCACCTACCTACCTACTAGAAATCATATTTTAAATTAACTTAAGGCTACAGCGCCCTAACTCAGCCTCCACTGGCTCAGACCAGTGATGCGGCTGAGATAGAGGCGCTGGGATCTCTTGCATTCCGCTTTTTCCTCTACAAGTGTAGGGAAGAGCGCGTGCTGGGGTCCCTTTAGCAATTGTATATATTGTATATAGTTATGATTGTGTGTAAGATGTTTATTTATTTGCCAACTTTTTATTTATCTCAATAATAGGTTGTTGTTTCGATTTGTTTTGTTTTTTTATTTATTATTATTATGTTATTGTATATATATGAATTTATTTATTTTCTATTTTATGTAATTTGACTGTTATTATTATTTTCTGTATATTTAGTATGAATGTGGTCTCTTATCAATATTATTATTGTTCATTTTGTAACAAATTGTGATATATCTCAATAAAAAAAAAAATTAACTTAAAGTTATTTTTAAT
This sequence comes from Piezodorus guildinii, assembly GCA_023052935.1. Lineage (NCBI taxonomy): Eukaryota > Metazoa > Arthropoda > Insecta > Hemiptera > Pentatomidae > Piezodorus > Piezodorus guildinii. Next base: position 22,284,780 of record CM041295.1, on the reverse strand, counting down.
TTTTAAATGTGGTGGGCTCGATCCAGCAATGCACGACTTGCATTCCCTCGCCACTGAAATTTACATAAGAAATTTAAAAGGAAATAAAAGCCAATAAAACATAAAATAACTACATCGTGTATGTAGCGACGCGCTCGATAGCTTATTAATCGATAAATAACTGCGTGAGTATTACGTACCAAAACAATGTTATTTATTAAAATTTATTAAGGAAGGTTACGAAACAGCGAGTGAATCCGAAACGGTGTTAGATCTCAGGCCTGCTTAATTGACATTGTTTTAAGCATGAGCTCTGTATTGTAAGTTAATCAGTTTTATGTATCAGTTAGCCTTTAATTAATCTTAAATTTGATAAATCCTTTTTTGTTAATGTTCCTATTATTTTTTTTTTATTTATGAATTCTGATTAAATTGTTCTGTTTAAAATCTGAGGAACTATTGTTTTTATATTTAACCTTGCACAACGAGGCTAAATGTATCTATGGAATCATTGTCCATTACCTTTTTCAAGTTAAAAAACATTTGATTTTTAATATTAAATTTTTATTTATGTTTATATTTATGTGTATATATATATATATATATATATATATATATATATATATATATATTATATATATATATATATACTAACACACACACACACACACACTGGTTATCAGTCTTTCAAATCGTAAATTAACCCATTTTTTAGCAATACTAGCTACAAGAAACATATAGTTATTTCGAAATAACAAAATTAATGATACTTTAATAGAAGAAAATTCAAATATATGGTATTTAATCCCTATCACACTATTTTAAAGATAACAAAATCTAAATTGAGATTTACAACTGTATTAGTAAATACTTCAAGTAAATTAGCTGTCCGATAATCTACATGAAGAGAAAATGCCCACTGGCATCACTCCACTATGAATCTAAACTAGAAGGTCTCGAGGCCATCTTCTTTTAAGGCGCCTCGGAAATGATAGTTAAAGTAATGTTTTTGGAATAAGTGAAATTATTTTTTTTGGGGTGAGGGAGGTGGAAGATTATTCAAATCGATCAATGAGTGTATGAATAAAATGTGTTATAATGTGAATACATATTTTGAAGATTGAGGATGTAATTAGTTGACCGTTGGGAATTACTGGAAGGAATTAGTCCGGGTGGCGGTCATTAAATGAAACAACTAAATAGTTTCACCTATTTATTGTTTGCCAACGTTTCGACCCCCCTTTTTTGTCATCAACAGGGCTAAAAAGATACAAAAGAAATACAATTTCAATGGCATTACATGGAAACTAGTTATTATTTGGTAGATGGGGGGTAGGTAGGATGGAAACTTTACCTAGTTTCCATTCATCCACCATGCGGTACGTATCTCCACTCTTTTTCATATTTTTATGATTCATATTTCATGTAAATTATTGATATATGTGTACATTTTGTTTAGTAAACATTTGTTTTGTAGAACACTTCCATTATTATACTATAGTCATTGTATTTTAAATAAGTTTTTTTACATATATAGTTCTTCTATTATATTTTAATACCGACATTCTCTAGCTCAATAGGTTATATAATATTGTATGTAATATCATTGAAATTGTATTTCTTTTGTATCTTTTAGCCCTGATGATGACCCACAAAGGGGGGTCGAAACGTTGGCAAACATTAAATAGGTGAAATATTTAGTTGTTTCATTTAAAGTCCGCCACCCGGACTGATTCCTTCCAATATTTTGAAGACACACGAGGGAAAAAAATGGATCCAAAATCCTTAAAGCTTCTTACTTGCATTAACTCTATTCCCACTCTAACCCATTAGCTTCTATCCTGGGATATACTGCTATTGCTGATAATCCTTCAAGGCGCTCGAACAGAAGATGGCCCAGAAACCTTCTCGGTCTATTATATGTTTTTGAGTGCTGTCAAAAGATATTTTCTCCACAATGTATTATAAATGTATATAACGTATTCCTAAATTTTACTTAATGTGTTTAATAATACAGTCATAAAGTTCAATAAATATATATTAAAAAAAAATATGTATAAGAGCAGAAGGAAATATTACAAAAAACGGCTTTTAGTAAATGTTATGGAAAAATATTGTTGCTTAGAAAATAATTTAAGTAGCCTTGAGATCTCTGCGAAGCTCAAACGATAGGCCTTTACAAAAGCGACAAAGGGCTGATAAAAAAAAAAAAAAAAAAAATTGTAAGGAGCATGATATAAATAACAGCCGGTGAAAAAGAGACTTGAGAGTACAAAGCTAACTCGGAATGGAATCGATTAAGGATCTGACAGAATAATACATATATTGATATTTTACAAAGAAAGAATTTTTATATATTTATTTCCGATACGGGGTGTTTCAACACTTCTGCAAATGCTCTAATCGTCCAAATAAATGGAATAGGATAAGAAACTTTATTCTGGAATAATGTCTCTTAAGAATAATATTTATGAACAAAGCAAAAATTATAACTGGTTAAAAACAATTATGACAATAGTAAGTCGATTCAATCACCTTTGAATAACGAAAGGAAGAAGAAAAGATAAAAAAAAAGTCACAATGACATCTCTATGTACATATCATTGAAATAAATTAGAATATCTTCTTCTTTCTCTTCGACCCATTTGCCTTTTAGCGTGGGCGAGCTCCCAGCCATTGGTACTAACCATTTCTGTTCCTGGCAAGGTTTCTTATCTCGTTCACAGTTTTACCTCTACGCATTCCTATTCGCTCCATGTGAGTGATATAGGAGGTCCTTGGGCGTTCTCTAGGTCATCTTCCTACGGGCCTTACATCCACTGTTTTAACTGGGTTCCGGTGGTGGTCCATTCGGCAGACATGCCCGTACCATCCCACTTGCCTCTTGTCTAGAACTTCCAGAACAGAGCAAACATTACGCTCTTCCCTGACCCTTTCATTCCGGACAAAGTCCCTCCGTGTCTTCCCCACACTTCTTTTAAGAAACTTCATTTCCGAAGCAGTGGTGCGACTTTGTAGCCTTTCATTCATAATCCAGCTCTCTGCTCCATAGAGAAGCACCGGTAGGAAGATGGACTTGAATAGGTGTAACTTCACGTTCCGGGCTACTTCTCTTTTTCCGATAACCGTGTTCCAGATATGATAATAGACGGAATTAGCCTTGGAAATTCTACTTGAGATTTCTGAATCCAATTTCCCAGATCTACTGATCACCGTGCCTAGATACGTGAAATCTGCCACCACGTCTATCAATTCTCCACCACAGGAGATCTGTACATCTTCTTGAGCTCTACCAACTTGAAGAACCTTGCTTTTTCTGGAATTGATTGTCATTCCCTTTCTCTTCAGTTCCTCATTCCACTCCGTCACTGCCTGCTGAAGCTGCTCTGGGGATTCTGCTATAAGCACTATATCGTCAGCAAACAAGAGGAACTGTATAACAACACGATACAGGTACCATTGGCCCATGTGCATTCTGGCTGTGCGTCTTTTGCAAATTGAGGCAATCTCATCGATATATACAATAAACAAAAGGGGACTTAGGGAATCACCCTGTTTTACTCCCTTTTCCATCCTAAACACTTTGTACTCTTGCCCATTTAAGCGTACTACACCCTTTGGCTCCTGGTATGTTGACATTATAGCCCCTTTAAAATAGCCTGTATTTTGTATTAAATTGAGATGTAATGTTCAATTTCAATTCTTCAAATGAATATTAGTTAACATTAACAAATTTCTGACAATTTAAAACATCTTTAGGCTACTTGGATTACCTACATACATTACGCAATCATTCAGGTGAAACATTTATATATATTTATAAGATCTCATCCAAGAATTGATAAGTTATTTTATTTGATTATTTTTCATTAAATTCTAGATTTTATTTGCTATAGTTATAAAACTATTTTTACATTATGAAAGGAAATGTTTCACATTTGAGTTTAATTTATAACACTAAAAGACGAAAGGGAATAAAATGAATTGGTTCTCAAGGGACCTTTTCGGTAGCATAAATGTTTAAAGAATTGCATGTATTAATCATATTTTTTAAAGTAACATTGTTAATTTGGATACCTGAATTAATATTTTTTTAAATATGAAAGAGATATAGAGATTATATTAAAATTAACTGTTTTTGATGTTTTGTAATGATTTTTGAAAATGTTTATAGGATCTTGAAGACAGAGAAAATACTCCGAAACGTTGATCATTAGTTTTTATTTGAAATAAAATGTTTTTTCAAAGAAGTAAAAACCATTCTTTTCTACCCGAGTGTCACCTTCCTATTCTTAGTGACAGGTTAGAGTTTTATCAACGTAAAAATTTCGGACTTTTTTATATAGTTGCACGATTTGAACTAATGTTTTCTCCATTAGTTAGGAAAAATGTTGGAAATTTATTGCTCGTGGTTCCGACTAGAGATTAACTCTTTAATATTGTAAACCAGCAATATTTATTCCTTGAGTCCTTGTTGTTGTTATGTGGGGTTTTGAGGCGTAAAACCCAGGGGTCATAAACGCCTATAGTTCTTTTTAATCAAAAATAAAAATAGAAATTAGTAGGCTAAGCTTATAACAACAGTAATAATAATGAGATAAAAATAAAATTAAATTAGAATACTTTATTTTATTAAATATTAGGTGACTCCTAAGAAACCTGAAGAGCGCCAAAATATTATATTCATTATTAGAGAGTATGGAGGATATATTAGGTCTGAGTCTAAATTTGTTCAAACTTGTCCTATAAAAAGGGCATTCTTCTAAAATATGGCTGATAGTTAAGATATTATCACAGTGTTGGCACTTAGGGGGTAGTCGTTTGGTAATGAGTTGAATATGGATCATGTTCGCTCTGCGATTTGAGCGATATGATGAGGACCAAGGCTTTACTGTTTTTTTTTAACGTTTTTTAGTTTGCTAGCAGAACTTTCGTCCCACATGGACTGCCAGGCATCTGATATTTCCTTTCGGAGTGGATGAGATATATCTCGCGGAGTGAGGATAGCTACGCCTTGACCCGAAAGGGCGAGTGCTTGTTGTGCGGCCCTGTCCGCCAGCTCATTACCAACTATCCTCATATGGCTTGTGATCCAAATAAAGCACACCGTCTTTTCTAATTCCTTGAGCATATGAATGTATCGATGGATCCTTAGGACGAGAGGTTGGCGAGGGTACATGATACGTAAACCTTTTAAGGCACTCAATGAGTCTGTAACGATGGTGATTGAGTTTGTTGGAACTGACATAGCGTAGTGTAAGGCTGACACTATCGCTTGAAGCTCTGCAGTATAAATGTTACATAGTTTATGCAGTTTTATTTTGTATGTTGATTTGTGTGTAACGAATGGACAGGCTGTAGATTCTTATGATTTTGATTCATCTGCATAGATTAAAAAGGTATCCGGAAGAGTATGGAGCAGATTGGTGAATTCATTTTTGTATTCGGATGGGGATGTATTAGAGTAACAGATGAAAGAGTATTCTGGAATTAGAAAATCTATTTTCTTTATAAGCCCTCAAGTGTAATCGTATACTTTTTATTGTTTGTATTAATAAGTTTGTATTAATCATTTCTATTCCATCTTAAATTATCAATAACTAAAAATCGATTTATTTGGACATATATCTGTAAATACTTAAAAATAAATGATAATGTTCCATAAAAAGTTCTTAAGAACAATTAGTAGAGTAAGGAAGTGAGTTTGCCAAGTTAATTTTTAATCTTTAAGTCAGATCATTCTTGAAAGGTTTCGTGTCGAGGAAGGTGCACGATCAATTCAGATAACGAATGATCAGAGGGTCAAAGGCTGGTGATGGGGGTTGGAGTTGGGGGGGCGTAACCACCAAGCAACTCCATCACTTTCTTATTATCTCTGTTTATTTTATTCTCTCGCTCTCTCTAACGGTCACCGTGATGTCTAAACCTTGTCATTGGTCTTATGCGAATTTCTCATATCTATGTCTGCTGTATACTAAAATAATTCCAGATTATTTTTAACATTAATTGATTCAGTCCTATTTAGCCAATAGTTCTGTTATAATTCAAAGAGATGTTGCTTCTGCATCCGAAAGTGTAATGAAAAGCGACCGATCGTAGTTGTGTGAAAACTAATTTTAAGAAATATTTTTATGTTACCGTCATCAGACCCATCTGGACATATGGAATTGAGCTTTGGGGCACTACTAAGCCATCTAATTCCTCCCGTATCCAATCCTTACAATCCAAAATCCTTCGCAAAATCCTAAATGCTCCTTATTTCGTCACAAATAAAAATCATCCATAACGACCTTAATATCCCATTTGTGGCAGACCTTTCTCGTACCAGATATACCACTTTTAATTCCAAACTCCCAGCCCATATAAACCCTCTTGTCCGCAACTTATCAACCTCACATATTCCTGACAACCCTCCGAGGCGATTGAAAAGAAGATGGCCTCGGGATCTACTTACTTAAATAAACATCGAAGTTCTACCGCTGGGTAGTTTCTTCACAAGCCTTTCACGCCCTTTACTCTAATTCAACAGTTTTACTTATTGTATTTATGTTAATACAGTTGTAAAATTCAATAAAATATGAATAATAAATAAGAAAAAAAAAGAAATATTTTTAATATATTTAAGGTGTTGTTGTAAGCCTTAGTGATCTTATTTTCATCTTTTGTCCACCCTTAATATTCTTTTCTGCTGCCGCTGGGAGAAATTACCAGGGGTTCCTGGTACCGCGGGGGGGAGGACAGACTGATGGGGAAATGTAGGGGAGGTAGGCAAACACCTTTTGAACTTTCGCCGACAAAGGCTTATTAATATTTATTTAATTAATATAGTAATTATCCAATGATGACTCTACATTCCTCAGTATCCTCAATACATAACATTATATTAATTAGTTCAATATTAAAATTATTTAAATTCCTCTCAGTACTCTTGATATTGCTATGTTTTTGACAGGCTGCTTTTCTAAGGCAGCGGTACCTTCAAAAACTAGCTTGCCTAATATATTTAATCCATATATAAACTATATTTAATGATACCATTGGATTTCCTTTCCAAAGGTATTGTGTTTACCAATCTAAGAGGTGGCATGCAGGGTAAGATTAAAGTAAACAAGATTCAATTAATACATGGCCTAGAACTTTGATTGAGAATACTGAGGGACATTTTCACTACTACCTTTGCCATACAATATTACAAAAAGAAATACCTATAAAAACTTATTCAGCTTGTGAAGGTGGGATCTATTCTTGGCTCTTAGATCTCCAGCTGCTCTCTCTCTCTCTCTCTCTCTCTCTCTCTCTCTCTCGCTGACCCCCAGACGGACATCTCTTCCTCTGGATGAAACCCGACTCACATCTTCTTGAGGATAGAATAAGACTGCCCTTCCGAATCTTCTCTCTCATCCTCGTCACCTCGGGTGGGCTGACATGGGAAGAACCCTAAGCCGGGGATCCTTTTCCGAGGTATCTATCGCTGAGGGGTCCCATGGAGGTAAACTCCTTTTGACGTTTCGCCGACAAAGGCTTATTAATGTTTACTTTATTAATTATTTAATAATAAATTTTAGAGCCCTCAGCATCCTCAATGCATCACAATACATAGCACAATAAACCTAACCTCCAAACTTCTTAACCTATTTGTATCTTTATGAATAAAAGTTTCATTTTCCCTAATGTTTAATTATGTCAAGTTTTTAAAACTCTATGTGTAGTCAATTCCAAACCATTCCAAGTGGCCAATTACCTTCCCATCAAGTTGTGGAATGTTTATCCATACATATGTGGATTGAAGATAGCAACATACTCCGAGGCGTGAAATCCAAAGCGAAAATAATTTGTTCAGTTTGAATTGGACGCAAACAGATCCTGGAGACTTGGTAATGATCCGAATCCATATGGATGAAGACGGGTGGGATGGCAGTTAGGACTATTAGTGAGTCGACTACAGCTGCCGCGGTAACAGTTGAGCAAACACCTTTCTCTTATGTCTTGACAGCTTTCAACCGTAACTCTTTAACATTTTGAATTAATACCAGGAGTTTTTTTGCTGTGTTCATCTTAACATTGCGGGAGTACCATATCAGAGCATACAAAATACAATAAAAAAAACGCAAATATGTGCTGCAAAGATCAAAAAAGTAATATCCCGATTAAAATCCCTAAGAATAAAGGAATGAATAATAGCTGTTGCTTGATTCATCAAATTTGCAAAAAAAAAAAAAAATTGTTGAGTAATAATCAGTCCAAATTAGGACATTTATAATAGTGATATAGTACTAAATTCACATAATATATACAAAACAATAATAATAATATAATAATAATAGGCTTAGCGAACCCGAAGGTTCGATGCCGATACCACCAAATTCCACATTCACAGACTCGTCCAATGTTCACTGTTCAAGCCCAAGCCCCCGAGATCAGCCTTAACGCAATCCTCCAATCGACGCTTCGGCCTACCTTTCGGACGCCTACCAGTCGGTTCAGCGAATACCAACTTTCTCGGAATCCGCTCCTCATCGAGCCCAACAGCTTTAATCGCCCATTTGAGATCTACACAAAGCTATCAACTCAATTATATCCACAGGATACAAGTTCCACAATTCCGCGTTGTGCAACCTTCTAAACCCCCCCCCAGTGGCCTCCTCTCTTTCGGACCAAATATTTTACGCAGTACCTTACTTTCGAAAACCTTCAGCCGTTGTTCATCCTTCAAAGTAAGCGGCCACGTTTCACATCTGTAAAGAACCTTCAGAAGAATAATAGTTTTATAAATTCTAACCTTTAAGTTTTTAGATAGAGCCGCGAACTAAGTAACTTAGCAACTGAATAATAACACGCATTTCCCACCTTTAACCGGAACTTTATTTCTTCCTGGATTTCATTTTTTCTTGCTACCATTGAACCTAAACACTTGAATATCTCTACGTGTTCAAAAGTATGCCCTGATATATCAATATCACCAAGATCGCCACCGTTTCTGCTACTAATCATATGTTTCGTCTTATCGGTATTTAATTCGAGTCCTATTTCTTTACCGGTTTTAATTAATACAATTTTATTTAGTTGTATGTTTTCTTCGTCTTCACCTAGCAGTACCAGATCATCGGCATATCCCAAAACCGGGATTATATCTACAAAATAATATACAATACAATCAATTTGTATAATATACAAAATTTACAAAACAATAAATTTGTAAAATAATATACATATATATAATACTGAATCAATAAGAATATATACAAAAGTCACTCATACCTATATACAATTCTCAAGTATACAGCACGTGAGTGAAGAATCTAGCTAATGCTAGAACTCCAATGTACATGTTACAGAAGGTCTCGAGGCCACTGCCGTTTTAACCTTCTAGGAGGATGGTAAGGATGGTGGAGCTGGATAAGGATTGAGCTAGCGGATTAAGGTGATGGATAAGGTTCTGACGGAATTTAGAGAATTTTGATGGTATAAGGTCTAAAAAAAATGGAATATTGAGGTTGCGGTGTAAGGTATGGTTTGTAACATAATAAGAAGCATTAACTATTGTTCGGAGGATTTTGGATTGGAAGGATTGAATGCGTTTGATGTTAGAAAATTTGGCTGTCCCCCACAGTTCAAGTCATTAGGCCCAGATAGGTTTCAGTACTGTCTTGTATATTAGCAGTTTGTTTTCAATGATTCATTAAATTAAAATCACAGAAACCTTGTATTGAAAAAACTATATCTTTATGAAAATTATGCCTGGTTCCATGTAGGGGAGGGAAAACAGAGAAGTGCATATCTTAAATCTTGTGCCCCGTAAATGACGAAAGTTACTCCTTCTCAAATAGAAAAATCTAGTACGGGTAGCCCAGGACTTTAACTTACCTCAGTTGTTAAAGTCATTTTAAGAACAATAAAATAAACTTAAAGTTGAAAAAAAATGTAAAGAACTATTTTAACACGTTCACGCCGGGGTGACCCACCGGTGGGTCCTACTGGTCTGTTCCGTGGGGGCGACGTGCATCACAGGTGAGTTACTTTTTTTTAGAAAATAAATTTATTTTATTTTTTCTTAACAAGCGTAATCAGAAGTGTTATAAAGATGGACAATAGCGTGCCACTTCGAAAATAAGATTAACTCTGTACAGTTTGACAAAATAAGAGAACATGCAAAAACATGAAAGAAAGAAAATACAAGAATCAATAGAAAAAGAGAATCTATAATAAACTGAAATGCGAACAACAAGCAATTAGAATGAAGGCATATCTTGACGTCATAACCTGACCAATTAGGTACGGGGAAAACTCCGCCTCCGTAATGGGTTATAAATACCAGGGAATACCATAATATCATTATTATTTCTTTCACCCCTGAAGCAACCGCCAGCATGACTGGTGGTGAACATATTGACACGGGCCAAACCAGGAACGGCTATGAAGAACACAAATTCCAATGAGTTTATTTGATTTTTACTTTCATTTGGGGGATTAGCCCGTGGCTAAGTGGCTAGTCTCCCACTCTAAAGGTCTGATTTCGAATCCCAGGTCACTCACGAAATATCTGGTGCGCGCCAAACACGACTTTCACTTACCTTCATTATTGTTGTTTGTTTATTTATTTAACGTCACTTTATGCTACTATGGCTAATCGGACGATGCTACAGTGGGAGTCCTAAATTTTGCCTATCCAAGTTTTATTAGGATAGGGATCTTTAACGAGTGCCTGACATCGCACAGGCTCGGGACCACCTTTTAACGTCCCCTCCGAAGGACGGCGTAACTAAGGATTTTTTACTCCCATTTAAAAATCCTAGGACCACCTGCGGTTTTGAACCCGTTACCTTAAGCATGGGAGGCTGTTACGCTAGCCACCCAGCTACAAGTGATCCCTACCTTCATTATTTATATCAATTCAAGAATTTTTAAACAAATATATAAACGAAAATAAATTCTTAAAGAATTATATGAATTGGATTTTAATAGAAGCATGTATTTTATTTAATAATCTATTATATTATTATCTACGACAATCAGTTTGTTTGATTGGCTTTTTATCTCTCTCTGTTAACTTTTACAATAGCATATATTGGATATTTTTTCTAAACTCATTAACATTCCAAAGGTATAAAATACATGTATATTACTGTTAAGTTCAAAAATACAAAAATTGCATTAAAAACATATTTACACTTTTCTCCTTTATTTGATATTTAAATTCGCTCAACTTCTATATTATCCAGTGTTTTAGCAATGCTAATCAAAGGATATGGTTATTTTTTTCGAATCTACAAAATTCTAAAATCTACTTTAGAAGAAGAAATTTTTTAATATCGGCATTTAAGCCCTGTCATATTATTTCAATCAGAATGAAACCTACATGATATTAAAGCCCGTTCAATTTTACATCGACATAGTGAGTTTAATCAAAAGAACTGTTTAGAACCGTTTTCAAGGTGCAAAATACATAGTATAAAGTGGCTCTTTGGTTAGCTGATTTTGATTAAAGTTTTTGTTACATCTGATGAAATTTCAGTTTCATAGGATTTTCCGTTCACGCGCGGGAGTTACCATACCACTCATGCACACACACACAGACCTTTTTGTAGTACTTGGTCATTTGGACACAGAGGACCCTAAAACGTGTATTTCCGTTCAAAACTTCACGATGGCAATACTTTCCCTTACTATATATTTCATATATAGGTAAGTGAAAGTAAAAAAGACGTAGGAAGTGATGACGTTTGCTAAGTTTTCAGCAGGGGATACCGACTTGGAAAACTTGCCCCGAGGAAGACCTCCGTCCGAAATAGACAACGATGTCCTCATACATACAGTAGAAGGAAACCCCTACCAAACAGTTAAAGAACTCTCAGCACAACTAAATGCAAGTGCATCTACCCTTTCCAAACATTTAAAGTGTATTGGAAAAGTAAAAAAGCTCGATACATGATCTCACTGAGCGGCAGCAAGGCCCCATGTTTCAAAACATACCGTGCAAAAATTGAAAGAACTGGGCTATGAAGTTCTTCAGCACCCACCATATTCTCCCGACTTATCTCCAACAGATTACCACCTGTTCAGGAATTTAGGCAACTTCGTCAAAGGAAAACTTTTTGAAAATTATGAACAAGTGAAAAGTGCGTTTTCAGATTTTGTTTCACTTCAAAGCTCAGAGTCTTTCAGTTGGGGGATAAAAAAGTTGGTGTCAGGTTGGGAAAAATGTGTAGAAAAAGAAGGTAAATACTTTGAATAGAATTATCTTGTTTTCATATCTTATTTTTAATAATAATTCTTTAACATGAAAACGGACATTTCATGTGAAACAACCCAATATATTAATATGTAGTGTACAACATTGTTATTCGTAGAGGACATATTCCCAGAATAAAGTTTTTATTATTATTGTTATAAATAGATTCTTTAATAAAACACATGTATTAATCGAAACTAGATGTAAATTATTCTTTCTACATCTCTGGCTATCTTAAAAAAATCTTGAATAGATTTCAACAAGAGAGAAAAGTAAGTGAAAGTCGTGTGCCGCGCGCACCAGGTTTTACTTCATGCTTGAAAAAAGTATATTTGATTTTATAGAGTTATGTTTGAGGGTGAGGGTTGTTCAGTTTCCACAAATTATTATTGTCGGAAGAAATTAATTGTTACCATTTCTTTGTGCATTTGAATAGGATATCTGATCCCTTGAATATCGTCATCTGCTAATGATTGTACCGCATATACAACTGGATTCCAATTTCCCTGTTGTGTAATCAAAGCAAATGTTACATGAAATGTAATTATGGAACGTCAATAGATATAGGATGCAGTTCCGCGTCATTATGTTATTTAAATAAATAGTTAGCACAATTTGAACTGAAATTATTCCTTTATTATTAGGGAAATTACTTTTATTTTGTTGATTCAAACTGGAGTGAAGGCGGAAGCGATAAATGTCATCTTATTTCTCCCCAATGGCAGCCTGTCCTCTTTCTCGGACTCTCCATTGTTGAGTTTGATTGTGAACCATTGAATGAGACTTTTCCTATCTGGGATGCCGTAGCAGTTCAGTTAAGGTGAAAGAACCGATACCAAAAATTTGAACGAATTGCTTATGAAAAACAATCGTTTTACGTCTGTCATTTCGGCCAGAGACAGCAATTTAAGAATTAAAATAATCAGCACTTATTTAATTTTTTTTTTTTTTAACTTTTACATAAGAGATACTATTCCTTTCATAGCAAACTTCATTCCTATGCTAATCCACTAGTTTTTATCCTTGCTCCCTCTTCAATTCTTAATAATCCTACGTTGAAAAGATTGCCGCGAGACTTGGATAGTTTATCTAATTTTGGTTAAACTCGCTATAAGGATGTACAATTTGATGGGTTTAAATATCTTATAGGTTTAATTCTTATTTAATAGTCTAGCAGGGCTCAAATGCTAATTTTTCATCTATTTTCATGATATTACAGATTGTAATAAGTCTCAATAAATGAATATTAAAAAAAAAAAATCATGATATAGTATGCAATTTAAAATAATTAAGGTAATAGATTTATAACAACCTATGATATATGTTAAGGACTTAGTTACAATTCAGCACGTAATATTGTTTCTATATTCATGCTTACTGATTGGAAGAATGTAACTTGTACGATCCTTTGCGGAGGTGGCCACATTTAACTATTATAACCTCCCTTTCCCAATAACATTTACAGCGTTTATGAGCTTATAACAACTTTATATTAACTTGTACGATTTCTCTTATTGCATACGTCTAGATAAACTATATTTAATGATACCTTTGGATTTCCTTTCCAAAGGTATCGTGTTTGCCAATCCAATTGGTGGCATGCAGGGTAAGATTAGTAAGCAAGATTCAATTAATACATTATTATAATTATTAACTTACACATATCCATTATTTTAATACATTGCTTACAACTCTGATTGAGAATACTGAGGGACTTTTTCACTACTACCTTTGCTATACAATATTACAAAAAGAAATACCTTTAACACACTTAGTCGGCTGGCGAAGGTGGAATCAGTTCTTGGCTCTTAGATCTTCAGCTGCTCTCTCTGACCCCCAGACGGACCTTGCTTCTTCTTCAGGATGTAACTCGACTTCTTGTGGCTGGAATGAGACCCACCTCATCTTGAGGATAGAACTTGACTCTATTTTTCGAATCTTCTCCTCATCGTCGTCACCTCGGGCGGGCTAATGTGGGAAGTGCCCCAAGCCTTTGTCCAAGTGTCTAGGAAGTTTCCCGAGGTACATATCGCTGGGGGGCCCCATGGAGGTAAACGCCTTTTGATGTTTTGCCGACAAAGGCTTATTAATATTTACTTTATTAATGTATTAATTATTTAATAATAAATTTAGAACCCTCAGTATCCTCAATACATAATATTTCTCCTAGCCTGCGAGGGAAGGAAAATTAAAAACCCTAAGGTTTTTTATTTTTATTTTATTTTTATATCATTCAAACATAAACTTACAATAAACATCTAGAACTAATAATCAGTACTGTACAATAACATTTTTTCTTACAGAATTCAATCACAATAAACATAACTAAGCCAATCATTTACAATATAATCCAATAGTTACATCAAGAAATACATTTGTAAACGTTATGCAACTATGAAAACTATTATTTCATATGGAATAAAAAGTTAGTTATCTAAATAGAAGGAACCTTGCACTCTGGCTCGATGCTATTTGATATAAGACACTGTAGTAGGATAACAGATGAAAATAGTATTTGACTATATAAATTAACATATCTAATTATCTATAAGATTTTTAACAAATTAAAAATTATTTTTCCTTTATATGAATATTGGCTTTGTAAAGTCTACCTACCTTTCCTTAAGTATTTTTATTTCTTATCAAATCTACAATATTAATATTTACTTTGTTTATGTATTAATTATTTAACAATATATTTAGAGCCCTAAGCATCCTCAATACATAACAATATTTATGTCAGTTATTTATGAAAAAAAAAAACAACTAGTGGGGTCTGAAGATAACGAAGTTGTTGTGAACGATAAGGAAACAGAGAAGTCTAGCTTTTTAACGACTCACAATGAGGTTGGAAATAGCGGAAAATAACAAATCACGTGAATATTTGTCTCTTTTGAAATATTCTAACCGAGAGAATGGATCGGAAAAGCCTCAAAGGGAGGGAGGGAACAAGATGATTCACTAAAAGGCGTCAATTGTCCATTAAAAATAAGAATTCCCTTGTACCTTTGTCAAGAAAAGGGGAGAACATCCCTACAGTTATCTTCAATATTATTTATACTTTTTTTTTTTTTTTTTTTAAGAGTTTTACTAAGAATCAACACATATTTTATTATAATTTTAAATAGTAATGAACGTTAAAGTAGTGATAAACTATCTAAATGGTAAAAACTGGGCGGCTGTGTATATTTATTGCAAAAAAGCCATCGCCTTATAGTTATAATAATAATAATTCTTTATTTATTCTGGGACAAGCCGCTTTAGAACAATACAGCAGGAAACATAAAGTGGACTTAAGACTATAGTCTTAGAATACAATAATTGAAAGCAATAGAATTGAACTGATAACCTGAACGAAGAAGATAACATAAATGATAAATTCTAATAAAAATGCACAAAAAAGAGAAATAAATGTATGTTAACATGAGAACAATAAAAAAAAAACTGATTTCTTTTTATATTTTAAAATAAAATATACGAAGAAAAGAAATTACAATTCTTCAATGTATGTTAACGTAAGAACAAAAAAAGATATAATAAGATTTAAAAAGAACAAAAAAATTATGTATATATACAGTTTTAAAATGAAATATAAAAAGAAAAGAAATTAACAATTCTTCAATGTACGTTATGTAAACATAAGAACAAAAAAAAAAAAAATGTTTACAGTTTTAAATTAAATAAAGAAGGAAAGAAATTACAACTCTTCTGAGTGTTTGTAAAATAATTTAATCTTACGTTTTTTAAAAGATGAAAAGAAAAACTTTAAATAATATTTACTGTTAATGGAAACGAGAAAACGAAAATTGAATAAATAAATAAATGTATCTGTCTGCTTTATCTCTTGACCTTCCCTGAAATTAGAATTTACTTGGGATTGTTTGGGAATTCTATTGATAGGAAATGGCTGAATAGACGGAATTTAAATGTTGAGGGTGTTTGGGAGTTCCGAATACTAGAAGGAATGGAGTTCCATAAAGATGCGGATCGGATTAAGAATGATCTATCGAAAGCTGTGGATCGATGGGACGTTATAAACAGATCAGAAAGCCACGAGGGGTGTCACGGGAACGAACAGAGGTTTTGAATTTAAGGAGATCAAAGATGTAAGACGGACACTGGGATTGGATAACCTGGTAGAGGAAGGATGCTAGGAAATACGGCGAAAGGAAAGGTAAAGCCACTTCAACTCTTCGTAGAATCGGGTGATAGAGATGTCTCTGGATATCCCAAAGATGAAATGTATAAAGCAATTAAACATTCGTTTTAGTTTATAGATATAGACTTATAAAAGGATTCTATTATGATTAAAATTAGTCTAATATATGATATTAATTGTTTATAGTTATTTGCTGTGATTATCGGTATCGAACCTTCGGTTTCGTTATGCCTATAACTGTATAAGGTTTATTACTTCGTAAACTTTTTTCTAAAATGCTTAAAAAAGTCATATATTTAAAAAAAAATCAAAAGTAACTAACACTTAGCGAATAAATGAATCATATCGAGTTGTGTTATGATTTAATATCCCATAATATATATATATATATATATATATATATATATATATATATAATATATATATATATATATATATATATATATATATATATATTATATGTTTCAGTGAACTCAGTGAAGCATTATTTTCTGAAGTTTCATGAGAAGAAATACATTGCAATTAAGATTTTCTTCAATCTTAAGAAATTTTCTGTAATCAAGTTATCAAAATTTTATTCCTGAAATGTGAGTGTAATATATCGTGCATGATTATAGAAAAGTTAATATGCAATAAAATAATGCGTACAAGTTAATTTAAAGGTGGTATAAGCACAAAAATTTGGAACATACGTTATTTAAAATGTTGTGATGAATAAGGTTATGGTGGTTCAGTGTTTCCACAATATAGTAACGCACAAGTTTAATATTGTAGATAAAAATGCAGTAAACTAAATAATTCGTGTACATATAACATATTTCACGTGTAGTGTGTCTAAGAACATGCATGGAACTTGTAAATATTAATGAAGAAACTCCCAATTCACAAAACCTATAGATTCCGACAAATCAGACCTTAAATCAAATTTTGTATACGAATGTCCTTGTGAAGACAAATGCGGAATGTCTTTTTTTAGAACATCTGAGAAATACTTAAAAAGGAGAGTTTATCAACACAAATGTAGCTGCACTTCAATTTAAAAAACAAACTGTCTGAATAATAATAATAACAATAAATATGAAATAAAAACAAATAAACAAAAGGTGGAAACTCCGGACTCCGGAAGCGATAAATTTGGAAAATCCTCCATACCTGAATTATTCCTTAGCTCTTTACTTCAGTGTTCTTTTCAAAGTCTTAGTAACACAATTTGAAATAAATTTTTCTGTTGGGTTTCATAAATATTTGTTGTGTGGGATATCTTTTTTGAGTTAGACTTGCCACTTTCACACCTCTTTTTATTCCTGCAATTTATCGAGTTTTATACGTTTAAAAGTAATATATTTCCTTGTAAAATGAGCATTGCTGTTCATTAAATCACCCGATCTGAGCTCTAAGTCAAAGAAGGCAGAGATAATACCCCGTGTTATCAGTGAATAACGACCGCTCCCTTCCTTCCCAGGCCCGACCACTTCGTTTATCCCCCTCCGAGAATAGTTTCAACATTACCCCTCCCGAAATGAACATTTAAAAACTCACCGAAGAATATCTTTCATGTCTATATTTCTCTTATCTTCTTTTTTGATTTATTGATTCCTAATGTTTCCAATGGTAGAGATTTTTTAAGAGTTTTATAAATACAAGAATCCAGATAAATATTGCTCTTTAAATTTCTAAGAGATAACTTTTTTTTTTTTGTTTAACATAATTTATTGAAATTTACAACTGTACTTCTTAATACAACAAGTAAATATGATAAAAGAAAAATTACTTTAAAAAGACTTGTAGAAGAACTACCCAATGGTAGCACTCGTGTAACTATACTAAACTAGAAGATCTCGAGGCCATCTTCTTTTCGAAGCCTCAGAAGATTGTCAGGAATCGAAGAGGAAGCAAGGATTGAAACTAGCGGCTTAGAGTGGGAGAGGAATTTATTATGGAAGGATTAATACCTGGTTTGGGCCATTTCAGCAACAAATCTAACATTTAGGTCTTTAAGGACGAGTTTATTTGTGACAAAGTAAGAAGCGTTGAGGAATATGGATTGTAAGGATTGGATATGGGAAGAATTTTATGGTTTAGTCGAGCACCAAAGCTCAACTCCGTAAGTCCATATAGGCCCTATGATAGTCATGTAGTGGAGTCTTTTGTAGTTAAGTGGGAGGTTAGAGCGTTTGTCAAGTAAGTGTTGGAGTAAACGAAATCGGCGAGCAGTTTCTTGTCGTTTCAGTCTAGTGTACGGATTTCGTGTGAGACTTTTGTCAAGGAGACCAAGATAGCGGATCTGTTCTACCGGGACAAGTGGAATATTATTAAAGGATACAGTAGTACTGGATGTCATTGGTTTACGACGGAGGGTAAAGGTGATTTGGTGGGGTTTGTCTGTATTTATTTTCAATTTTCTATTCTGACATCATACTTTAAGGTCTCTGGTGTGGGATTGTAGGGTTTGAGGGGCAATAGTAGGATCGTTGTTGACTGGTAACACACAAGTGTCATAATCATACGTAGAAAGGAAAGTGTTAGATTGGTATGGATGTCAGCTGTAGAGAACGTGAAGAGATAACTAAAAACATTTCTCAGTAAGAAACATGATACTCAGATTAGGAGTGGATGCTCCACGATTCACTAAAAAAAGTATCTTAGTAGCATTTAATTTTTACTTTCACTTGCCTATGTACGAAATATGAAAAATGAAAAATAACGCAATAATTATACATATGATTCCGGATGATCTTTGCATCCTTATATCAAAAATAGTTAAATTTTAAAATAACACTATTTTTTTTTCTTTTTATAATTAGTTATGAAGGCGTAAACTACTTGGGTCATTTTCACCTTACATCGCTATAGTAAAATTATTACATATTATAGTCTAATGTACACGTCTGTCAGTCGAAGGAAGTCAAGAAGTTTTTTAGTTGTCTGTATGTTGTCTTCTGGAACGGTGTGTAAATCAGTGGCTATTTAAAAGTGTGCTCTCTGAGTATCGTAAGCCCTACACTATCAAAATGTGCTTCACAGTAATTGGACAACCGCATGTTTGGCAGTCCTAAGGAGGTTCTTGTGCCATAAGATTGCTGTGGGTTAGTCGTGTGTGCCCAATGCGTAGGCGCGTCAGGATAACCTCTTCTCTTCGCTTTTGCCGTACGGACGAATGCCAATGGGATATGTCACTCCTTACTCGTTTGTTTAACACACATCTCTTTTCAATTTCTAGGAAAAAGTTGTGGCTAGTAAGCTATTCTCTCACACTAAAGGTTGTGAGTTCGAATCCCAGTCCTGGCGGTACTTTTTCAAGCATATAATTTAATGTTGATTCACTCGCAGCCTCTCTCCGGGGTATGTGAGACAGGTCAGCTAACTGGAGGCCATTCACAAAATTAGGCGTAGGGAATGATGACCCAACCCTATAAACTTTCATCGGGAAACGTGAGTGTATTCTGCTGGTAGAATACACCACGTGTCCAATACGGCCTGTCGCGCCAGCTAAAGAAGAGCAAAAAAAGAAAAAGTATAAAAAAAACTTACACAAAAAATAATAATAAAATCAGTAGATACAAAGTAAAATACAAGAAGTAACATTAATCCATACTTTAAGTTAACGAATCTGTTTAGTTGTCTTGTTGGTGTAATATTCTAAAAATATTTCTGTTCAATGTAAATGATTGTGGAAACCTTCTGTTATCATTTATGCATAGTATTTAATTCCATAATAATATGAAATATATATTACATTATTTTATTTTATTAATTTTCTTTTTTTTTTTTTAGGTAAGATTCCATTTGACGTTTAAATTGGAGGAGTCTTGAGTTCTTTCTATTATTGAGGTATTAGTATGAATATCTTTCGTAGCTATAAAACAAGTTTTTCATCAATTATTTCCTTCTATCTTGTAAAAAAGTTTAAAAAAAAAAGTTTGAGCTAAATCTGAGCTTTGGGTCAAGATAGATAAATAGAGACTTATCCAGGATGACGTTCATTTGCCGCAGATCTAGCCAAAAATAAACCTCTTTTAATTCTTAACTCCTTACCCACACTAACCTATAGTTGGTCGTAACCTACCTTCCTAAAACGGGGTGGTAAAATAGGTTCGTGGTGTTTTCACTAGTGCTTTCAATAAAAATTGCAGCTTCTTGTAAATCTTTTTAATCAGTTATATCACCCATTTTGATCTATTGCCTGTCGCCATCATTTATCACTTTGTTTGAATTTGGTCATCATTAACAATTAAAAAACGACCCAAACGCTTTGTTTTTCCAAGTCAAAACTTCCAAAATGGTGCTTTCTAGTTAGGCATTATCACCAGTCATTTAGTTAACAGTCTATGCAGCGATTTTTCTTTACGGAAATATATAATTCTTCTTCTTATTCCCGTGGCGTGACAGACCTTGTAGGCTATTGGTCACGCTTTGTAATCTGCTGAGAAAATACACTCTTTCTCAAGGTTTCTCGATGCAATTGTATAGGGTAGGGTAATTACTCCCTAGACCTGTTTTTGTGAGTGGCCACTAGTTGGCTGACGGGTCTCACACACTCTGGAGAGAGGATGTGAGTGAATCCCCATTAATTGAAACCTTGTAAAAGTCCCCCTGACTGAGATTCCAACTCACAACCTTTGGCGTGGAAGATTAGCGCGCTAGCCAGTCAGCCGCGAGCTCTCCTAATGTAATAAAATGACGAAAATGAATTTTTTCCTTTTTTATTTTTAGCAAGAAAAATACCACTTACAGACAATTTCACAACACAATATATTCAATACAACCCTCTGAGGAGACTGTAAAGAAGATATACTCGAGATCCACCACATTGACATAGTCATTGTTGAAATGCTATCAATGGGTAGTTCATAATTCTCACTTACAAGTTGTGTGTATTTATTACAATTGTAAATCACAATAAATAAATATAAAATATAAAAATAAAATACCATGTCCGCCTTATCAAATATATGAAGGAAAATATTAAAAAATAAATTATTTCAGTTTTTAAAATGATTATTATTTTTCCTTTGACAGAAGAAAGATAAGGCGAGACACTAATGAGAAAGCCCTGAGATAGACAAAGCCCCTAACACCTCCCTTTACAACCCCTCCCAATCGCTGAAGATGGAACACATCCTGACCAATCAAATTCTTCCAGCTGTTGCTTCCTCTATCAAGATGTGTGCAAATTATCCAGGAGCTAGTGTTTAAAAATATGCGTTCTAAAGCTCAAAGAAACAATCCCTTTTATTTTTCAAACATTTCTAATGTTCCAAAGAGGGTTATGGCATTAACTGTTCCAAATGTGACTCTCCAATTTATTTTAAAATAATCTGGTGCGCACAATGCACGACGTTGATTTACTTTTTTTTCTATTTGTCAATTGATATTTACAACTGTATTGATTAAGTCATCTAGTAAACTAACTAGCTGTTAGATAAATAATAATAATAATAATAATAATAATAGGCTTAGCGAACCCGAAGGTTCGATGCCGATACCACCAGATTCCGCCTACACAGACTCGTCCAATGCTCACCATTCAAGCCCAATCTCCCGAGATCAGCCTTAACGCAATCCTCCCATCTCCGCTTCGGCCTACCTTTCGGACGCCTACCAGTCGGATCAGCAAATACCAACTTTCTCGGAATCCGTTCGTCATCGAGCCCAACAACTTTACTCGCCCATTTGAGTCTCCGCGATGCAATCAGCTCAATTATATTCACAGGATGCAAGTTCCGCAATTCCGCGTTATGCAACCTTCTAAACTCCCCAGTGGCCTCATCTCTCTTTGGACCAAATATTTTACGCAATACTTTATTTTCGAAAACCTTAAGCCGCTGTTCATCCTTTAAAGTAAGCGGCCACGTTTCACATCCGTAAAGAACCGTTGGAAGAATAATAGTTTTATAAATTCTAATCTTTAAGTTTTTAGATAGAAGCCGCGAACTAAGTAACTTAGCAACTGAATAATAACACGCATTTCCCACCTTTAACCGGGACTTTATTTCTTCCTGGATTTCATTTTTTCTAGTTATAATTGAACCTAAATACTTGAATTTCTCTACGTGTTCAAAAGTATGACCTGATACATCAATATCTCCAAGATCGACACCGTTTCTGCTACTAATCATATACTTCGTTTTATCGGTATTTAATTCGAGTCCTATTTCTTTACCGGTTTTTATTAACACACTTGTATTTAGTTGTATGGTTTCCGTGTCTTCACCTAGCAGTACCAGATCATCGGCATACCCCAAAACCGGAATCTTGTCACCCATATTTAAGCCTTTCTCGGTACACATCACCTTTTCTATGACATATTCTAAAGCTAAGCTGTTAGATAAAACACATGAAAAATACATAAAGAGAAACTGCCCATTGGCAGCACTCCAATAGGTATTCTAAACTAGAAGGTCTCGAGGTCATCTTCTTTTCAAACGCCTCAAAGGATGAGGAAGGTAGGATTGAAACTAGGGGGAGTGAAGTTTGTCATGGAAGGACTGATACCTGGTTCGGGCCAAATCAGCTACATAAGGAATATTAAGGTCTTTATGGATGAGCTTATTTGTGACAAAGTAAAAAGCGTTGAGGATTTTGGAATGTAAGGATTGAAGACGGGAAGAGCTTGATGGTTTAGTAGAGCCCCAGAACTCAACTCCGTAAGTCCAGATAGGCCTTATGATGGTGATATAGATGAGTCTTTTGTAGACAAGTGGAAGGTTAGAGCGTCTGTCCAGTAAATGTTGAAATAAGCGAAAGCGACGGGCAGTTTCTTATTTTTTTAGTCTAGTGTTTGTATTCCATGTTAGACGGTGGTCAAGTAGAAGTCCAAATAAGCGGATCTGTTCAACTGGATCAAGCGGGATATTATTAAAGGATACTGTAGGGCAGGATGTCTTAGGTTTATGACGAAGCGTAAAGGTTATTTGTTGGAATTTATTTTTATTCTCTAGTTCTGACACCATACTTCTAGCTCTTGTGGGCTTGAAGGGTATGTGAGGCAATAAATGGATCTATATGAACTGATAACACTCAAGTGTTATCAGCATAGGTAGAAAGGAAGGTGTTGGGATGGTTTGGGATATTAGCTGTATAGACTGTCAAGGATGGGGCCTAGGGTACTATCTTGAGGAAGACCGGCAGATTTAGTAAAAAGGAACTATTGTGGTTTACTTGGAAGGGTCTTCCAGAGAGGTAGGACTGGATGATGAGGTAGAATGTAATCCTGGGTGCCAAATACGGTCAAAACCGCGCTCCAATTCTGATGAGACAAAACCACCAGACGATAACATTGTTGAATGGTAGAGTTGGATAAGCGAAATCTAAACTGTTAGTCAGGTATTATCTGAAAAGTCTCTAGGACAGGATAGATTCGTTCAAGGATTAATCTTTCTAGGATTTTACTCGTAATGGGTAAAAAAGATATAGGGCGGTAAGAAGAAGGGAGATCCAGTGGCTTTTTGGGTTTAGAAATCATTTTAACAAGGGATAATCTCCAAGATTCAGAAAAATATGTCGTTCGGGGTATGGCATTGTAAATATAGGTAAGGAATAGGATGGATTTTAAGGGAAGTTGTTTTAAAATATTGGTAGTGATTAGGTCATGTCCAGGAGCTTGGCGGGAAGGTAAGCTATAGATTAAGTTTGAGATTTCTGAAGGTTGATTTATTTAAAGTCAAAACCTTCAAGTCTTTCGATGGAATTTAAAAATGACTTAAATTGTTTCGTTAGATACATTTATTATTGATTAAATAACAAAACAATAAAAACTATTGCCTATAACAATCACCTATGTTTATTCCCTTTTTGTTAGACCGCATTGTCTTCTACTAATGTGAACGATTTTTCTAAAATCTTTAGCTTTCCAATAGTATTTTTAAATCTATATTACAATTCTTATTTACGAAAAAAAATTTAGTGCGGACAACACACAGCTTCAGTCACATCGGCTATTAAAACCAATTTAAAAAGTATTAAATAAAGTAAAACAATAAAGCATGAATTACTACTTTAAAAAAATATAAAACAAGCCGTTTATAAAAATATTGAGCCTACACTAATAATTTTAAAGAAACAAATATGCTGAATTATTTCAAAATTCAGAGAGATCGGTCACCGAAGAACAACAATGAATAACAAAAATACTGTATGCGCTAATGACTGGGACATTGTACTTACTGACAGGCGAATCTGATCGACAATACCGGTATATATACCTTAATGACATTCCAACATAGCAAACCGAAAGAGGTTTTCTAAATGAAATTAAAATTCACAAATATTTATTATGAAATCGTAGACTTGATATATGCTTTTTAAGAATAATAAACAATAATTTAATTTTCTATCCGATAATTTCATCCCAGTTTTTAACAGAATTACACACTTGAGTCCAAGTGACAAAATTCCGCAAAAGTGTCAATGTTTTTATACGTGTTAACTCGGAAAATAAAGATACTTATTGAAAACAACTATATGCCCCTGCATTTTCACTGAAGTCGACTACCAAGATTAATACACTTTATGCTATGAATTTCGTACAGTTTTACGATTTTTTGGATATGGCTCTAATGAATTTGATCAAAAACTCTATATCGTCATACAATTAAATGGGATTTAATTTATTTTTTTATTTTTTTTTTTCATTTAAATTGTATAGCCTCGGTTCAAAAGCTGAATATTCAAAATTTCTTCCTTCTCATTTTTCAAAAGTTTAATGAATTACTTTTGAATTTCGATGTAAAAATTATTTTAGATTGTATAATCTAAATTTTTAAATTATAATTTGTTTTGAATTGTTTTTTATTACAACATATCAACTTTGATTAAATTTATAATTGAATTCCCTATAAATTCTATCAAAAATATCCTATACAAACATATTTATAATTGTATGTCGCTTCGGGGTAGTACTTTATTTTGGTTTATCATTTGGAAAAATTAAATTAGACATCAAAATAATACTGTGTAATTTTTTTTTTTTTGGTGTTTTCATTAAAGATATCCCTATTGCCAACTCTGCGTTCTACTTTAAATATAGTGCCTATAAATCAATTTACGGTTTTAAAAATTTGTCTAAAAAAACTAGAAACAAACTAAAATTTCGAAATCAATTTGCAGTTTATTATGTTGGGTATATGTAGAGATATTTAAAATAATTTTAATTTATATGACATTTTTTGAAAATTATTGAAATATCTAATAATGATTTTAAACGAAGTTAAAGGCAGGAAGTATATCTTTTAAAAAAAATTATATATAAGAATAATTAGTCACAAAGATATTTCTCTGAAATATTCCAATCATACAATTGAATTTAAATTCACTAAGGACAAAATTACGTTAAAATGTCTGATAGATCTTAAATAAGACCAGTGCAGACTTTTGTCAGGAAAAAGTGCGTTTGGAACCAATGTGTGTCGGGGTGGTTTGTACAGATTGATGATGGATTTCAGTATTTAGGGCGATGTGTTCATGTTTTATGTCAGTCTTTTGTCTAAGTAAAGTCCCAGATATCGTTCTTCTGAAGCAGGTACCATTGTAACATACACCATGGTTATTTGTAAAGACAATGATTATACTGTTTAGTTCATTCATTTTGACTTTCTATCTTGTAGCCCAACTAGATATATCGTCAAGGGGTATGGCAATATCAAAGATGCCAGAACTGGGTTTTGGTAGGATGTCGTTCGCAAAAGTGTACTGATACATTCTGATCATTCTAAATTAGAGGCCTTCTTCAGGGCGTTTGAAGGAGAGCGTGAAGAAGGCCAATAATTTAGGCCAAAACGTCGGTACTAGTTTATTAAGTTTATATTGTGTGTTCTCTTGACTGCACCCTGAACTAACTTCTCCCACTTAACTAATTTTGATTTGTGTTTTTAATTTCTGCCGTTGATTAAATAAAATAATGAATAGACGTTATAAAATAAACAGATTCTCTTGCAAATTGCACTTTTAGTTGCAATAAACTAAAACTTCTAAAGCGATAAACCCTAAATTGGTCAGACAGAGATTTTTTAAACAAATGTGACACCACATTCAAATTGCACCCGTGCGAAGCAGTTCGCAAAAGTGTACTGATACATTCTGATCATTCTAAATTAGAGGCCTTCTTCAGGGCGTTTGAAGGAGAGCGTGAAGAAGGCCAATAATTTAGGCCGAAACGTCGGTACCAGTTTATTAAGTTTATATTGTGTGTTCTCTTGACTGCACCCTGAACTAACTTCTCCCACTTAACTAATTTTGATTTGTGTTTTTAATTTCTGCCGTTGATTAAATAAAATAATGAATAGACGTTATAAAATAAACAGATTCTCTTGCAAATTGCACTTTTAGTTGCAATAAACTAAAACTTCTAAAGCGATAAACCCTAAATTGGTCAGACAGAGATTTTTTAAACAAATGTGACACCACATTCAAATTGCACCCGTGCGAAGCAGGGGTGGGTCCACTCGTTCTTACTAAAAATTTTAAATAAAAAGGCAGAAGGATGAATTCAAGTAGTCTGAAGGTTAAATCAATAAAGGTATAAAAATAATATTATTTGAACAGTAACAGTTACGATATTTGCAAATGATTAGTTCTGGATTATTGCTCTTAAAATCGAAATGCACGACCATATGGGGAAGGTTTTTTTATAATGGGCATAAAAATCCGCGATAAAATTGTTCTCACAAGATCGGATCTAGGCGAGTGGATCGATAATACCTGAGAAGGTTAAGCAGGGGGACCCGCAAAAGAATTAGATAGAATTCCTTTCTTCGGCTAATTGAGTGATTAGAGTCTCGGGGTGATTGATGCCTTTGCGAAGAGGTGGAGGAATTGAATCCTTTTCTCGGAGGAAGGGATGGGAAAGTATCTCAAGGCCCATTCATTTTACTTGCTAAGACGAGGGCCACCCCCCACCCCCTGGACAAGCCAATCCGATCTAAAATATCACCAAATCGCCGCCTCTCACAGATTAGCCCCCCTCCCCTCTTACCCCTCTCAGAGTTTACTCTTTATAAATATTCCATTTATTAATCCTTTATTCATGCCGTTTTTGAATCATTTTACTTTCCAATTATGAAATAATTGGAGGAATTGTAATGAGGGAGAGTTTTGAGTTTCGTGTTGTTTTTAATTATGATACTTAATAAAAAAAAAAAAAAAAAAAAAAAAAAAAAAAAAAAAAAAAAAAAAAAAAAAGAGAAGGAGGAGAATTTAAGCCATTAGCGCGTAATTATTTGTAGCCTAAAGCCCTTCCTTTAAGAAAGTGTTGAAGTTTTATTGATGCCTCAAAACTTTCGCCGATGCTACGCACTTTAGAATTTCGTCTTGTTTCTCAGGGGATCATCCTATTCTTGCATAAACTGCCGTTTATATGTGTAAATATGTGTAAATCAGTCTTAGAGTATCTCTGGTGGAATAAGGATCATAGTTTTGTGTCTCCCGTTATTTTGTTTATTTCAACAGAACATATTTGAAATCTTTAGTGCAATTTTTCCGTAAATATCGACTATCTAAATCAGGTAACACTATAAATAACTATAGTAGCTATTTTATATAGATATAGGAAAAAATATATATATAAAGTGTTTACGAAGTCAGAGCTATTGTGCAGCAGTGGTGGGGATAGTCTGTTTACTTCCGCTAATACTAACAGGCTTTGCGTAAATACACAGCTTAATATTATTATTACGGTCAATATTCTCTTATTATATTACGTAAAACTTGTTATAAAATTAATCAAAATGGTCAACTGCAAAATATGCAACAAAACAGCCGGTCGAGATGACAAATTACGTTTGGCGTGTACGATTTGTCAAAACGTATTTCACACTAAATGTATAAAATTAGAATCTGCAGACCAAGAGGGATTAAAAAAATGGGTCTGCACTGACTGTGAATCGTCATCGCGGGCATCACCAGACATGGAGTCTAGTTCCGCGATCGACCTGCTGAGAGCGCTGACCGAAGAAGTTAGGGAAATGAAGGCTAAACTTCAACCCATCGACGAACTAAAAGATATAAAGGAAACGCTGGAAAAACATTCGGAATTATCTTTTCAAAATATGGAAAGATTACAAAAAATTGAAGACCTTCTGGAAAATCAAAAAAATCAGATCGAAAAACTGACATTGGAAAACCAGACATTAAAAGAAAAAGTAGTCACTCTAGAAGCACGTGTAAATAGCGCTGAACAAAGCCAGTTGAACAACACAATTGAAATTAGAGGTATACCGGAAAGGCCGGGTGAGACCGTAGTGGGAACGATACTTAGCGTCGGCGCGGGCCTGGGCGTCCAGCTCAGCCCTGGAGACCTGGACCACGCGGTACGCCTGAGGCCCAAGGCACCTGGGACCCCGGGGACCATCATTGCTCGTTTCATCAGACGGACGGTGAAAGACGATTTGGTGAGACAGCGAAAAGTGAAAAGAGACTTTTCTACGCGCCACCTCGGATGGGAGCAAAACAATAGTCAACCTGTCTACGTCAGCGAGGCAATGACAGCCACTAACAGGCACTTATACTGGCTGGCCAGACAGAAAAAGGTGTCGGCCAATATTAAATATGTGTGGTTTAGTGGGGGTCGCGTCAGGTGCCGGAAGTCGGATGGTTGCCCAGCTGTAATTATAAATAAATCATCCGACTTAGATGCTTTTGTTTGAAAATTTAGTTTAAGTTACCAATATTATGTTTGTCTTTTTTTCTATTTTATGTTTTTTAAAGATTTATTATTTTGTTTAGTTTCTTTCGCTCTATAAAAGTCATAAATTTTAGTTTGTTGTTTTGGAACATTTTCAATTTATATCCGCATTATTTCTACTATTATATTCAATTTTCTTTTTTTCATCTTTATAGTCATTATTTATGTATATTATCCATCTGTATTTTATTTTATTTTGAAACATTTAGTCTGAACCTATATTTTCCTTTGAAATTATCAATTTCTCTTTGGTATATTTTTATTTTATATTTACAACCTTTTTATTTTAATATTCTATTTACCTTTTGTTTAACCTTTATTATATGTATCTACATGTTTATATTTTATTTGATTTTTTCTAATTCTTTTAGCCTATACTTATATTTTGCTTTCAAGTTATCAATTTCACTTTGGAATATTTCTATCTTATATCCGCATTATTTTAACTTGAATATTTTATATACTTTCTTTTTCACCCTCATAATAATTACCTATATGTTCTATCTGTCTGTATTTATTTCATTTTATTTTTTATTTTTTCTCCTAAAACATAGTCCAAATTTATATTTTCTTTTAAAATTATCTAATTTTCTTTGGTATATTTTTATTTTATATTCACCTTCTTATTGTAATATTCTATTTACTTTTTGTTTAATCTTTATTATCAGCATCTATATTTTATTTTATTTTTCTAAATCACTTAGCCTATACTTATATTTACCTCTCAAGTTATCAATTTTTCTGTGGAATATTTCTATTTTATATCCACATTATTTCAACTTGAATATGTTATCTACTTTTTTTTCACTTTATAATCTTTATCTATATGATCTATCTGTCTGTATTTATTTTATTTTATTTATTTATTTTCTATTTTTCCTAAAACTAAGCCTAAATTTATATTTTCTTTTAAAATTATCAAATTTTCTTTGGGATATTTTTATTTTATATCCACATTTTTCTCATTACTACATGCTATTTACTTTCTATCTTTATAACCATTATCTATATGTTATGACTGTCTGTATATATTACTATTATTTATTTTTTTCTTCGAAAAGGTATAGTCTAAAATTACATTTTCATTTAAAATCAAATTTTCCTCGGAATATTTTTATATCCACACTCTTCTTATTGCTATACCATATTTATTTTTCTATTATTTTCATAATTGTTATGAATATGTCTCATCTGCCAGTATTTTGTTTTTTTTCTAAAAGGTTTAGTATAAATTTATATTATCTTTTAAAATTATCAATTTTTCTTTGCTTTATTTTTTATCATGTTTTGCTGTATGCCTACACTATGTATGATCGTGAAATGATGTATACCTTAAGAAATTGCAATAACCTACCTCCTGACTTCCAACCCTTTCACAGTTATTCTCATTCCCACCTCTACAGTCATGACTAACATTCTCACATCATGTCACATTAATGCACAATCCCTGATTGCCCACTATGATGAATTTCAAAATTATTTTCTCGACAATTTTTACCACATCATAGCAGTATCTGAAACCTGGTTAAAACCTTTTATTCCTTCCTCCCATGTATCCCTCACCAATTACTCCTTTCTTCGCCATGACAGATCTGATCGTAGGGGTGGTGGGGTGGGGCTGTATATACACGACAGTCTCAAGGCCAAAATCCTTCTCGAATCCCCTTCTCCTGATCATCCTCACATCGAATACCTGTTTGTGGAAATCTCTACTCCTTCATCTCCTCTTCTGTATGCCATTGTTTATCGACCTCCTCAAGTCCCATTCGATACCCTTTTTGAATCCTCCCTAGTCCAATTCGTCTCCAAGTACTCCAACATCATCATCTCCGGAGATTTCAATGCTAATATGATCTCTGAATCTCACGATAAATCCTTCCTGGTAAACCTACTGTTTTCCCTAAATCTTTATCTAGTTCCATACCTCCCTACCCATCATACGCACCTATCCGACTCCTGGCTGGATCTTCACATAACTGATTCATCTGTAAAGGTCCTTTCATCCTCTCAGCACCCGGTACCGTTTCTTTCATCACATGATCTCATAGAGATTTCATACAACCTACCTATAAAATCCTTCACTCCTAAAGTAGTCACCTATCGTAGTTTGGACCTCCTTTCCTACGAATCCCTTCAAACTGATCTCGAAAAACTCCATTGGGATACTATATACTCCCACAATTCAATCAACCCAATGATATCCATTCTCACTTCAAACTTAAAAACCATACTTGACACCCATGCTCCTCTTAAAACCCGAACCTTACGCCGTCCCACTGCTCCTTGGCTGACCCCTGAACTAAAGGATCTGATGAAAAGAAGAGAAGCAGCTAGACGTAAATTCCGCCGCACTCGCTTTCCAGATGACTATGCCAGTTTTAAGCAACTTCGGAACAGAACCCAGGACGCAGTGCGACGTGCGAAATCCCTCTATATCCACAGCGCCTTGTCCAATGCTCCAGATCCTAAATCCAAATGGAAAATCCTCCGAAAATTATCTCTTCCAGAATCCAATAACTGCTATTCCATTCCTGTACCACCAAATGATCTCAACAAGCATTTCGTATCCTTATCTCCTGACCCATCATCCACTACCGATATTGAACACCACAGTTTTAATCCTGAAAGTTTCTTCTTTACCCATATTTCCTATGACGAATTATTAACAGCCATTCTTAAATCCCACACAAACGATTACGGACCTGACAACATTCCAGTTAAACTAATAAAATCCTGTCTTCCAGTCCTTATACCAGTTTTGTATCATATTTACAATTTTTCCTTGCAAAACTCAATATTCCCTGCTTCTTGGAAAACCGCTTTAGTTAGACCACTTAATAAGATCCCAAATCCTACAACACCTTCTGACTTTCGCCCTATTTCCCTTCTTTCTAATCTTTCCAAACCACTAGAACGTATTGTACAAAAGCAATTATCGAATTTCCTGGAAGAACGTTCCCTTATTAATCCTCTCCAATCCGGCTTCCGACCTGGTCACTCAACGCAATCCGCTCTCCTAAAAATAACTCACGACCTACAATATGCAATAGAACACCAAAAACTTACCATTCTTGTCTTGCTAGATTTTACCAAGGCATTTGACTCAGTAGACCATACAATCCTCCTCACCAAACTAAGAAACCTTCCTTTATCCAATAGCGCTCTGCACTGGTTCAAGTCTTTCCTCTCCGATCGCTCACAGTATGTGGTAGTTCCAGGCCAACCTCCTTCTAGACCTTTGCCATTGTCATGTGGTGTTCCCCAGGGATCATCACTATCTCCTACCCTCTTTGCTATCTACGTAAACGACCTTCCCTTTTATATCCATCACTCACAATTCCATATGTATGCGGATGACCTCCAAATTTATTTATCCTTTCCTCCGTCGGACCTATTACTAGCAACAGAAAAGCTTCAGGAAGATTTAAACAGAATTAGTTGTTGGGCAGCTGACAACAAGCTAAAGTTAAACGCTGAGAAAACTAAAGCGATAGTAATAGGTTCCAATCCACTCCTTAAAACGCTTTCCCTAATCCCAACTCTATTTTTAAATAATCAACCTATAAAGTTCCATCAAACCGTCAAAAACCTTGGAGTAACTGTCGATCAATCTCTTTCCTGGAAAATCCATGTTTCCGAAATTTCCCGACGCACAATTTCCATCCTAAAACTCCTTAATTATCACCGTCACCTTTTTCCATTTGAAACCCGTAAGCTCTTGGTTTGCTCATTAATATTCCCCCACTTTGACTACTGTTGTGCGGTGTATGCGGGTGTCTCTGGAGATCTTGAAGCTAAACTAAAAAGATTATTCAACTGCCTGATACGTTTCATCTTTGGGATATCCAGGGACACCTCTGTAACCCGATTCTACGATGAGTTAAAGTGGCTTTATCCTTCATACCGTTCTAAGTACCTCCTGGCATCCTTCCTTTACCAAGTTCTCCGATCTCAACGTCCATCTTACATCTCAGATATATTTTCATTTAAATCCTCCGTCCACACCTGCAACACTCGTTCGCGACCTTCGGACCTGTATGTAACGCCTCATCGAACCGCAGCTTTCGACAGATCTTTCCTTATCCGATCCTCGTCCTTATGGAATTCTATTCCTTCTCATATCCGTCACTCCAATACTCTTCCGGCCTTCAAATCGCGTTTGTTCAAACACTTTTTGTCGATCCAATTCTCAAATAACCCCACATAATCAGCAAAGTTCAATAAAAATCAGCAAATAGAGCATAAGAAAATGGTTATTTATTATATATTATTATGCATTGTATTCAAACATTAATGTATTTTATGTTACAATTTTCACAAGCATTGTAAATTTATTTTAATTAGCCCTGTATATATGAATATGTAAATATTTTATTTTTTGTCTAGTTTGTTTTATTTGTTTTTTTAAATTATTATTATTAGAAGCTACCAGTTAATTTATTACTATTATTTATTCTCTTTGTTATTTCTGTTGTTTTTTGTTTATTTTATTATTATTATTATTTTTTTTTTTATTACTCTAAGATACTGAAGTTCCAATTTGATTTGTCTGTAACATTATTCTGAAGGGACTTGTCCCAGAATAAATAAAGAATTTATTATTATTATTATTATTATTAAATATATAAATTACAATAAACAAAAGACAGAATAAAATAGCATTATGATGAGATGGTGTAATTGAATGTAAATCGATAGAGACGTTTGACCTCCTAAGCGCACATTTCGAGGATGATTCCCAACAGAGTAGGTTAGGCTTCTATTGCTAATGAATGTGTCAAGAGAGATCGATTACGGTTCAGATTGATTTAAAAAGCAGAAGAGGTTTCAATTCAATACACCCCTTAAGAAGACAGGTGTCATTTGTGTTAAGGTAAGGAAGGGGAAGCACATATAGAGAATACACATGTTGTAGGAAAACATCAAAGCAAAGCTACAGTGCTGATTGAAGTGGCCTATCCCAAAAATAAAATATATAGCCTTATTGCAATAATTTTCGCATGACAAAAGCCACTCCCAAAGGAGCTACAGAGGAGTGCAGCTCCAAAAATATGATTCTTCTAGGATAATCCAACACTAATCCAAACAAATACAGATAGCTTTTTGACTAAAACCTAACCTGCCCAAATCTCCAAAATTACCCTCCCTAAAATTATTTCACCGTTCCCGCCCATAGGACTAAAACTTTTGACCGTTCCTTCCTTGTCCGCTCCTCTACTTTCTGGAATTCTCTACCTACTCATATCCGCCATGCTGCTTCTCTCTCCTCATTCAAATCCCAACTTTTTCAATACCTTTTATTATCCCAAAAAGACGCTTAAAAACTGTGATATTTATATTCATTACATCACACTTTGAAAGTAATATTTGTTCATAGTATATATTTAAACGATGTTTTCTATTAATTTATATTTAAGTTTGTTCAACACAATATTTTCTAGGAATTGTTTTTACTTTATGTTATCATTGTATATATATTTTTTTGTATATATATGTGTATATGCGTGAGTAATATACACACATAAATTAACCCATAAATGTAATCAGTAGAAATTATGTTTCTTTGGTCTCTGTTAGCCAGACTTGTTGTATACTTACTAACTGTACAAAGCTGTTATTCTGTGAGGACCCAGTCCCAGAATAAAAATTATTTTCTGTCTATTTCTTCTTCTACAATCCTCCCGGAGACTCCTAGTGTCCTCTCTTATTTCCTTCCTCTTTGACTGTGGTCGTGTGGGTTATGGCAGTCTTTCGAAGGTGCTTGAGGGCAGATTGAAACGAATCATGAATTGTTTCTTAAGATTTGTCATCGGTACCTCTACACAGTCACATGTATCCCACCTCTATGTTGAGTCGAAGTTGCTATTTCTCTTAGTTTGTTTCTCTATCAAATTATCCGCTCCTACCGCCCTACCTCTTACGTCTATTGCCTCTTGAAATTTAAATCCACAACCCATACCCAGGTAACTAGAACCCGTCTTACTCACCTCTATATGCCCTCCCACATAACCAAAAAGTATGAATGATCTTTTCTAGTCCGGTCTACTGCTTTCTGGAATTCTCTCCCACCAAATATTCGTCATGCTCCTTCCCAATCTTCATTTAAATCTCTCCTTTTCCAATACCTTCTTTCTTCCCAGCCATATGTTAACTAATTTAAGTATAGCGATTAAAGTGAGGTGAAATATGTCTACACTTCTTAACGTAGAAGGTAGTAAAGTCTATTTTTATTTTATTTCCATTCTTGTTATTATTAATTCTATTGTTTTGTTGTTTTATTAATTTTATATTATATTACTGTATTTTATTCTTTGTTGTTTTGATTCTTTAAAGAAAATTGTATACATTTATCGAATCATTAATGCTTTATTTTCTTTTTAATTAATTAATTTTTTTTTATGTTCTTTGGCCAGTGATAATTTTTATTTTTCTTGTTTATTTAAGTTATTCTTAAGTGAACGTGTAACAGAATAAAGGTTTTTTTTTGTCAAATATTATATCGTTCCAATTGAAAAAAAACAAAAAACTTTCCCTTACGATATATTTCATATATAGGTTAGTGAAAGAACACTGGTAATAGTTAACTTTTACTTCAACAAATAAAAACTTTAAACCAAACATTGTAAAATATACAATTTTTCTTCTACAATTGGTAATGAGCACTGTTGTTGTCATTTCTTTGTTTTGTTATAAGTTTTATTGTAATTAATTACTGTTGAATGTACCTAGAGCTGAACTTAGTGAATTATTATCTTCTTACATCTTTTGTTGAAATATGTTTTGTATTTTATATTGTTATATAGCCAGCTCTATTTATGTGAGGATTACCCCGAAAGCAAATATAGTTAGTTATTCATTGATTCATAAAGGTGTTGTTTAAAAATATATAAATAAATAAGTTTGACATTTGTAAATAAAAATTCATTTTCTATGTCTCTCGGCCAGACATTTAATATTAATGTGCATTTTCTGTAAAAAAATATATTTTATAATTCACCCTCAAAATTCAAGAAGAAGATATATACATATGATTTATTTTTTCTATTTTTATGTAATTCGACTTCATCTTTGTTTGTTTTAAATACTGTATGAATGTGGTCTCATATCACTATTACTATTATTCATTTTGAAACAAATTGTAATAATTCTCAAAAAATATCTTTAAAAAAATTATAAATTTATATGGCTGAACAAACGGTTTCAGGGCCAGCTAGTAATTTTAAAAAAATCTACGTTATTTTCATAATATAGAGATGTTTTAACCTGTATCGAGACTTCCTTCCATCCCACTCGACTCCCCTTCCTCAAGTACTCTAGATATCGATCGGGATTAAGAATGGTAATATTACCCTCTCCTAATACCCTCCCGCCCATACAGGATGTTTTCATTACGTCGGAATTTAAAATTTTCCGATATATGAGGCGGAGAGACTCGGTTGACTAGCTTCCTGCTGAATTTAATATTAGATGGTCGGCGGGCCTCTACTAAATTGCGCAAGCGGCACGCACGTTTTCCCGCAAGACCGGAAAAGTGTCATGGCGAGCGGTCTAGAAAAACAAAGTAATAAATAAATTCACGGGAGGGGGGGTTTAGAAGTGGGTGATTTATGCTGGGATGAGGAGCTCCACTCATCGAATAAAAAGCTCCGGTGACGGTTCTTTTGTAATCAATTACCCTCCGGTTCCAAATTCAACTTGTAGCCCCTTTTGTTCCTCCACTGCGAAATTTCGTAGCTCCATAGTGATCCCGTCATCTGCAATAAAAAACCTAAAAAAACTTATGGATTCTTTTTTTTAGTCTTCGAATGTTATAATGATCATTTATCAAGACAGCTGAAAAAGGTTTATACTGCTCTCTTCTTCGTAATTTAGTCAATTGAATTTTTATTATTATTAAATATATAATACAACATGTAAAATGGTTATATTACAATTTAGAGCGTGAAATAGACTGGTGAAGAAGCTACTAAGTAGTTATGATTATTTTAATGTCAGGTTATGGGAGTAGGTGCTCAACTTCTTGGTTATTAGCACCAAATATATCTATATTAACATTTTTTTAAAAATAAAACACGCCTAATTCTTCATCTATTATTTTTCTTTTAATTGTTGTTGATTTTTTTCTTCCTTAAAAAAAAAAAAATAATTTATTTCAATTTTTTTCTATTATTATTTTTTTACTTTCACTTGCCTATACATGAAATGTATAGTAAGGGAAAGTATTACGATCATCAAAATTTTTAAATTCCAGTTTTCTACGGAATTATGCGTTTTGGGGTCGATATTACATTTGATATTCCATTGTTAACCTTGATTTTTTTTTAATGTGTGATGCATTGCCATATAAAGTTTTTTTTTTTTTTTTAATGAGATATATTACAATTTGTTTCTATATGGACATTATTAATAGTGATATAAGATCCCATTCACACAATATATGCAGTATACAATGATAAAGTCAAATAAATAAAATATAATATATGTACAAAATAAGAAAACAAACAACAACCTATAACTGAGATAAATCAAAATAAATGATATATATATATATATATATATATATATATATATATATATATATATATATATATATATATATATATATATATATATAGAATTAAATAATAATAAATATAAAAACAAAATAAATCAAAACATTAACCTATAATTGGTTTCTTTCCTCATCTTCCCTTACTTCTACTATGGCTGCCTCTTATTTGGTAGATTGTCTTGAGGACTTGAGATGAGATGGGAAAGTCTTATAATAAATAAATAAATTCTTTATTATTCTGGGACATGTCCCTTTAGAATAAAATATACAGAATGTACAAAAAGGGCTTTAGAGTCTTAG
The DNA here is from genome assembly GCA_023052935.1 of Piezodorus guildinii. NCBI lineage: Eukaryota > Metazoa > Arthropoda > Insecta > Hemiptera > Pentatomidae > Piezodorus > Piezodorus guildinii. Next base: position 22,246,883 of record CM041295.1, on the reverse strand, counting down.
AGTAAATTAAATGAATACAAACAAGTTAATAATTACTGGTATAAAATAGACATTTTTCAATGAGAAAAAAACAAAAAATAATATTAAAAAAATGCTTATTTACAATTCTATTGAGCCTGGGTATTCATAATGTGATCGAATATACGTGATTTGATATTAGGAAGAGAATTGGAGTGACGGATGGTAGGAGGGATAGAATTCCATAGGATTGAGGATCGGATCAGAATGGATCTGTCGAAATGTGCAGTTCGGTGGGCCGTACTGTATAAATCTGAAGGTTTGGAGCGTGTAAAACGGGGATGGACAGAGGATTTGAACTGTAGGAGGTCAAAATGTATGATGGACGGCGGGATTGGATTACTTGGTAATGGAATGGCGCAAGGAAATACTTGCAACGGTTGGAAGGGTTAAGCCACTTCAACTCGCCATAAAATTGGGATACAGAGGTGTATCTAGGGACCCCGAAGATGAATCGAACAAAGCAATTAATTAAGCGTTTTATTTTTACCTCGAGATCCCCAGACACACCATCGTATACCGTACAATAATAGTCGAAGTGGGGAAATATTAGAGAGGTAACGAGGAGTTTTCGGGTTTCAAGTGGGAATAGGTGACTGTAGAGAATACAGCTTTAAGTTTGAAAAGGTACGACGAGAGATTTCGGAAATATGATTTTTGAAGGATAGAGTTTGGTCAAAGGTTACTCCAAGATTCCTGACAGTCGGGTGGAAATTTTTAGGATTACTATTTAGAAACAGGGTTGGGATATGAGGAACAGATTTCAGGAGGTGATGGGATCCTATAATATGTTTCATTAGAATGATCTTCCAAGTTCCCCGACCCTCCAGCACCCCCTACATGTATGACGAGTTGAAGTGGCTCAGTCCAGTTTCACGACAGTATTTTCTGGGAGTATGACGGTTCGTACTTTGAAAACCAAAAACCTCTTTGACCTGCCTATTCCTAGTTCTTCTGACCATTCCTTTGGTACGAGATCGCAGCCCACTAACCTCTATATTCCTTCTCACAGAACATCTTACTTTAAAAATGTTAACGCCTAAACATTTTACACTGTTTTTTTTTTTTTGTTTTTTTTGTAAATGTAGAAAAATGTAAAAACGTTTAAATTCCATTGTATAAAGGCACTCTTCTGGTTCGCCAATTTGGACATATTACGCTTCTAAAATAAGCAATTTAATTATTATACAACCCTTACAAGGATTATTTAAACGCGTTCCCGTCCAAACTCAACGTAATTTTTGTTAAGTCTAACTTTATTTTAACGTTCTCAAATCGATATTATCACTTGTGGTTAGTAACAGTCGTTCGTTGTGCACTAATCGAAATATTTTCCATGCGGCGAATACGTGGGCGGTGGTGGAAGCTTGAGGTAAGATAATGATGACTGGCTTTGAAGTGGTTACTGAGGCCGCCCGAGGGACAAGGAAAAGAAAGCCCACCTCTCTATTCGGCACCTGTTGCTTCATCCTCGCTTTCCACATTTCTTTCTCCGCATAGAGGACCGAGACTGAACAAAACCTATTTTATAGGTACACGCTATAACAATTCCTAAATTTGAACCATATGGTGAGACAAACTTATATTATGACATCAACATGTATATTTGAATATCGTTAGGTAAATGTTGAACCTTTTGAAATAAGATATACAGTGCCGGTCAAAAGTTTGAGGCCACCTACGGTTTACATTAATTAATCTGTTTGAATGTTTTTCGCATTTTTTCTCTTTTTATATTATGTAGGTTGCACTACCTAATTCAACTGAAAATTCATTCTTTTTAATCGCTCTTTAATGAACAACAATAATAGGCTTACCGAACCCGAAGGTTCAATGCCGATACTACCAAAGTCTGCCTAAACAGACTCGTCCAATGTTCACCGTTCAAGCCCAAACCCCCAAGATCAGCCTTAACGCAATCCACCCATCGACGCTTCGGCCTACCTTTCGGACGCCTACCAGTCGGATCAGCAAATACCAACTTTCTCGGAATCCGTTCCTCACCGAGCCCAACAATTTTACTCGCCCATTTGAGTCTCCGCGACGCTATCAACATATTCACAGAATACAAGTTCCGCCATTCCGCGTTGTGCAACCTTCTAAACTCCCCAGTGGCCTCATCTCTCTTCGGACCAAATATTTTACGCTGTACCTTATTTTCGAAAACCTTAAGCCGTTGTTCATCCTTCAAAGTAAGTGGCCACGTTTCACATCCGTAAAGAACCGTCGGAAGAATAATATTTTTATAAATTCTAACCTTTAAGTTTTTAGATAGAAGCCGCGAACTAAGTAACTTAGCAACTGAATAATAACCCGCATTTCCCACCTTTAACCGGGACTTTATTTCTTCCTGGATTTCATATTTCTTGTTATCATTGAACCTAAATACTTGAATTTCTCTACGTGTTCAAAAGTATGCTCTGATATACCAATATCACCAAGATGGTCACCGTTTCTGCTACTAATCATATATTTCGTCTTATCGGTATTTAATTCGAGTCCTATTTCTTTACCGGTTTTTATTGTACACTTGTATTTAGTTGTATGGTTTCTGTCTCTTCACCTAGCAGTACCAAATCATCGGCATACCCTAAAACCGGAATCCTGTCACCCATATTTAAACCTTTCTCGGTACACATAATCTTTTCTATGACATATTCTAAAGCTATATTAAATAACACAGGTGAAAGGGAGTCACCCTGTTTCAAACCCGATCGCACCTTAAATCTCTCGGAGTAATTATGACCGATTCTAACTTTATGGAATGTTTCCGACAAACACATCTCTACTAAGTTTACTAACTTTATAGGTATTCCCTGTTCAATCATGATGTTATATAGCTTCTGACGGTCTATTGAATCATATGCCTTTAATGAAAAAAAATGAAAATTACCTGTGCAGTGAACTTCTTGCAACTTTGCCAGTCAAGAAATCAGTAAATCAAACTAAGAATAAAATTTATCTTCTCAATCCCACTAAAGGGATTACTAGACTGTAAAGCTCCTGACACAAAAATCTCATTTTTTATTTATTTTATTTTTTTTTTTTGTTCATCACGTTAAGAATCTCAGTAATGATTAGATTTAATCAAATTATTTCTTTTTATTTACAATAGTGACAAACCTTGCTTACACCTAATTAGCGAATTTGCTTATAAATACAGGTAATAATAAGATATCTATATATATTTTATTTAAGTATTCATAGAGATTATTCATGATTTATAGATGTAAACCATAGATGGTCTCAAACCTTTGACTGGCAATGTATATATACGTTTTTTTATATGAAGCAGATTGGTAGATAATGATAATAAAATAAGCTCAGCGAAGCCAAAGGTTCGATGCCGACAACTACAGATGTTGCCTACATACATTAGCCTAAGGCCAACCCCCCGAGTTGAGACTCACACAATCCTCCCTCTGAAGCATCGCAATTTGATCAGCGCATAATAATTGTTTTGGAATTCGTTCTTCAACTTTGCATGCATGCGACCTATATGAGTCGCCGCGCTGCCATAAACTAAATCATACTGATGGATACAAGCTCCACATTTCCGCTTAGTGTAACCTTCTAAATTCCCAAATATTTCTCGTAGTACCCTATTCTCGAAAGCCTTTAGGCGTTGTTCATCCTTTAAAGTAAGCTACGAAGTTTATCATCGTCATAATGGTTTTATAACTTCTAACCTTTATGTTTTTTTACTGAAGACTTGAGCTAAGTAATTTCATAACGGATTAATAACGCCGATTCCCGCCTTCAGCCATTGCTTGATTTCCTGTTGAATCTTGTTTATTTCTAGTTATTATATAATTTAAATACTCAAATTTCTCTACGTGTTCGAACCTATATCTTCACCGTTTCTACTGCTAATCCTATATTTCATCTTATAGGTATTTATGTCTTTCAATGTCAAATTGATGGTTATGTTGCATACCTTGATTTGCTAATGCAGTGTATTAACATTTTTTTAATTATTGAAATTGATATTGTGTTGTTTAATTCTTGTCGTATTTTTTATTTATTGTTTTTTTTTTGAGTTTCTCTAAAATATAATTTTCTACTGTAAAAACATTTAATTTTATGTATTGTTTTCAAATTTATCATCTGACAATATTGGGTCTTTCGTATTTGTTAGATGATTTTTAAGTTTATTTTGGTATTTTTTTTTTTTTTTTTTTTTTTTTTTTTTTATTTATTTTTTTTTTTTAGAAACAATTCTTTATTGAACAATATTACAATCTGTCCAATTTAGGACATTTTTAATAGGGATAAAGTACAACATTCATACTGCATTCACACGATATATACAAAACAATAAATATTTTGGTGATATAGGTCTTTATATTTGGTAAATTATTGGTTATTAATATTCCTTTTTAATGACTTCAAAAGGCCTAAAATACTACAAATGGAAAATAATTATCATAATAGAAAAGTAAGTGAATCCGTATATGGGTCAGGCCATTTGAAATCGTCAAATTTTCATTAATTTTGCCGCCAGACATTTTTGATTTTAATGATTTTTTAACCAGTTATTTTCTATCTTTTCGTGAATATGAAACCATAAATAAACTTTTGTTCTGGCCAATACTTTTAGTGTTGCAGCTGTTTTAAGTCAGCTTTGCGGGCGTATAGTAAGGGAAAGTATTGCGATCGTGAAAATTTTGGAATTCCAGTTTTCAACGGAAATATACATTTTAGGGTCCCCTGAGTCCAAATAATCAAGTCCCGCAAAAAGGTCTGTGTGTGTGTGGTAACTCCCGGGCGGAAACGGTAAGTCCTATGAAACTGAAATTTCATATTTAAGACAAATATACGCCCGAGACGTTACAAAACCTTTTTCACAAAAAATGAGCTTATCAGAAGAGCCACTTTATCCCATGCATTTTGCACCTTTTTTTGATATTCTCGAACACAGTTTCGACGATTTTGATTAAACTCGCTATATCGATGTACAATTTAATAGGCTTTAATATAATTTAGGTTTCATTCGGATTAAAATAGACTGACAGGGCTTAAATGCCGATATTTCTCTAAACTACCTTTAATTGTGTTGATTTAAAAAAAAAAAACTATATTATCTTGTTACCACTGATGAAAAAAAGGTAAATATATAAATAGAATGAATTCGATACCCAACTAAAGGAGAAAACAGAAAAATTATGTTATTAATGTAATTTTTTGTTTTTGAACGTAAGAGCAATAATACAAATGATATACCGTTGGAATGCTAAAAATTTTAGAAAAAATATTATCTTATACTCAAGCTTTTAAAAGTTAATAGAAAGGGATGAAAAGAAGATAAAACTAACTGATTATTTGAGATAATAATATAATAGATTTTTAATAAAACACATGTTTATATATAAATTCGATTTAATTAATTCTTTAATAGTTTCATTTATTTTTATCTATAACTGTAATTGAGAATCCTTTCATTGATTTTAAAAAATGGAGGTAAGTGAAAGTCGTGTGTTGCCCGCACCAGATTTTTTAAGAAGAAATACAAACAAGCCTAATTATTTCTACACTAGTTTTAAAATTCCTTTATTGTTAATATATGCACAACATAAAGAGACAAATGAATGCATGGAAATATAAAACTTCAACTAACGCACTAATTGCCTGTCGTTATAAGTGGTATAATTTACATTGAAAAGAAAAGTCCTTTAATCTTAGTTGGTCTTTAGACGCTAATGGAAGGCTCCGTCATCCGAACAAGTAGCCAATTTTCATTGCATTAGCTTCCAATGGTTTTTTTTCTTAAGGGGCGTATTCCGTTCTTTCTTTTAAAGACTTCTTCCTCTGTTTTTTTTTCTTTTTCTAAGAAGAAAAACAAGGATGAACTAGCTATCAAGATGGCCCCCACTGGAACGAATCATTTCCATCAAGTCTTTTGCATTTGGAGATCCGATAGTTTTCCTTAATTACTTTTTTTGGTTTATCTTAGGACCGAGGAGTGGTATTATCACTTTCAGTGTCAGGAAAGGTCTTGAGTAAAGTAAAATTAAGGGATTCATCGGCGAAAAAAATATAAAGACCTTTACTTCTTCAACCCATGAAGGGTCTAGGGTTCTGTATATATAGGGATTCGTATTGTTTTCAAGGCCGAACGCCGTGTTCTGAAAAGAAGATCATCGGCCCGAAATTACACTCATCCAAAAGGTTTTCCTCCAATTTTTTGGTAACCACTTCATTGGGACTGCGTTTACCCTAGATGGTTTTCCTATCCAAGGGTACCCACGGCCGAATAAACAGATTAAGTATTCTAACAGATCCGGAGTTCGCACCCGGGACCAGGTGAACATTAGATTATTGCTATACTTACTAGGCCAGATTACTTGAGTGTGTAAACCTTCGTGAGCGGGGTAGCTGAGTAGATCAGAGCGCGTTGCTTTTAACACGCGTTGCCTAGCAACAGAGAACCAATAACTTTGAACAAAATTATCTCAAGTTCGAGTCTCGGGCTGTAGGAAGTGGGGGGGGGGGTGGAATTTCAATCTCAGCATTTATTCTTCTTTATTTATTTATTATTGCGTCTATATTTGAGAGAGCGTGCAAAGCTAGTAATATAGCACGAATTTCGCTGTTAAAGTTTGTAGACAATTTCCCTACCGGCTTTGAGATTTGAAACAGATGCGAGTACACGCCTGCTCCTCCGTTGTAACTTGCATGTTCAGCTGTACCATCGGTGTAGATATGGAGCCAGGGAGGGCTGGGATAACGTTTAGTTATGGTTTCTATTGCCAAGGATCTCAATTCCTCTTGTATAGCTTCTTCTTTTTTAATGGGTCTCATGAGATCACAGTGGTAAGATGCTGTCTTTAGAGGGACCCTGGGTGGCATTAGAGAAAGTGTTTCTCTTGGAGCAGGCATTAAGCCTGTTTTTTCTCGAAGACGTTTTTTGGCCACTTTTTCGAAAAATGTGACCATCTTAAGTCTCGTGGAGGGTTTCTTTTTACTTGACCAGTAGTCAACCGGGAGCCTACATAGGCGTTCATAAAGGCTTATTGAGCTCACTTCTCCTACGGATCTCTAATGGCTCGACGTTTGCTTGGATCTGCATAACTACAATAGGAGTGGACTTTGGAGCGCTGAGTTTTGGACACGCTCAATTTTTGTCTGGCACATTCTGGTACTGTTATTAAAAGCTCCCCAGCATATTCCAAGAACGGGTGCACGTATGTTTTGTATGCTAAAGACTGTACATCTTGCGTTGCACCCCACTTTGTTTCTGTAATTCTTTGAAGCAGGTGTAATCTTTGCTTGCTTCTCTTGGTCAACTGTCCAGCATGCATATTCCAGCTTAATCTATTAACAAGCTTGACCCCTAGGTAAGTGGCTGATTCTGTCCTTGGTAGTATTTCTGAGCCATATTTCAGTGTTACAGGAGGCAGTTTCTTGGCTAGCGAAAACAATTGAAATTCAGTTTTTTATGTATTTACTATCATTTCATTTGCCTCGCACCATATTTTTAGCTGCTTCATTACTCCACCTAGGTCTGCACAGTTATAAGAAATGCTATAACAATGATAATGAAAATTGTTCATCATAATTCGCGAAATCTGTCCCAGCTAATTGCTTAGGCGTATTTTAGTGACCCTAGATGATTTTATTTTATTATTATTTTTAGACTAATTACAGCATAGCAATTAACCTGGGATATTTAATATTTTTATTATTATTATTATTTTACGGCTCTAGTCCTGGTTACAGGTCTTAGCCTTGTCCAAAGATTTCCTCCTCCCTTTGCTGAATGTTAGCATTCTGCGAACGTCTCCCGCTACACCATCTGGCCATATCTGCTTTGGTCTTCCTCTTCTTCTTGTTCCATGTATTGGCAGTGTAAGCAATATTTCGGGAATTTCTTCGATAGCCATCTTGGGGATATGCCCTGCTTAACCTTAAGATCCTCAACTTCATAGCGTTGACTTCAGATTCCTAAAACGCATTGTGTATGTCCTGAATTGGCCACCGCTTCTAGTCCTCTCCAACTTTCGCTCCTCAAAAAAGATGGTGAAAAAATTTTCCTTCGTTTTCAGGTGCGTTTAAAGTTGTCCAGAAGTACGAGACGCACCGGTGTCTTAAAGAAGTGGAGCTTGTTCTGTCTGAAAAATATCCACATGTTTAGCTGATTGCGTAACCGAAGGTAGCATTCGTTAGCTGTTATTATCCTACTGAAGGAATTAGTCGGGTGGCGGTCATTAAATGAAACAACTGAATAGTTTCAACTATTTTATTGTTTGCCAACGTTTCGACCCCCATTGTGGGTCATCATCAGGGCGTCTGGTAGGCGAGTGGAAACTGGTAGTTTAATGACCGCCACCCGGACTAATTCCTTCAGTAATTCTCAACGGTCAACTAATTATATCCATTATTATTATCCTACTTCTTATCTCAATATATTGGTTATTATCTTTTGTGATCGCAGATGGAAAATTTATAAAATCTTGGACCTGCCCAAATTTACTATATACACTGGACAAAAAAAGTGTACAACCAATTTAGATGGTTTTATTACTGGATATGCTCTGAATCTGAGGGAATAAGAATAAATAAATATTAGGTTTTTAAAAATAGAATTGAATTTTTGTTTAATGATACGAAAATTTATACATATTTGTTAAAATGAAATTCAAGTGGTCAAATAAAAGAGCACACTTATTAAATTATAGTTAAAAACTTAATAATAATAAATTAAACTCTCTAGAATAATAGTGTGATGTTTCCATAATTTTAACTACTAACAACAACCGTCTGTTCATTGATAAACAAAGATTTCTTGTTAATTCTGGTTTTTCAGTTTTTATTTTATTTTCGTATTAATACAGGTCGTGTGACAGAGGGCGTTATCTTGCAAAAAAAGGGAATACTCTCTTGGAAAAACTCCATTTGGCCATGGACGCACTTTTTCTTTAATTAGTTCTATGTAAACATTACTGTCCATCTTCTGGTCGACTTGCAACAAACGGTACTTCCCTGAAGCAGTAATAGCTCCCCAAACCAAGACACACTCCTACTCTTCGATTTTGTCGTTTCGGACGATTGTTGACACATGTTGCACCGCACTCGACAAAGGAATATTCATTATCAGGATCGTCTTTGCAAAATCTCTTTTCGCCTGTAAACACAGTTTTAGTCCTTATATCATGGAGTAATGCTAACCAGTTTCGAGCCATTCCCAGCCTTTTTTCTTCACCATTTTTGATAAAGGAATACTTTTAACATTATTTTTATTTATTTATATCCTATCTCGTTAAGTTTCATTCTGACATTACGAGTTAAAGCCTCGATTATCAGACATCTCTGAACATCTGTTGCGGTTGTTAGTTCTCCTCGCTCGCCCCATCTTTAAACTTCGCGTTTTACCAAAGCCTCGACACGTTTTGAAATATTTTTCCTTCATCTCTTTTTTTTCCAACGATAATCAGTTTTAAGAATTTTGTGTACCGATGAAAAAGGTATACCATATTTTTTCCCACTTCCCGATAGCTCATTCCCGGCCCACATTTTGGAATTAAATAGGTGTGTATTTTTATTTTTTTAGTAAATATGTTGAAGAATTTGTGATTAATATTCGACGAATTTAGTAAACAAAAAAAAAAAAAAAAAAAAAAAAACTCAATCTGAGTAATAGATTTGACTAAACAAATATGGTCATGATACAAATTAATATTATATAATTTAATTATTGAAAAAAGTGTAGTGTGCACTTTTTTTCGCCTAATAGTGTATATTCATAGTAATTTTTATGTATTTAACCATTTTTTTCTGAACTACTATTTAGTTAATTTACTTATTTAGCCGTTTTTCGAATAGTATAATACCTAATTTTGATAATACAATTACTTATCATAACAATACATGATGTATTATACACACGTTTTCCCATAATTTAATGCGCTTTTTGGATACTTTTATTAGGTTAAAAATATTGCAAAAAACACATGAGCTAAATCATATCAATAATTGTCACAAAACACTTCCTGATGACATTTCGACATGGACCTATAGGATTTCATTACATTTTCGCCAAGTCGGCCGACAACGGAAAATAAGAGATAAGAAAAGAAGAATTAAAAACTTTCTGTTGCTTTAATTTAAGACGCTGTTCACAATGAGATTAACATTCCATTTTCAAACAAACTTTCTTCTTTGAAGGTCCACGTGATTTATTAAACCTACAAAGTATCTCGTGCTTCATCGCTCAGTTAATACTTTGATTAATTTCGTGGATAGTGGATACTTCTCGTCCAATAAAACATACCAAACGTCCATCCTATAGCCTAAAATACTGACCTTTGGCAGTCCAATAAATATTTTCATGTCTTTTTTAATATTCAAAACCTCTACTGTTAAATATTCTGTCCTGGTATTGGGTTGTTTCACATGAAATGTCCGTTTTTATAGTTTCTGAAATACATAAAGGATTTTGCAGGTCTTTGTTGTTTTTTTCCGAATGTTTACAGATTTAAAGTAAACAGTTACTAATCCTCTACCTTTGTATTATAAACATTAGCTTCCCAATCGATTACCCACTTTTTAGTATACCTCCAAATATGAACATGGAAACACGCGATTTTCGAGTAATATTTTTGTACGAGTTTAAACTCGGCATTCAGCAGCTGAGGCTGCTAGAAATATTTGCAAGGCATTTGGGGAAGGGAGTGTTAATGAACCGACCATTCGCCGTTGGTTTGCTTTTCAGCTGGGAGTACCGACTTTGCCCCGGAGGAAGACCTCCGTCCGTAATAGACAACGATGTCCTCAAACATACAGTAGAAGGAAACCCCTACCAAACAGTTAAAGGACTCTCAGCACAACTAAATGCAAGTGCATCTACCGTTTCTAGACATTTAAAGTGTATTGGGAAAGTTAAAAAGCTCGATACATGGGTACCTCATGATCTCACTGAGTGGCAGCAAGACCCCATGTTTTAAAACATACCGTGCAAAAATTGAAAGAACTGGGCTAGGAAGTTCTTCCGCACCCACCATATTCTCCCGACTTGTCTCCAACACGTTACCTCCTGTTCAGGAATTCAGAGGAAAACTTTTTGAAAATGATGATCAAGTGAAAAGTGCGTTTTTAGATTTTTTTTTACTTCAGTTTTGAGTTTTTCAGTTTGGAGATAAAAAAGTTGTTGTTCACTTTGAGAAAAATGTGTAGAAAAAGAAGGTTAAGTTGTCTTTTGCCATAACAGTTACTAAATCACAGGGGTAAACATTTAAACATGTTGGAATCGATTTACGTCAAGACTGTTTTTTTCACAGCCAACTATATGTCCCATTGTCAAGACAGGTATGCGGAAAAAATCAGTATGTTCTTCTGCCACAAGAAAATAAAACTAAAAATATGATTTACGCAGTTTAAATGAGTTAAAATATATTTTTTTTTTTAACTTCTTAATCGCGATCATAATAACAGAAATTAAAGCAGACAAAATCGCGGGCAACAGCAAAACAGTGTTTAAAATAAAAACGCAACAAATTATTACACAATGGTTTATTATTTGTAAATAACTATCTTACTATTCTTAGTCCTTTTTAAAATAAAACGATTTTACACTCAATTCTCCTTTATTTCTTTTTTTATCTCTACCTTACGTTTCGGCCTTTGCCATTTTCAAGGATCCTTTATGTTCCTTCTCCTTCTTCTCCTTCTTCTTCCAGTGGCGCGACAGGCCGTGTAGGCCCTGGGCCTCGTGGTGAGATCTCCTGGGAGATTACGCTCACGTTTTTCGATGCATTTTGTAGGGTAGTGATATCAATCCCTATGCCTAATTTTGTGAGAGGCCACCATTTGGCTGACGGGTCTCACATACCCGGGGGAGAGGCTGTGAGTGAATCCCCATTTAATTACATCCTTATAAAAACCCCGCTCAGACTGGGATTCGAACTCACACCCTATAGCATGAGAGACTAGAGCGCTAGCCACTACGCCACGAGCTCCCTTTATATTTCACTATAAAAAATATATTTTGTCACATTTTAAAAATATATACTATAGGCTGAACTAGCCTTGTCAACTTGTTATTATCTACTGTATGTTACTATTCTTGTGTTCGAAAAAAAAATGCCCTAAACAAATATGTTTGCACTTTTCTCCTACCAAATTCGATTATTTTTTTCGAATCTACAAAATTAACGGTACCTCAGAGGAATAATTATTTCTATCAGAATGAAACCTATAATATATTAAAGCCCATTTAATCTTTAGAGCCGTTTTTGAGGCAATCGTAAAAGGGTGCAAAATGCATGGTACAAAGTGGCACTTTCTGTCAACCTATTTCGGTGAAAAAGTTGGTGTTACATGTCGGGCGTATATATGTATTAAACATGAAATTTTCGTTTCTTACGACTTTTAGTTCTTTTGCTATACTTACCACTCACATACGCGGAACTTTATTTAGACTCAAGCGATCCTAAAACCTGTACTTCAGGTGAAAACTGGAATTCGAAAATTCTAACAATCATTATACATTCATTTACTATATTTTTTATAAATAGGTAGGTAAAATGAAAATAATCTAAAAAGTATATAACACACTAATACAATTAAGGCAAAAGAAGAAAACTATTAAAAGGATTAAATATTTAAAAGGTTTATTGTAAGAAACGTTTTTAGTTTAATAAAAAATACAATATTACCAGATTAGACCAATATTAAAAATTCTTAGGGTTCCACTCTGGAATTTCCAAGACATAAAGATTCTCTAACCATCATTCTACGTGTGGGCATAATCTTATATAAAAACCTTCTTTTTTTTTTTTTTTTTTTTTTTTTTTAATAGCCTAAAAAGTACTTAGTTCCAACTTGATCTTAAAATTAAAACAAGGAATACATGGACGTATATGAGGTAGAATCACCCATTGGCAGCACTCTAAAAATATTCTAAACTAGAAGGTCTCCGGGCTATATTCTTTTCAGACGCCTCGGAGGATTATGAGGAATAGAAGAGAATGGTAGTATAGAAACAAGTGGATTAGTGTGGAAATGGTGTTTTTCATGGAATGATTGATACCTGGTTCGAGATAATTCAGTAACATCGAGATACTTATTCGTGACAAAGTAAGGAGCGTTAAGGATTTTACGAAGGATTTTGGATTCTAAGGAGTCCATATCGGTCTTATGATGGTCATATGAATAATTCCTTTGTAATTAAGTGGGAAGATGGAGCGTTTGTCCAGTAAGTGTTAAAGTAGTCGAAAACGTCGGACAGTTTCTTGTCGTTTCAGTCTTGTATGGGGATTCCAAGTTAGAAGTTTGTCAAGTTGGAGCCCAAGGTATCGAATCTGATCAACAGGGACTTGTGGAGTCTCATCAAAGGATACTTTGAGGCAGGAAGTTATTGGTTTACGAGGAAGGGAATAAGTTATTTGGTGGGATTTGAAAATTAATTTTAATTCTCCAATGTCTTAAATATAAAATTTCCAAAAAAAAAAGTTTTTACAGAAAAACTTTAACGAGTCAACATTTCGGGGGCCTTCCCTATCATCAGGGCTCACTGAGCTGTCTGACAAGTTAAAAATCCATTTTTATAATTTAAAAATGTTGTACAAAGGGAGTGTACCTTTGCTGTAAATAGGATGGCCCTAATCCATAAGAGGCCAAATAATATATGAGGTGGGATGATCGTTGTTCCCTGTGCAATATAATTTTATTTTAAAGATTTTTTTGACAACATTTTTAAATTATAAAAATGGATTTTTAACTTGTCAGACAAATCAGTGAGTCCTGATAATGGGGAAGGCCCCAGAAACGTTGACTCGTTGAAGTTTTTCTGTTAAAACTTTTTTTTGGAAAATAATAGAAACCTACTCTACGATTTTAATTATATCAATTGCAATCTTCCCTTAGACCAGTTTTTATTATAAAATTTCAGTTTTGTACGTATTTTCGTTATCGCGCTACACTTACCACACACACTGACACAAACACACAACCTTTTGGCAGGCCGTTTAGACTTTAAATCGTTTGTGTCCGGTGACAACTCGAATTTGAAAATTTTTACGATCTCAATAATTTCCCTTATTATTATTTCATATATTGAGGTAAGTGAAAGTAAAAAATATACTTCAATATATATTAACCTAGATCGATGAATTAAAGTCATTATAAGAGATTAAACGGGTTTTTCCTTATAAATATATAAATCCGTCAAAATGACGCGTCCCGTAAATATAGCCTTAGGACAGATATAATTTGAGTATTTGATGCATCGTTCATTGTAACTGCATTCTTTTCTTGTTTCGGGAACAGTTTAATCATTGAGTACCAGGATATTTGTTAATTTACATTTCGTCTTAAGCTGGGTGGATAAATCCTCCTTTGCGGACGAGGTGCCACTAGAGAGTTAGAGAGGGCCATGTCGATAAAAGCGGCACGCGCATTATTCCTCGTTAGTGAGTAAAAGGCGAATTTCAATTCTGAATTGTCCATTCCAAATTTAGTTTGATTCGAAGAATTCGCAATGAGGAAATAACATCATAAGCCTTGTTGCTCTTTGGAACAATCGCTATTAGGTTTTTTCAGTACAAAACTAATTCCACTGGACTCACTGCTCTCTCCAGGAAAAGTCTCTTCTTGTTCCTCTTAGATTTATTTCCGTCCGCTCGTCATGAGGCTCACTTACACGGTTGAAAGGAAGGCTATTAGTGGGGGGAAACCGTTGCACACACGGCAAAATCATCAATTTAGGCGGACAAAAGTCAAGTAAAAAGTTTGGAATTTCTGAATGAACTTTTTATTATTAGTTGGTAAGACGCTTAATGCTAATATTTTAGCATTTAAAACCCATTTAAGAAGGTATGAGATATGTGCTTTTATTTATTTATTTTTATTTTGTATTTATTTGTTTTTACATTCTGCTAATATCAAATAATTGAGACGTTGCTTTCCAAAAAGTACTAAAGGACATTTTTTGCGAAATGGATATTTGATAATGATAGAAATTCTACATTTTCTAATTTTATCTCATCGTTAAGAAATCTTTCTTCCCCAAGGTTCAAAAAAACTAAAAACAATAAGAAATATTTCAATATTTTACAAATCAGTAACATTATTTCAACTTAATTATATATACATTTTCTATATAAATTTTATCTATTATCTAATTCTATATAAATATCTTAAATATTTATTATTTAAATATAGGTAAATTCATTATCCATCTCTCCTTTTTATATGTATTGTAAGAAACTTTATTAGCTCCACCCCTAAAAAAAAAAAAAAAAAAAATAAAATTAAAAAATAAAATAAAATAAATAAATAAATAAAATAAAAAAATAACATAATACAAAATTTTACCACCTTTACACAATTTCATAACTATTTCATTACCACATATTGACCATTACTGCCATTGTAATGTATTTAAGACTTTAATACTGTACTTTAAACATTTGGTTACTTAATTAAATAGATATTTACACAGCCGAGATTCGAACCCAGGACCTGGAGAACAGTAGACTAGCGCTCTACCCACTAGACCACGCCGCTCCGCTTAATTTAATTAAAGCGAGTTTGATTAAAACCGTTGCTTCTGTGTTTGAGAAAATCGTAAAAATGTGCAAAATGCATGGTATATAGTGGGTCTTTTGGTTCACTAATTTGTTAAAAATGTTCCTGTAGCATCTCGGGCTTACTAGTCGTATTAAATACGAAATTTCAGTTTTATAAAACTTAACGTTTTCGAGCTAGCCTTACTACGCCCACACGGACCTTTTTTCGGGTCTTGGTCATTTGGACTCAGGGGAGCCTAAAATGTGTATTTCTGGTGAACATTTTCACGATTGCCTTACTTTGTATACAGAGGTAAGTGAAAGTAAAAATTTTAGAACTTAACCCAAAAACAATTATATAAATTAATGAGAGATTTTTAACCTTACTATAAAATTAAGCACCTTTGTATACAAACGTCTCCATAGTTGTGTACTACATAAATATATATATGAAGAGTGAACCAATTTCCAAAATAACCAAGCAGGGTGTTAGTGAGCAATTAACACATAATGCCATTGAAACAGTTTTAGAAGCTTTTATCGGATTTCAGATCAAATATCACCATTAAATATATTTGATTCGTTTTAATAATTATTCATTAAGCTTCGGGAAAATAATATATTTACTTAATTATTTGTAATGGGAAAGGAATATTCGTATAAATTGAATCGAATCTCACAATTGAACCGTAATATAGTAAAATAATGAAGGCATTTTCGATCATGGGTTATATTATTATAAACGTTGTCTGGAGGTGCGATTATTAAATAAATACAAGTAAACGAGTGGTGAGATTACATGTCAAGAAAACGGCTAATGAAAGAACTGCCCATTGATAGAAATTTACTATTTAAAGTGTTTATGTGCGAGATACACCTTCTTTTCAATCGCCTCAGAGGATTATCAGGGACATGATAGAATAAAATAAAATAAAGTGGGTTTGTGCGGCGAGGGAGTTTGAAATATAAGGAGTTATGTCTATTTTCCTAGATTAAGTCGAGAATTGAAAGCATTGTTTTGAAAAAGTGTGAGTCACACCAGTGACGCGGCTGAGAGCGAGGCGCTAGGATCTCTTGGATTCCGCTTTTTCCTCCACAAGAGGAGGGAAAGGCCCAGTATGGGGTCCCTATAGCAGTTGTATATAGTTATGTTAGTTTGTATGATGTTTATTTATTTGCCAACTTTTTATTTGTCTCAATTATAGGTTGATGTTTTGTTTTTATATTTATTATTATTTAATTCTATATATATATAATTTATTTGTATTTATCTCAATTATAGGTTGTTGTATGTTTTTTATTTTGTATATATATATATATATATATATATATATATATATATATATATATATATATATATATATATATATATAATATTTTATTTTATTTGACTTTATCATTGTATACTGTATATATTGTGTTGTTTGTTTGTTTATTTATTTAACGTCACTTTATGCTACTATGGCTAATCGGACGATGCTACAGTGGGAGTCCCAAATATTGCCTATCCAGGTTTTATTAGGATAGGGATCTTTAACGAGTACCTGACATCGCACAGGCTCGGGACCATCTTTTAACGTCCCCTCCGAAGGGCGGCGTAACTAACGATTTTTTACTCCCATTAAAAAATCCTAAGACCACCTGCGGGTTTGAACCCGTGATCTTTAGCATAGGAGGCTGTTACGCTAGCCACCCAGCAACAAGTGATACCGTATATATTGTGTGAATGGGATCTTATATCACTATTACTAATGTTCATATAGAAACAAAATGTAATATATCTCAATAAAATGAAAAAAAAAGAAGTGTATTTCCTTTGATAAGGCGCAGATTAGAAATAATGAAATTCTTTTCATTATAACAAATTTCTTATAAAGATAAGAAAATTTATAAAATGCTATTTATATGTTTAATGATATTCATATTTAAAAAATTACGTACTATGGAATTTTAGACTCTAAACGACTTGTGGGATTTGATATTAATATTATATCTTCTAGTAAACCATAGAGCAGCTTGGTCTAATGGATGGATCACTATACTACTTTTCACTATTCTAATTTTCAAACCTTGGCTGTGGGAGAATAATTATTTACTTTATTTATTCAGCCGTGGGGCGACTTTTCTGGGCACACTCAACCTCCAAAAGTAGGTACCTCAAAATTGATGGAAAAACCTGTTGACTGACCGTGATCTCGACCTTATCACCTCCTTTGAATTCGTCCTAAAACAGAAATAATCTATATTCCTACTCAACTTATGGCTCATAAGGGTTATAGACGTTCAGTTATTTTTCTCCTATATTTTATTTAGAAAACACATCAAGTTGTCCGTATAATAATATTATATACTTCTCTTTTATTTACTTTTTTTTACCTAGTTTCTATTCAGGAAGAAAGATGTAAGACGTTTTTAGAAACATCGAATTTTGTATTGGTGGAAAAAATTCTGCATTTACTAACAACAAGAATCTTTTTTAACCGTATATTAACCCTTTTACAATTATCCCAATTGCCTCATCATCATCTCTAATTTCCTTTCTTACTTTTATTCTATTTTATGTTATGTTGTATTTTGCAATTGTTATATTATTAGTATATTATTTAACCCCAAAAATAAATAAATTAATGTAAATTTTTGTAATCAAAATTGTATATATCTCTTATTTTGATTATTATATAGTTTAATTTTCAATATTTTTATTTAAGGTTTTTTTTTTTTTAATTATATTTATATTTTTTGTAATTTGTATTTTTTTTCTGTTTATTTTTATACTCTAAGACTCTAAAGTGTTTATTTTAATTTTCTTGTAATATTATTCTTAAGGGATTAGTCCCAGAATAAATAAAGAATTTATTATTATTATATTATAAATAATCACAGTCCAAATCATATTAAATAAATGCGTATGATTTTTCTGCAACATTGTTTCGATCGGAGTTCAAACAGCTTAGGTAGAATTATTTATTCTGTTATTTCAGCCGTGGGTATCGCGACCCTCCTGGGGCACACCCTGCATCTTTAAAGTGGGTACCAAACAATTGGGCAAAAACCTTGCAGCTGATCAAGACAATCACCTCCTTACACGATCGTTAGCTGTGAAAAAGTACAAATGTTAACAAATACTAAACAAAAACCCAAATGAGTTGTAAAAGTACAACATATTTTGTTTTGTTTTTCGACTTCATGTTAGGAGTATTCTTGGTGTAATATATTTACAACCCCTACCCTCTAATACGCATTTCTGATATATAAAAAAATCTGTTACGCGCAACACACGACTTTCACTTCCCTACGTTATTTATATGACATTAAGTCTTTTTAAACATATTTAGAAACGAAATAAATTATTAATGAATTATTTACATTGGGTTTTAATAGAAACATGTGATTTATTTTCATCACTCTCCGTTAACTTTCACAATGGTGTTTATAAGACATTATTTGTTCTAAAACCTTTAGCTTTCCAACGGTATAGAATACTGTTCTTATGTTCAAAAAGAAAAACTTGCATTAATTTTTTTTTTGTAGTTTTCGCCTTTAGTTGGATATCGAATTCGTTGAACTTTGCCTGTTTTCTAGCGAAGGTTTTTTTTTTTTTTTTTTTTTTTTTTTCTTTTTTTCTTTTTTTTTTAGGTACGATTCTTTATTAAGTAATCTTAGAATCAGTCGAAATTAGGATAGCGAAGAAAATCAGATGATATGGTCAGTTTCATAAAATCTATAAAATTAATGGTACATTAGAGGAAATTTTTTAAAATATTGTTATTTAAGCTCTATCAGACTATTTCAATCAGAATGAAACATACATTATATTACAGCCCGTCCAATTTTACTTCGATATAGCGAGTTCAATGTAAGTATAAAGTGGCTCTTCTGGTTAGCTGATTTTAAAGAAATAGTTGCTGTAACATCTCGGGCGTAAGGTTTTCTTAAATATGAAATTTTAGTTTCATAGGACTTTTCGTTTTCGCGCTGGACTTACCACACACATACACTGACACGCAGACATTTTAGGGGGACTTGGTCTTTTAAAAATTGGAATTAAACAATTTTCACGATCGCAATACTTTACCTTACTATATATTCCATATATAGGCAAGTGAAAGTAAAAAAAAAGTTACACCGTAGTCATATTTACATTCCAAATTACGTCCATGCTTGAACACTTAAATAATCAGTTATAAAGTCATTTTATTACTTATAATAAAAGCCGAAATACGCAATAAAACTATTTAAAGGTCTTGAAAAGGTCCCCCTCAAAGAATATTAATAGCCTAACGTAATAAACTCGTCCTATAAACCTCCTTCAGACGATCTTAAAATTAAATTCCGTAATCGTTCCTTTCTTGTGTATAACAGCAATGAAAATGTAAAAATATCAATAGATGAAAGGCGAAACGTATAAGAGAGGTTTTCAGCAAAGTTGTGAGGCTCATCTAATTCTGTTACGGTAATTATTGAATTATATTAAAATATTAACGCCCGTCTCCCTCATTAGAAAAAAAAAATAGAGAAAGAGAGAGAAGGTCATAAAAAACTGTTGAGAGTTAATACCTTTTCACTAAAAGTCACCACAATAAAATTCATCTAAGCGATAGCTTGCCGTCAATTTCTAAAATTAACGACAATCAATTAGTTAGGGTTGTTACATTACACTTAAATGAATCCATTATATGGAAAGGCTGTTTTTATTTATTTATATTATAATAATTTTATGGAAAATAGAAAACAAAACACTATAAAATATGTTCAACTAAATGAGCAAAACCCACCATGCCTGCATGGAAAAGGAAATATTTCTATATTTTTTTTTTTTTTTTTTTTTTTTTTTTTTTTTTTTAATATTTATTTATTTTTTTTTTTTTTTTTTTTTTTTTTTTTTTTTTTTTTTTTTTTAAGGGAACAGCTGATGCGCTCGATGATAACAGTCATACGTTACTTCGTCTCTCAGATTTTTGCTCTTTTCAGTAGGAATTCGCTTGAGTTCAGTCTGGAAAACATCACTAGACTTCAAGAAAACCACAGCAGTGAATATTGGAGAAATATCGGTAAGCAAAGTTATAATTTACTTTGTACAATCGCGAAAAGTGAAAGGAGGGTCACTGATCAGCTGATCGCCGCTAGCTCGGCAAGCTCGGGCTTGCTTTTCTTTAACTTATCTTTCTTTTATTATTCTTCCTTCTCATTCTCATTTCATTATTTATCCATTATTATTATTATTATTTTTTTTTTTTTATTATTTTTTTTTTTTATTTATTTATTTTTTTTTTATAAATGAGATATTTTCATCAAGTTATGTCCTCAAAAGCTACAAGTAAAAGATCTAGATCTGCAGGTTCAAACTCGTCTCCTACGAAACAGAGACCTCGCCGTGAAAATAATAAAAAAATGATTCCACCAGCGGCCGCTTCAGCTACCTCTTTAGGATCTGAACCACAGCCCAGCACATCATCACAAGGAATGACTGATGAATCGCCGTTCTTTACACCGAACCCATTTCAGATCCTCCGAAATCAAAATGAAAAAGAATCCATGGAATCTTCTCCTATACCCAGGGAACCACAACCTCCACCAATTTTTGTTAAAAATATTAAAAATTTTCAACTACTTTGTGCGCATTTAAACAAATTAACCGATCCTAATAGTTATTCATGTATAAGTAGAACCAGTGATACTAAAATATCCCCGACTACCGCCGAAAGCTACAGAAAAATAGTAAAATATCTGAGTGAGACCAAAGCTGATTTTCATACCTATCAGTTGCGCCAGGAGAGAGCTTTAAGGGTTGTAATTAGAAACCTACACCCTTCGACACCAGTGACAGCTATCAAAGAAGAACTGACGGAGATAGGCTATAAAGTGCGGCAAGTCACCAATGTCCTAAAAGATAAAATTCCAATGCCTCTATTCTTCGTGGACTTGGAACCATCAGCAGGAGTTGAAAAAGTTTACGACCTCAATAGATTGTACTATACTAGTGTACGAGTTGAGAAACCTTACACTAAGAAAGAAATAGTGCAGTGCCATAATTGTCAGGCATATGGTCATACGAGAACTTACTGCCACCACACACCACGCTGTGTGAAATGCGGTGAGCAACATAAATCAGAAGAATGCACAAGATCAAGATCAACACCCGCTGTATGTGCTTTGTGCCTCGAGGACCACCCGGCTAACTACAAGGGATGTCAAATTTACAAGAACCTCAAAATCAGATACCAAAAACCTCAGAATCAGGATGAAACAGCTGAGCCGATCAGAAGCAGAAGACAACCTTCAAAAACAATTGATTCCAATGTAACATTTGCCCATCTACTTGGAGGTGGGAACCAGAACAAAGAGACCCTGCCGGAACAACGCATACTTCAAAATCCTGAACCCATTCCACAACCACATATTCCTCAAAATTTAACCAACCATCAAAAACCTCATCCGAATCAAATTTCTCATATTCCTCCTCCATCAAATGTCACAGACCTTACAAGTTTGATGACATCCTTCATCACTGAAATCAAATCCCTTGTTATGCCGCTAATATCACTACTTACTAATCTCGTATCAAATTTAATCCCATCCTTAAAAAATCCTTAAATGACTTCACCTAACTCCTTATCCATTCTCCTTTGGAATGCGAATGGTGTTAGAAATCATACTGACGAACTTACAGCTTTATTGCAAGACAAAAACGTTGATGTAGCACTTATTACTGAAACTAGACTAACCACTAAACAGTTCTTTAAAATACCTCAATACGTAACATACCGTACGGACCACCCAGACGGAAAAGCCCATGCCGGTACTGCTGTCATTGTGCACCAGTCCCTCTCCCACCACATACTCCCACTCCCATCCTATGATTTCCTACAATGCACCGCCATAGTAATCAAGACTTTTTCTTTTCCGATCACCCTCGCATCAGCGTACTGCCCTCCTAAACATTCCATTTCCAACATTCTATTCGAATCCTTCCTCAATTCCTTAGGAAACCACTTCATTCTGGGTGCAGACATGAATGCTAAGAACCAACAATGGGGTTCCAGGTCCACGAATTGTCGTGGGCGGAATTTACAGTCTGCACTCAACTCTAGACGTTTCAACCTCCTGCCTCCTGATTCCCCTACCTACTGGCCAACTGATCCTAACCGTAATCCTGACATCCTTGACTTCTTCATCCACAGCGGATTAGGCTCCTTAAACATGTCGGTGACTCGCCTTGATGAACTGTCCTCTGACCATAGTCCATTGCTCCTTAAAGTATCCCTAATTCCTATTCCTAAACCCACCCCACCGTCATTTATCAGAGGACCAGTAAACTGGGACCTTTTTCGCCAAATCCTTACCAGTGATATTGACCTCGGAGTGAAACTCAAAACTCCAGATGACCTTGACGATGCCGTAAACTCCTTCACCATCGCTATTCAACAAGCTGTTTGGACTGCCTCCTCTCCCAAGCACCCCCAGATAAGTCATAACCAAAATCATTTACCACAACACCTCTTAGACCTCATCCGCACCAAACGACGATCCAGATTTTTATGGCAACGCAACCGTCACCCCACAGATCGCCGCTCCTATAACTTTTATTGTAGACAATTAAAGAGGGAGCTGGCGACCTTCCGTTCCCAATCCTTTAGTTCCTTCCTGTCTTCTCTTTCAGCTTGTGACAATTCCCTATGGAATGTCACTAAGAAAATTCTAAAATCCCACCATATTTCCCATCCCCTCCGTCGTAGTAATGGCTCCTGGGCTGCGTCTGATGAAGACAAAGCCGAGGAACTTGCTAAATACGTTTCCGAAGTCTTCACACCTCATCCAGAATCCCATCCAAACCACACTGCAGTGGTGGAAGAGTTCCTTCAGTCTCCAATCCCGCTTTCATTACCTCCTAAAGCAGTTAATCCCTCCGAGGTCAAATATCTTCTCCGAAAACTTGCACTCCGTAAATCTCCTGGATACGATCTCCTCACTCCTCAGATTCTCAGACAGCTTCCATCTAAAGCCGTTATATTTCTTACATATATTTACAACTCCATTCTACGCACTACTCATTTTCCTCTCTTATGGAAACATTCCACTATAATCCTCTTCCTAAAACCAGGTAAACCTCCTAACACAACGACATCATATAGACCTATCAGCCTACTCCCAATCCTTTCAAAAATATTTGAAAAAATCCTCCTCAAACGAATATTACTGCTACGGTCAAGACAATGACGGGTGGACCACGCCTGGAGGGGCCTAGATGAGGCTAGAGACTTCTGGACCTGGACAGTCCTCGAAGTGCCTGGAAAGGCCCACCACCCTACCTGCGCCCGGGTCTAGAAGATTCGGCGGTGGTACAAATAGGGGTCCTCTGAGTCTAGGTGAGTCAGTCTTAATCCGGCTCAACAAGCATCTGGGATGTATCAGTGAACAGTGACAGTGAACCGTTCGTGACAGTGTGACAGTGTAGTGAAACTGTGTGTCAGTATTGTGATAACCGGTCGGTGGGAAATTAGAAGACTGTAGTTTATATAAAACTTATAGTTGTAAGTTTTAGAATAAATCTAGCATATTGTATAAATTTACGTAAGTAGTTTAATTGTTAGGAATACCTGATTTTATATGTATACTGTTTAGTAGTAAGCTGGTAATTCCATTATTATTGTTAATATAGTGGTTAGTAATCCCTTTGTATTTTGTGTTTTCTGTATTAATAAACATCTGTAATTTGTAAACTGGAGTAGTTCATTTCTCACACCCCGTAGCCCGTAACAATTTGGTGTCAGAAGTGGGATCATTGTAAATGGTTATAATTTTGGTTTTCTTGTTTTTGTAATTATTGGGCTACTGTGTGAAAAATGACTTCTCAGAGTGTTAGACTGAATGATTTAAAAGTTGCAGACTTAAGACGGGAGTTAGAAGAACGAGATCTGGATACTTCCGGAACGAAATCGGTACTGCAACAACGCTTGCGCCAATTTTTTGTTGATTCAGGGGAAAATCCGGACGAGATTACGTTTGAAAATGACTTCAGTAAGTTGTCTGCAACTTTTAAAACTGAATTAGGCACTGTTAAAAATGAGTTAGGTAATGAGTTAAGTACTGTTAAAAATGAGTTAGGTAATGAGTTAAGTACTGTTAAAAATGAGTTAGGTAATGAGTTAAGTACTGTTAAAAATGAGTTAGGTAATGAGTTAAGTACTGTTAAAAATGAGTTAGGTAATGTAGAAAAGAAGTTAGGTAATGAATTAAGTACTGTTAAAAATACATTGGAGGCTAAGTTAGGCAATTTAGAAACTAAGTTAATGGAAAGTGTAGATAATAAGTTAGCTGATGTAGAATCTAGATTAGGAGAAAAAGTCGATTCAGTAGAAAATGAACTTAGGGTAAGAATAGAAGCTCTAGAAGAACGTATGAGCAACCCACCGACAATCGACACCGACCAACCCTCTGAGAGAAGCCCTCACAACACCATTCCCTCCGCCAATGCTGGGATGCCACCAACGCACAACACCATCCCATTGTTCGACGGGAAGACGCCGTGGGAGGACTACATGACTCTCTTCGAGACAGCGGCTTCGATCCACGGGTGGTCAAAGGAGACGCAAGCATCAGCGTTGTGCCTAGCCTTGCGTGGAGACGCCTTAGGAGTGCTACAGGGGATGCCCATGTCGGAGCGGTGCAACTACGGTGAGCTGATGAAAAGACTGGAGATGCGTTTCGGCCATCGCCACATGGACCAACTATACCGTTCCCAGTTAAAGAACAGGGTCCAGAAGACCAACGAGACGCTGCAGGAATTTGAAGCAGATATCGCCCGGCTAGTGAGGAATGCCTACCCAACAGTCACCGACGACGTCTACGAGAGCTTGGCTATCGACAAATTCCTGGATGGACTTCGAGACCCGGAAACCCAACAGGCAGTGAAACTCGCACGCCCTAAGACTTTGGGCGATGCATTGTCGCAGGCCATGGAATTCGAGGCTGTCAGGCAGTCAGTCCGTGGACATGCACGAGTTCGAGCGGCAGAAGCGGAGCATAACGCGGACTCCACCATCGAGGGCATAGTAACAAAGGTTTTGGAAGCCCTCAGGACACGCAAAAATGAGATACGCTGTTGGAGCTGCGGTCAACTTGGACACCCCAGAAGCAAGTGTCCTACCAGGAAGCCGGAAAAAGCCACAGGAAAACTAAGGAGGGTTGATGGGAAGGGGCAACTGTCAACCCGTAGCATCGAAGGCCCCAGGGTCGCCGTGAGAATCGCGACAATAGGGAGCAAGACAAATAGTTTTTATGTGGATGGAATGGTGAACGGGCAGCTGCGGAGTTTTCTGCTGGATACCGGCGCGACCATGACAATACTGAACCCGAAGGCAGTTAACGCTGAGAAGATATCACCTACCACTTGGGCGTTACGGACAGCTACAGGACAGCCAGCCGAGGTCTACGGAGAGACAGTTGCCACTTTCTTCATCGGGGGCCAACGTCTAGAGCACCGCGTTCTCGTGGCGAAAATAGACGAGGAAGTCATCTTCGGCATGGACTTGATGATCAAATACGGGATCAAGCTGGACATGTCGAGAGGTGTGATGACGCTGGGAGACGAAGAGGTCATCCTTCGGCAGGGAAAGGACCTCTATGCACGAGTACTCCTACTAGAAGACACCACTTTACCTGCACGGAGTCAAATTCTGACGCATGGGACGATCAATGGACGACTACCGGCGGGTCAATGTCTTCTACTTGAACCTGGGAAGCACGAGGAGCAGGAAGTCGGACGCGGTGTTCTGGTTGCAAGGTCTCTCATCAAGGTCGGACATACCACCCCAATCCGACTGATGAATCTGAACAGCTTCCCGGTGACACTAAAGAGAGGAACACCAGTTGGAGAATGTACGGCCGCTACCTCAGTAGTCCGACAGCTACAACGCAACCCCACCGAGCAACGAGGACTACCCGAAGAATTAAAAGGATTCGTGGAGGAATCATGCAGAGAACTTTCGCCTGAACAGAGCGAACTCGTGAAGAGATTGATTACCCGATGGCAGGACATTTTCGAGATCAGCTCAGGACCACGGGGTAGAACGAACATCGTCCAGCACAAAATTGACACCGGGGATACAAAGCCCATCCGACAGATCCCGAGGAGGCTGCCGCTAGCTAAACGAAAGGATGCCGAGGAGATTATTAAGGATATGGCGAATGATGGTGTCATCGAGCCCTCGAGTAGCCCATGGATGTCTCCTGTCGTACTGGTGAAAAAGAAGGATGGGACGACAAGATTCTGCGTAGATTACCGTCTTTTGAACAACGCCACGAAGAAGGACAGCTACCCACTCCCAAGGATTGACGACACGCTGGACACACTAGAGGGTTGCAAACTATTTTCTACCTTGGATCTCCGCAGTGGATATTGGCAGGTTGGATTGGCACCGGAAGATAAGGAGAAGACGGCATTTTCAATCGGCACTGGCCTCTGGCAATTTACGGTAATGCCATTCGGGCTTTGCAATGCTCCTGCAACGTTCGAGAGGCTGATGGAAAGCGTCTTAAGAGGCCTTTCTTGGGAGATATGCCTGGTTTACTTGGACGACATCATTGTACTGGGAAAATCCTTTACTCACCATCTGGAGAATCTGGAGCGGGTCTTCGAACGGCTGCGTGCAGCCAATCTAAAACTGAACCCGAAGAAGTGCAATCTCTTCCGAAGGCAAGTCAACTACCTGGGGCATGTTGTATCAGACAACGGAGTTGCTGTTGACCCAGAGAAGATTACAGCGATCACCAATTGGCCAGCACCTCGAGATAAGCACCAAGTGAGAAGTTTCCTCGGACTCTGCACCTACTACAGGAGGTACGTGAAAGGATTCGCCAACATCGCAAAACCTCTTACCAGGCTCACTGAGGAAAAACGGACTTTCCTTTGGGATCGCGAGTGTCAGGCTTCATTTGAGGAGTTAAAGAAGAAATTGAGTAGTGCGCCTATTCTAAGCTATCCACGTCCCGAGGGCAAGTTCATTCTTGACACAGATGCCAGCAACACTGCTATTGGAAGCGTCCTTTCCCAACTCCAAGACGGGGAAGAAAAGGTTATTGGGTACTTCAGCAAAGCACTGTCGGCTCCAGAACGCAACTACTGTGTCACAAGGAAAGAGCTTCTGGCAGTGGTTAAGTCCATAGAGCACTTTCATAAATACCTGTATGGAAGAAGATTTCTACTGAGAACGGACCACGCAGCTCTAATGTGGCTGCTGCGATTCAAGTCACCGGAGGGACAAGTTGCACGGTGGATCGAGCGCCTTCAGGAATATGACTTCGAATCTGCTCATCGTTCTGGAACGAGTCACCGGAATGCGGATGCGCTCTCAAGGAGACCCTGTGATGGAGAATGCAAGCATTGTTCTCGACAAGAAGAAAAGCAAGCAACAGTGTTGCGGACTACGGTCGTTACCGACGGTTGGCAGGACACACAACTGGCAAAGGAACAGGACGAGGACCCAGACTTGAAACAAATAAGGGAATGGAAGCTATCAGGCCAAAGGAGACCAAGCTGGCAGGATGTTGCTCCAATGTCGAAAAATATAAAAACCTATTGGGCTCAATGGGACTCCATTCTGCTGGACAAAGGTCTGCTGAAACGAGCATTGGAGAACACGGAGGGAGATCAGCGGAGACTACAGCTCATCGTACCAAAGATTAAAGTGCCCGAAGTACTGAGGGAACTACATGATGGAGCATCTGGCGGCCACCTTGGAGTTCACCGGACATTAGAAAAGGTTCGTGAACGCTTTTACTGGGCAAACCTCAAGGACGATGTGTTAGATTGGTGCCGGCGGTGTGCAACTTGTGCCGCCTCTAATGGACCGATAAGGAAAAAGAAGGCACCTATGAAGAAATACAACGTAGGAGCACCATTCGAGAGAATAGCGGTAGACATCGCTGGCCCTTTTCCTGTGACAGATAATGGCAACCGATATATTCTCGTGGCCATGGATTATTTTTCAAAGTGGGTGGAAGCTTATGCCCTTCCGAATCAGGAGGCCGCCACGGTTGCCGATGTTCTCGTGAAGCAGCTCGTCAGTCGATTTGGGGTGCCCATGGAACTTCATGCTGACCAAGGAAGAAACTTTGAGTCGGCAGTCTTCACCAGGATGTGCGAGGCTCTAGGAATACGGAAGACCAGAACGACGCCTCTTCACCCTCAGTCCGACGGCATGGTAGAGCGCATGAACAGGACGATGGGTCGATATTTGGCCAAGGTAGTTTCCGACCATCAGCGAGACTGGGACCAATATCTTCATCTGTTCCTGCTAGCCTATCGTAGTTCAGTTAATGAAACGACAGGGCAGACCCCCGCCAATGTCGTGTTCGGCAGGGAACTACGCTTGCCTTGCGATCTGAAATTCGGTTTCAAGCCTGATGAGGAGGTCGCCGGAGAAGACTACGTCACGAACCTACGGAAGCGAATGAACACTATTCACGAGAAGGTTCGCACAAACATCCAGGGAGCAAGTGACAGAATGAAGGAGCGTTACGACATCAAGGCAGAGAAAGGTGGCTTCCAACCTGGGGACTTGGTCTGGCTACACGATCCTCGAAGAAGGCAAGGCTACTCACCGAAACTTCAAAACTCCTGGGACGGACCGTATGAAGTCATCAAGAGGATCAATGATGTCATCTATAGGATCAGGAAGCAGCCCAAAGGAAAACCCAAGGTAGTCCATTTCAACCGATTGGCTCCATACAAGGGAAACCATGGCCCTACAGAGGAACAGCAAGTGAGGAACCTCACCGACAAGGACCTAACTCCCCATCCTAAGGCACCAGACTCCCGTAGGGTAACGCAGACAGTTTACAGAGACATATTCTCGTTACCGGTAGACTATGCTCTAGCACATTGTGTCGCCGAACATCTGAGGGATTCCCGGGGGATTGCGACGGTCTTCAGGAAGAGGTTCGCTGGAATTGAAGAGCTGGAACGCCAGGGACCAAGAGTTGGGAAGACTCTCCATCAAGAGCATGAAGGCCGGCACCTGTTTTACTTGGTTACCAAGAGTTCCTCAGAGCAGAAGCCGACATACGACACACTGCGCCGGAGTCTTGACGACCTGCGGAGAAAGCTTCTGGAACTGCGTGTCACCAAGCTCGCCATCCCGAAGTTGGGTTGTGGATACGATGGCCTGGAGTGGAGGATTGTCAGGAACATTGTAGAAGAGACGTTCGCCAACTCTGGAGTCATCATAACGGTATGCACGTTCAACCCCTGGAAAGACAAAACACCTACATCGGAGGAAGATCAGCATCGCTCAGCTTCTGCAATCTGTGCTCTGGGGCAGAGCACGTCTAAGGAGGGGGTAGTGCTACGGTCAAGACAATGACGGGTGGACCACGCCTGGAGGGGCCTAGATGAGGCTAGAGACTTCTGGACCTGGACAGTCCTCGAAGTGCCTGGAAAGGCCCACCACCCTACCTGCGCCCGGGTCTAGAAGATTCGGCGGTGGTACAAATAGGGGTCCTCTGAGTCTAGGTGAGTCAGTCTTAATCCGGCTCAACAAGCATCTGGGATGTATCAGTGAACAGTGACAGTGAACCGTTCGTGACAGTGTGACAGTGTAGTGAAACTGTGTGTCAGTATTGTGATAACCGGTCGGTGGGAAATTAGAAGACTGTAGTTTATATAAAACTTATAGTTGTAAGTTTTAGAATAAATCTAGCATATTGTATAAATTTACGTAAGTAGTTTAATTGTTAGGAATACCTGATTTTATATGTATACTGTTTAGTAGTAAGCTGGTAATTCCATTATTATTGTTAATATAGTGGTTAGTAATCCCTTTGTATTTTGTGTTTTCTGTATTAATAAACATCTGTAATTTGTAAACTGGAGTAGTTCATTTCTCACACCCGTAGCCCGTAACATTACCTTTATTAGAATCCCACACTATTCCTTCCCATCAGTTTGGATTCCGTTCCCAACATTCAACCGTTCAGCAAGGGCTCCGAGTCGTTGACCATATTTCCTCTGCCCTTGAGAACAAGGAGTACTGCTCGGGTGCATTTCTGGACATAACGCAAGCATTTGACCGGGTGTGGCACCCGGGATTACTCTTTAAGCTCAAAAACCATTTACCCCAATCCCTATACCTAGTCCTTCGATC
Source organism: Piezodorus guildinii (assembly GCA_023052935.1). NCBI lineage: Eukaryota > Metazoa > Arthropoda > Insecta > Hemiptera > Pentatomidae > Piezodorus > Piezodorus guildinii. Next base: position 22,216,216 of record CM041295.1, on the reverse strand, counting down.
CTATCTATCAAACCGCTCCTTCCGAGTTCGCTGTGGTGCAGAATATTCCAATTATTATCCAGTCGAATCCGGTGTTCCTCAGGGCAGTGTCCTTGGTCCTTTCCTTTACAATATATACACGGCTGATATTCCTGTTTGCCCTAATACCTTCCTAGCAACGTACGCTGATGACACAGCTATCCTATCCTCTCACTTAGATCCCGAAATTGCATCTATAGGCCTCCAAACGCACCTTTCTCAAATTGAAGACTGGTGTAACAACTGGAGAATCAAAGTTAATCAATCTAAATGCAAACATGTCACCTTTACCCTTCGAAGACAATCCTGCCCTCCAGTTCTCTTTAACTCCGTTCCGCTTCCTTTCTCCGACACAGTCCGGTATCTTGGCTTCCTTCTGGACAAAAGACTAACTTGGAACCCGCATACTAGACTTAAACGACAAGAACTTAATCGACGATTTGGACAATTATACAGACTACTGAACAGAAATTCTAAATTATCTATCGAGAACAAACTGCTAATATACAAGACAGTACTGAAACCTATCTGGACCTACGGACTTGAACTGTGGGGGACAGCCAAATTTTCTAACATCAAACGCATTCAATCCTTCCAATCAAAAGTCCTTCGAACAATAGTTAATGCTCCTTATTATGTATCCAACCATACCTTACACCACGACCTAAATATTCCATTTATTTTAGACCTTATACCATTAAAATTCTCTAAATTCCATCAGAACCTTATCCATCACCCTAATCCCCTAGCTCAATCCTTATCCAGCTCCACACATCCTTACCATCCTCCTAGAAGGTTGAAACGGCAGTGGCCTCGAGACCTCTTGTAAAATGTATATTGGAGTTCTAGCATTGGCTAGATTCTCCACTCACGTGCTGTATGCTTGTGAATTGTATATAGGTATGAGTGACTTTTGTATATATTTTATTGATTTTGTTTTGTATATATGTATATTGTATTATTATTATATAAATTTATTGTTTTGTATATATCGTGTGAATGTAGTATGAATGTTGTACTTCATCACTATTAAAAATGTCCTAAATTGGACAGATTGTAATATATCAATAAAGAATTGTTTCTAAAAAAAAAAAAAAAAAAAAATATTTATTTTTTTCCGAACTATTTTTGTTTGGTTACTTATTTAGTAGTTATTCAATTAGTATAATACCTAATTTTATTACTATACACATGCTTTCCAATAATTTATTTTTTTTTACTTTCACTTACCTATATATGAAATACATAGTAAGGGAAAGTATTGCGATCTTGAAAAATTTTTAATTCCAGTTTTCTATGGAAATAAACGTTTTAGGGTCTCCTGAGTCTAAATAACCAAGTCCCGTAAAAAGGTCTGAGTGTCTGTGTGTGTGTATGTGTGTGGTAAGTCTAGCGCGAAAACAATAAGTCGTACGGAACTGAAATTAGAAATAGTCTGACAGCGCTTAAATGCCCATATTTTAAATGTTCTTCCTTCCAGATATTTTCTAAACTACCTTTAATTTTGTACATTCCAAAAGATTACCTTTATCATCTTATAACTATTCATAAAAAAACAGATAAATATATAAGTTGAACGAATTCGATGTCCAAATGAAGGAGAAAACTGAAAAAATATGTTTTTATTTTTTAACATAAGAACAGTAACATACATACTATAATATACCGTTGAAAATGTAAAGATTTTAGAAAAAAAATAATATGTTATACAAAAGCTTGTAAGATTTAGGAATGATGAAAAGCTAATTTTTATTATTGATTATTTTAGATAATACCATAATATAATTTTAATAAAACACATATTTCTATAGAAATTCAATTAAATTAATTCTTTAATAGTTACATTCTATTTTTCTCTAACTGTATTTGAACATTCTTTAATTGATTTTAAAAACGGAGGTAAGTGAAAGTCGTCTGTTGCCCAAGCCAGATTTTTATATTTTACAATTTCCTTAAAAAATGTCTTTTTGTACCTTTTGAAAATAAAAGTCTCAATTTAGGGCTGGATCTAGCAGGTCTCCATATTGCCGAATGGAAGCTGACTTAATTTTCCCTGAGTGCGGTCATCACAATTTCTCGCTATTAGTAAACAAGCCGACGGTGTCGGCATTCAAACAGCCCGGGTATTCAATTTAATCGAGCCGGCGGTTCCTTTGTAGATGCGATGGTAGAGAGAGATGGTAAGGGGTGCCAGCCCCCCCCCACTACCTCCCCCCTGGGAAATGTTAAATGGGATGAGTCGCGGGAGAGTGATATCCAGGAAGAAGGTATATCCGCTCATGTGCCAGGGCTTTTTCCAGCCGAGCCGGGCACTCCCTCTCTGTCCGACCAAGGGCGCTCTTATAGAGTGCTTCAGCTCCCCCATTTGTCCCCAACTCTCAGCCTCATCCTCACATAAATACTCCAAAATGACGGTTGAAGCCGGGCCTGACGAGGTCCCGGACAACCAGGTCGGTTAGTCCAGGGTCAAAAGTATATAATCAGTGATTAATGTTTTTTTTGTTTTGTTTTTAAATATATATGTTATCCAAGAATTTGCACAATAAAATCAACTTCATAATCGTAAGCATGGGTACCAAAAAAGAGGAGAGGGATCAACTTTATTCAGAAAGCGGTGCCGCCCAACTTAGTTGGATAGATTTTTTTTTACTTATTAATTGATATTTACAACCGTATAGGAAAAGATACAACAAGTAAATGTGAAAAAAGTAACAATTGGCTTCATAAATTCTAGTGAAGAAGCTACCCAACGATAGCACTTCAATGTTCATTTCATTAGGAGGTCTCGAGGCCATCGTCTTTTCAGGTGCCTCTGAGGATTATCGGGAATAGATGGAGATGAGGAGATGACAGACAAGCGGGTTTGAGTGGACTAGTACTTTAGAATTAAAGGATATATATCTAGTTCTGGCTAAGTCTGCAACCAACGGGATATTCAGGTCATTATGGATAGTTTTATTAGTGACAAAATAAGTAGCATTAAGGATCTTCTTGAGGATTTTGGATTGCAAGGATTGGATGCGGGAGGAATTTAATAGCTTGGTGGATCCCCATAGCTCAATACTTTATGTCCAAATAGGTCTAATAATGGTTATATAAATTAGTTTTTTGTAGTTGATGGGAAGTTTTGAACGTTTGTCAAGTAAGTTGTAACAATCTGTATCTGAGAGCAGTTTCTTGTCTTTTCAGCTTAGTGCGAGGCTTCCAAGTAAGACGTTTGTCAAGATGGACTCCTAAGTTGCAGATCTGTTCAACATGAATTAGTGGGATGTTACTAAAGGATACAGTGGGACAGTAAGTCATAGGTTAGAGACGAAGGGTAAACGTGATTAGATGGGATTTAATGCTCCATTTCTGACACCACTCTTCAATAGAGTCGATTTGTGATGTGACAGTTGGGTTATTGTTTACTGATAACACAGATGTGTCATCAGCATACGTAGTGAGGACAGTGCTACGATGGGTGGTGATATCAGCTATATATACCGTACAAAGGATCGGACCCAGGATACTACCTTGAGGTACACCGGCGGACTGAGTAAATAAGGATGAGTAAGGAAGGTTATGGTTAACTTTAAAGGCTCTATCAGTGAGGTAGGAACGAATTAAAAGGAGGTACGATGGAGAGAGAAATTGACGGACTTTGTATAGCAGACCTGGGTGCCTAACTCGAAGGTAGATTTAACACAGCATACTAATTGTTCTTAAAGGACCATTTATAAGAATAATAATAAGTTCGTATTTTTTTTCCAGTGATTTCAATAAAAATTTCAGATTCTTTTAAACCTTTTTAATCAATTATAAATAACCAGTTTTGATCTATTAAATGCTGCCATCTTTCAGCTAATGTTTAATCCCGCTCATTATCAACAGTTGAAGGACGAACCGAGCGCTTTGCGTCATCCACGTCAAAATATTCGGTTATGAACCGAGCAAACCACTTACGGACGGTGCTTTCCCTCAAGGCGTCATCGCCGTACCGACTGCAAAGTTTTTTAACCGTCTGTGCAGCGGGTTTTCCTTTTCGGAAATAAAGAATGATCAAATGACGAAAATGATTTTTTTTGCTCTTCCATTCTGAGCAAGTAAAAACCGCTTAAAAATAAGGAATCTCGGATAAAACTGATGCATACAAGCACCTTAACTAATCCTTTTTTAGAAAATTTAAACGTTATTGACCCAGTAAACATGATTTTATAAATATAGAGAGGATTATATACAAATATTCTTTTCTTTTTTTTCTGTTTCTCATTTCATTTAATTTTATTTTTTTTCTCTCGGATTTATCTCGAGATACACACACACACAATTAATATATATATATATATATATATATATATATATATATATATATATATATATATATATTTTAAACAGGGTGTCTTATAATGTCTCTTTATATTGTGAGAGCAGATTTAAGACTTTAGGTGGAACAAAATAGTTCATATGATCCATTGTCTGATTGATCGACAAAATCTGTAATTGTACACTATATGCCTTTGTCAATCGATCATAATTATAAAAATAAAAGAATCTAGTTCTGAGTAATGTAGTAGTTTGTCAATGCACTTAAAATAAATTTATAATTAGAAAAACACGATTAAGGAAAATAACTATTATTTAAATTGAAAATATGGAGAAATTAGATTGATATAAAAATCAAAGATGAATTACACTGGCAAACCAACGTTACGTAACCTCTTTGGCGTCATGTGACACCGCTGCTACAAGGTATTGGAGAGTGACGAAATTAACTGATGAAATATGTAGCGAAGTAGATTAAACTAAGCGATTGTCTTAGATAATAATATTAAAAAAAAACTGTACCACTGCAACCCATGACGAGTTTTGGACTCAGTACAAGCATAGATTCGTAGTGTTTCTAGGCCAACGTCCGTGCAATGAAGTGGTTCGGCCGAGATCAGCCACCAGGTTTCCCCCCCCCCATTTTTGGGCACCCACTTAACTGAGGCTGGGTGTGCCCCAGGAGGGTCTCCATACCCCAGGATCGCCTCTCCCCTCCCCTCCCCCCGGCCGAAATAACAGAATAAATAATATTACCGGACTCGAACCCAGGACCCGGAGCTCAGTAGACTAGTGCCCTACCCACTAAACCACGCCGCTCCCTAGATAGTAATATAATAGATCATAAATGAAATACGGGTTTTCAGCGTAACTCGATGTAATTTCTTCGCCTTTTTTTCATATCAAATTTTATTCAAAAGTTCTTAATGATTTTAACAACGGAGATAAGTGAAAGTCGTGTTTTGATAATATCAGTGTTGAGTTTTTGAAAGCTGGCGGTTGGGACATTGACAATTAGCAGAGAAGAGTGAGAGAAGAGACGCAATAAAACGAAGTAAGCAACCGAGCCTGAAATATATGTAAATGCCGGGGCTAAGGTTCGGGCTGAATATTATTTGTGCTGAGCAAAACCCCTGCCACTTGCTTTAGGAAACTTTACTCCCCTCCCTTCCCTAACTTATGAATGTAAAATATTACCTCTTTATATTCAACATGAAGTTCCATGAAAGAGTTTTCACAACCGCGATCAGATTTAGAACGCTTACCCCAAGTGTCCCAGGCAGAGGGAAAAGATTTAACTATTTTTATCACTGGAACTTGAAGGGGAGGAGGAAGAAAAAAAAAAAAAAGAAACACTCTGACTTAATTTTCGCCCGCTCCGCAACTTTCGGTTGGAAACTCAGCACAACAGTAAGTGAAATATGCTGATTTCAAAAGTTATCTCGGAGAAATCATTTTTGCGTTGATTGAATACGATTTATGTCATCCTTGTGAGTTTGGAGAAGAAGAACAGAATTAGATAAGTGTATATCATGTTAAATAGAATCCTAATGAATTTATACAAAGATAACATGTTTTTTAAAATGTGACTGATTTCAAAAATTACTCAATATTACAAATATATCTCATAGAATCCAAATTCATTATTATAATTGATGGAATTTCAGTTGAACTTTGAGACTGTATGATGTAGATGCTGTTTGGGATAAGGAAAACAAAAAACTTACTACATTTTAGTTCAGACGTTTCAGCCTATATAGTGGGCTTTCATCAAGGCTAAGAGAAAGAGGATTACAACCAATACAATTAGTAGAAAAAAAAATAACAAGTTAGGTACAATAATAAAATATTGAAAGAACCATTAAATTAAATTAAAATGATAATATTGACAATAAGATGACAGTGATAAAATATGGAAGCAAACATAAAATTAAAATGATAATATTGGAATGAGAAATCGGGATTTTAAACTATAGGATGCTATGGGTAATATTTAATTGATGATAATTAACCATTTTTTTTTCTGGTAATCTGTTGTCCGATTACGCGCGCTAACCTACTCAGCCACCCCTACCCCTGCCTGAGTGATTCTTGTTATCAGCCAAGGCTTCGGCAAGGTAATTTAAAATAATTTCCTAATGACAGCTCGCGGACCCATTGGTCATCGCTTGCGGACGACCACTGTTCCGTGGACCCCTTATTAGGACAAATGTCCTATCCCTATTTGGTCCTTTAGCATATTTACATATTATTAAATAAAGTTGTTAATTTCAACAGAAAATGAAAATCAATATTTTCAGTAATGAAATATTTTTGATTATACCAAATGAAAATGAGCTTTTGAGGAATTACGCATGGATTAGCTAGACTTAATAATATAATGTTATGTATTAAGGATACTGAGGTGTGTAGAATCATCATTTGATAATTATAATATGAATTAAATAAATGTTAATAAGCCTTTTTTGGTAAAATATCAAAAGGCGTTTACTTAAATCCATGGGGCCCCCCAGGGATACCTCGGGAAACTTCCTAGACCCCAGGGGCACTTCCCATATCAGCCCCACCTTTCTTTGTCTGATAGCAGATCGGCAATTTCCAAAAAAAGAGGTATTTATTTATTGTAATATTGTATGGCAAGATTAACGGTAATCTCCCTCATTATTCTCAAGGATTGTGTAAATTTATTGTATATGCTTAAGTTAATTTAAATAATAATGTCATTTATTGAAACATGTATAATTTAATCTTCTCCTGAATACCACCTATTGGGATTGGTAAACAAGACACATTTAGAAAATTAATCCAATGGTTTCAGTAAATATAGTTTATATATTAATCAAAGATATCTATTAATCTAGTTTTTGAATTTACCGTACCTTAGAAAAGCAGCCGGTCAAAAACGTAGCAATACTGAAATCAAACTTAAAAAGAAATAATCTCTCCCTCGTATGCCACCATCTTCCGTCTCCTTAAGTTATAACTTTTCTACTTTATTGTGCAATTTGCTTGTGTAATTTATATTTTATTTACTGTATATTTATATTTTCGTTTATAACACCTCTGGTTTTTGTTTTTTATTTTTTTTATTGTGTACCTTATGGATCTTTTACATACCTCAGATTCTAGTGTTTATAATTTTCTGTTAAAAAATGTTGAGCCTTATTGTACATATGAGTATATTGTTTTGTTTTTCCATTGTATAATTTTGTAAAACTTTTAAAAACAAAAATAAGCTGTATTATTTATATTTAGAGAGGAAAATCACACCCCTCCCCCCCATATTACCATTGTTTATGGTTTTCCTCAGTTTATGCTTGGACATGGCTCAGTAATGGTACGTCTATATATATATATATATATATATATATATATATATATATATATATATATATATATATATATATATATATATGTGTATATATATATATATAAGTTTGTGTTGTTCTTAGGTTGCAGTCAATGAATAAACAATTTTATCTATGCGAGAATTTATTGTTCTCATAATCATCCCTTAACAGTGGAAAAAAACAGAACATTAATATTATTGTACAATAATTAATATATGATGTTATTGTTAGAGATATAAAAGAGTACATTGAACAATGAATATTAATACAGTAGGTACATAGATATTTTAAATTAGGATTTACATTAAAGATATTATTATAAAATTACTTAATTTTATAATAATTCTAATTTTATATACTATACTAATTTTATAATAATATCTTTAATGTAAATCCTAATTTAAAATATCTATGTACCTACTGTATTAATATTCATTGTTCAATGTACTCTTTTATATCTCTAACAATAACATCATATATTAATTACTGTAAAATAATATTAATGTTCTGTTTTTTTCCACTGTTAAGGCATGATTATGAGAACAATAAATTCTCGAAACGTCGCATAGATAAAATTGTTTATTCATTGACTGCAACCTAAGAACAACACAAACTTAAATTATCAACAGTCGAGAACTGATCAAACAATATATATATATATATATATATATATATATATATATATATATATATATATATATATATATATATATATATATATATATTTATATTTACTTCTGTATTAAAGTCTAAAGTTTTGTTTTTATGCTTATCATCATCAGATTGTGTATCATATTATCATTATTTGTATCTATAATATTTAAGTGTGTTGGTAAATTTTCTGTTTTATTTAAAATGTTAATATTGTCACTACATTCAAAAAAAAATTTCATTATCATAATAATATGTATCTTTTTTGTTCTGATGTTTGTAGCCCTGATGATGGCTCACAAGCTTGAGCCGAAACGTGGGTAAAATTAAACATTTTCAAAAAAATGACTGATTCCTGATTATTCCACCTATAATAGTTTCTACAGTCGACTATACATCCTCAATTTAATTCAAACTCGAAAAGTATTAAAGATTTATATATACTTTTGTTTTTATTCCTATTTATTGATACTCAAAATAAATAGATTGCCTTGGATCTATGGCTGTTAGGAAGCGTATTAACAGCCGCCAAAACAAGGAGATTACGGGTGATCGAGGAAACAACCTGTTGCCGATGAGTGGGATAGTTTCACACGGCACCACCCCTCAGCAGCCAAACTTGTTTGCATTTCCATCAGTCCTCTCTCATCCGCAAACCTTACGAATATTAGTTTATAAAAACTAACATTAAAATGAAAACAATCCCTTTACTAATTCGTACCTTATAAAAAAAGAACGCTGCAAATTATCACACGATGGTTCATTATTATCAAAGAACTTTATTAGGACATAACTGTTTATAAAACTGTTGATAGACAGTTAAAAGGGTCTGCCACCACTGATAAATTCAAAACGCTATTCATTTGCTATTTTTGAACCAAGTTCAATGATTATTTTTTCCTTTTGAAGGAAATGTAATGAAAGAAAATATTTATTATTATAATATTACTATTTATTTTAATTACTTACGATTTTCATGAGAATAATTCAAATTAAATTTCCTGATTCAAGAGCATTTTTACATTGTTTCTCTACCATCAATAATAACAGAAATATCAGGGAATCACAACTCTTATAAGTTGTGGCCTGGCCATATACAGTTTATTTTTTTAATTTCTTTATTATAATTACTTTGGCTTTATTGATTAAAAAAAGTCCAATAATTTTTTTCTCTACCTTTAAAATAATTGAGATATTGATTTTTTTTTTATTTATTGAGATTTATTACTATTTGTTTCATAATGAACAGTAGTAATAGTGATGTTATACACATTCATAAAATATATACAGGAAATAATGATGAAGTCAAAAGAGATATTGAATTGAATCACTTTTTCATAACTAGTCGGCTAATATCATCGTCTAGGTCTTAGGATCGTCGTTAGATAAACCGGTTTTTTTGTGCCGAATTATAAAAAAAAAAAAAAATGGTCCAGTAGTTTCGGAGAAATGCCGCGGACGGCGTAAGGGGGAATTTCGTGAAGGGATTTTTTTTGGTCGATTGCAAAGATAGATTATTCAAAAGAAAAAACCAAAACGCTGTAAATTAGTACATAATGGTTTATTATTTCCAAAAAGGAGGAGAGAAATCCCCAGTTGGATCGGCTACCTCAATTTTGCTGAATCGCTATGAATTCACATCGCAATGGATCAATTCTGAAGGGGGTCTTAAAGAAACAAAAAAGAGAAATGCTGCTAAATAAATGCGTGTATAGCCATATTACTTTTATGGAAATAAGTCTTGAAAATTTATAAGCTTTAAAGTACATAGCGGTGGAAGATTCCCAGTGAGTCCAGGATTATAGTCACCTCCATGTTCTGGAACTGATTCCTGTCCAGTCCATACTTTTCAAAAAATAATCTCGTAGCTGATGGGATGGCCCCCCTGGATCCAAACCTATGCATGCTTTTTTCCCAAATTCTCCCTGAAACTTTTCTTGCAGTTAGGGAATTCATTTTGTATAAATGTTTTCTTTCTCATCTTGAATTCGTTGCCTTGAATATAATTTTTTCAAGGAAAATGGCCTATCATCGCAGCTAAGTTCAAAGGGCTAACAATTTGGTATTCATGGCCGGAGGCAGACAGATTTTTTGAAATTCATTGGAGGAGTAAGGTTAATTTTTTCTTTGTCGGTTATAAAGGTTTATTATTAAAATAAATAAAACAACATCATTTATACCAGGGTTCTTTACTATTTTCTTTTAATTGTCCTTGAACCTAATTTAAATAAAAATTCCTGTTTTTAGAACACCTTTAATTCTTTAAATTTTATTCTGGGACCTTCAGTCCCCTAAGAATAATAGTAATGTACAAAAACTGCGCATTGTGTGTGTAATGGAATTCCAGAACGAAGTAGCACGCAAAGTAAAGGATTTTTTGAAGGATGATGTTCGATAGGAATGAAAATAGATTTTAGTGGGATGGGATCTTGTGTTACGAATGTATAGACAAACAAGGGACGAGAAGGTCAAGAATATTGGAGGGATTTGGCGAAATAGGAATACATCGGCCTGTTTTAAACTAATCGGCTTTATCAACATTCGAATCATCGCCTGATCATCTTTTATTTTGGTGACAAATTTCGAGAAAATCGGTCCAATAGTTTTGAAAAAAGGCAATTCACAGATTTTTTACTATATATAGTAAGGGAAAGTATTGTGATCGTGAAAATTTTCGAATTCTAGTTTTCAACGGAAATACAAATTTTAGGGTCCCCTGAGTCCAAATAACCAAGTCCCGCAAAAAGGTCTGTGTGTGTGTGTGTGGTAACTCCCGTGCGGAAACGGTAAGTCCTATGAAACTGAAAATTCTTATTTAAGACAAATATACGCCTGAGACGTGACAAAACCTTTTTTATCAAAATGAGCTTACCAGAAGAGCCACTTTATTATACCATGCATTTTGCACCTTTTTTCGATTTTTTCGAAAATGGTTCCAACGATTTTTATTAAACTCGCTATATCGATGTAGAATTGAATGGGCTTTAATATCATGTAGGTTTTAGGATTAGAATGGTCTGACAGGGCTCAAATGCCAATATTTTCTTTCTCTAAAGTACCATTAATTTTGTTGATTCTATAAAAATAACTGTATTATCTTGTTACCACTGATAAAAAACATGTAAATATGTAAGTTGTGCGAATTTAAAAAACAACCAATGGAGAAAACTGGAAACAAAATTTAGTGCAATTTTTTTGTTTTTGAACATAAGAGCAGTAATATACATGTATGATATACCGTTGGAAGGCTAAATATTTTAGAAAAATATTATCTCACACACAAGCTTTTAAAAGTTAATAGAGAGTGATGAAAAGAAGATAAAACTAACTGATTATTTCAGATAATAATATTATAGATTTTTTAATAAAGCACATGTTTCTATAGAAATTCAATTTAATTAATAGTTTCACGTATTTTTATCTCTGTATTATGACTGTATTTGGAAATTCTTTCATTGATTTTAAAAATGAAGGTAAGTGAAAGTCGTGTGTTGCCCGCACCAGATTTTTTTTTATTCATTTTTGGATAATTCTTGAAATTTAAGGCCTCAAAAGGGAGAGGGGAGGTATATTTTTATACTTAAAATTTATTTAAAGCTTTTAAAGTTGATTTCAAGTGGTTGGCAAGCGAAATTGGTGTCTTTTGCATTTTTTAGCTTTTGTTATTCATACACAAGACAATGACATATTTCAGAAGAGTTTTATGACCGAGCATTTGGAAAATTCAGATTAGGGTCGTTGGCTAATGGAAATAGATAGGATCATTGACTACTAACTACTAAATAAGCTGCCTAAAAGAGGGAGGTTTATTGGTCAGCTTCAGCTACTATTAGTAGTCATCCAAGATCTACCGCTGCTAAAAGCCATCAGCTGATTTAATCTCAAATTTAGGGTGTGAATAAAACATTAGGGGCCTATAACAGATTCCGCCCCGAATATCGACTCTTCCGTCATCTATGATCAACACACAACCCTTTATCTACAAAATTTCCTTAAATACCAGCAGTTTAGTGAGAAAGTGGCTTAAATTTGTTTTATTGTCTGCTTAATGGGTTCCTTCTCCGAGGCTTATAAATATAACCGAAATAGAGCAATAATTTTATTTAGAATAGAATATAATAGAAAAAAAATTTCTTTGACCAGGTCCTTTAAGAACAATTGATATGTACAATACACGTTGTGTCTGGCCAACAGACCAAAGGATTATAATTAACTTTTATTCAAAATGATATCTGAAGAAAAGAAAGCATTATTGTATACAATAAAATAAAATAATGAAACAAATAACTTTTGATAGATTAATGTGTTGAACAAAACTAAACATTGAAACTGATTCATAATTCATCCATTAACTAAGTAAAATATGAGCAATAAATAATATATTTTCTTTTTGAATTTATATTTGATTTGAAATATCCGGCTTGTTGAGCGTCTGTTTGGGATGACATTAGGTACTGGAACAGCTGGGACTTGAATGATGGTAGGGAAGAAGCATGGCGGATATGAGTAGCTAGGGAATTCCAGAGAGTAGTAGAGCGGATAAGAAAGGAATGATCAAGTTTTTGTTCTTAGGGTAGGAATATATATGTCAGAATGGCGCGATCTTGTTTCGAGGGAGTGAATTGACGATTTAAATTGCAGAAGACTGTGGATATAGGGAGGTACCTGGAAGTTGATGGTTTGGTAAAGGTATGATCCTAAGAAATATTTTCTGCTGATAGAGGGAAGGAGCCACTTTAACTCGCTGTATAAATGGGTCACATGAGACCTCTTCGGTGTACCGAGGACAAATCTTAAAAATATGTAACTATTTATTAATAGTAACCCTCATATTTAGACCTTTTTTTTCACATATTATAAATTAGCTAAGGATAATTACAATATTTTATTTGAGACAGTAGGAAAAGTAACCGAGAAAAAACCTACACGATATAAATTACAATATCAATTTAAAATTACATGTCTCGTTATTTTATGCGTGTATCGCTTGAGTTTTATTTTAATTAACAGTTTCGTATTTCTGAGGGTTTTCGGACTCAGTAGTTTTGTCAAAATAGTTTTGGATTTCTGTGCAGATAAACTGTTGTAATGTGAGAAGATTTAGTTCGTAGAGCATTTTGTTAAACTTTTAGTTATTCATGATGCGCATACATGTATTTTGTATTTTTTTTTATTTTTTTTTTTTTTTGTAATTAATATTGCAAGCTGAGCTCCAGATGGGCGAGACATAACAGACCCGGGCACACATGACTGCTTTATAGTGCAAGAGCTTGTTCCGAGTACTTAAACTTGCTTTTATAATAAAGTATGATAACATTTCGTAAATAAATAAAAAAAAAATATTTGCTATTTATATAAATAGTTAAAACTATCTAATCGTTTGAATAATTCCTACTCCTCGGAATAATTCCTTCCAAGAAAATTGTGTTATAATACCCCGTATTTTCTTTATCAAGAGTTAATGAATCACACACAGTGAAGATATTAAAATATTGCTTTCATTATGAGAACATAATACATATTCTGACTACAATACACTGTGCTGAGGAGTTTGGGTGACTGCAAGTGTACATTCCGAGGTCTCCTTCTATGAGTGTGACACAAGTAATGTTAGAACTAGGATCAAAGGGTATATATAGCAAGAGTTTGTAGAGGGGATGAGGAGGTGGCATGGGTACCACAAAGCAAGTGCTTCCAGGTATAGGGTACTCCTTCCTAAGTACAGGTATGTGTTCTTTGTCGGTACTTGGTCAGTCCTTTCTAGGTTTATGGGTGACACCCTTAGGTATAGAAAAGGAAGTTAGTAATAATTACTCTATATTATTTATTAGTTAAGTCTCATTCTATAACTAAGGAACGAAGCCATTTTAGTATACATACGTATTAGTTTTTGCAAGTCAGTATTTTTTTAAAAAGGGTTTCGAAAGGGATGAGCCCTCCTGAGAAATGCAGGGAAGGAATTCCATCTTCTAGGCACGGAATCAATTGAAATAAAACCCAGTACTTATCGCGAGTGCTCATAAATTTCGAATAACCGCGAGTATTAGGGAGTGCAGTTGCGATTGCCCCTCAACATAAACGAGCGGGGATGGTGAGGGGATGAAGGGGGGTTGTTCACTCAGAGCATCCCCCTACTGCCCTCTTTTTCAGCCTACCCTCTTCTATCTACCTCACCCTCCAATCCCATTTTCCAAATGGAAATGTTAGTTATTAAAATTACAGGAATCTTCAAAATTTTACCTTACGAGGAGAGGATCCCAAATGTGTCAAACCTATTTTGATGACATTTTTTTTTAGATAAAACTAGACATTAAGCCATTACTCTCAAGAAAATATTAGGGGCCACGCTCCCCAGGAGTAGCGTAAAAAAATCGGAAAGTTCGCACGCGAAAAACACATTTTATTTAATATCTCTGGTTCTAGTGAAGGTAGAAAAATACGTTTGGTGTCAAAATTACCCTATTTTAATGCGAAACCATTACAAAAATTAGTGATTAAATAATTTAAGTTTTATGCTTGGTAATAACCTTTTTTTAAAATATTTGTATTGAGATTTACAACTGTATATTATAATACAACAAGTAAATATGCTGATTAATGATGAAATACACAAAAAAAGTATGAATTATAGGTAAAATAATCAGGAGTTAGTCATTTCAATGAGTTTATGCTTGGACGTGGCTCAGTAATGCCCTGATGATGGCTCACCAGCTTGAGCCGTAACGTTGGCAAAATTTAAAAAAAAATAAAAAATGACTGACTCCTGATTATTCCACCTATAATAGTTTCTACACTCGACTATACATCCTAAAAAAAAAGTATGAAGAGAGACCGCTCATTGGCAGCACTATTTCGTAATAAATCTAAACAAGAATGTTTCGAAGCCATCTTATTTGAGGAAGCAAGGAATGAAATTATTGGATTGGAGTTAGAGAGAATTTTGTCATGGAAGGAACGAGACCTGGTTCAGGCCACCAGCTTATTCGTGACAATCTAAGGAGCGTTAAGGATTTAGGATCGTAAGGATTGGATACGGGAAGAAGTCTATGGGTTAGTAGAGCTCCAAAGCTCAACTCCATAAGTCCAGATAGGCCTTATGATGGTAATGTAAATAATTGAGTTTATGCTTGGACATGGCTCAGTAATGCCCTGATGGTGGCTCACAAGCATGAGCCGAAACGTTGGCAAAATTAAAAAAATGACTGACTCCTGATTATTCCACCTATAATAGTTTCTACACTCGACTATACATCCTCAAAAAAATTATGAAGAGAGACTGCTCATTGGCAGCACTATTTCGTAATAAATCTAAACAAGAAGGTTTCTCTTATTTTCTGACGCCTTGTTGGATTGTCAGGAATTGAAGAGGAAGCAAGGAATGAAACTATTGGATTAGAGTTGAAGCGGAGTTAGTCATGGAAGAAATGAGACCTGGTTCAGGCCACCAGCTTATTCGTGACAACCTAAGGAGCGTTAAGGATTGGATACGGGAAGAATTTGATGGGTTAGTAGAGACCCAAAGCTCAACTCTGTAAGTCCAGATAGGCCTTACGATTGTCATGTAAATAAGTCTTTTGTTGTTGAGTGGAAGTGTAGAGCGTATGTGTAAAAAGTGTAGAAGTAACCGAAAGCGGCGCGCAGTTACTTGTCGTTTCAGTCTTGTGTTCGGATTCCATGTTAGAAGTTTGTCAAGTAAGAGAGTATTAACCCTAAAAAAAATAATAATCTCGTCAAAACAGTACTTACATTTACTTTAGTAATGAGCCGAAGTGGCTTCCTGGCATCCTTTCTCTTTTATGTTCTCCGATCTCAACATCCATCGA
Organism: Piezodorus guildinii; assembly: GCA_023052935.1. Taxonomy (NCBI): domain Eukaryota; kingdom Metazoa; phylum Arthropoda; class Insecta; order Hemiptera; family Pentatomidae; genus Piezodorus; species Piezodorus guildinii. The sequence goes on along the minus strand of CM041295.1, from coordinate 22,200,069 downwards.
ACATCTCGGATATATTTTAATTTAAATCCTTCCTCCACTCCCGCAACATTCGTTCGTGACCTTCAGACTTTTATATAACTCCTCATCGAAAAGCAGCTTTCGACAGATCATTCATTCAAATAATCTTCAAATCCCGTTTGTTCATACACTTCCTGTCTACTGTATTTGTACCCTTAGATACTGAAGTTCTAATTTAATTTTTCTGTGATATTATTCTAAAGGGACTGAATAAATAAAGAATTTATTATTATTATTATTATTACATTAAGTTTTTTTTTGTTTTTTTTTTAACTGTGATCAGATTAAGATTCCTTTTTAGGGGTGAGGAACATGATTGTAAAAAAAAAACTTAATACAAGTACTGTTTTGACGAGATCATTTCAATTTCAGGGTTATGTTTATGCTTGGCGATAAAACTTAATTAATTTATTGGCTTATTTTTTCTATTTATTCCGCTTTAAAATAGGGTAAGTTTGACAGAAAAATTATTTGTGATATTTATGACATGTTATTTTATTAAGGATTCCTACCATAGCATCGTCCGTACAGCTCTTGTATCATGAAGGGCGTTACGAGAATAGAGGAACTAACCAAAAAAATAAAATTAAAAACATGTGATATTCATAAATATTACAGTTTTTTTTTCCAATTCCTCTACATCTTGTAAAAGTCTTGGAAGATATTAATAACGCAGTCATTTTTTGAGTGGCTGTTTTATTTAATACGACAATTTTATATTTTTATAAAACAGTTATTTTTATTTAATTGAACAAAAAAAATTAATAAAGTAAATACATTAAATCTGCTTTTGTGTTAACATTTATAAGAATGATTGTAAAATAATCCAATTTGTTTTTGAATATCAATACAAAGGTGACAATAACCTTTATCAAACTCTTTCAGGCAAAAGCTATTCATAACCGAAAGTATTTATCAAGTTCAGTTACAAGGATACTTGGAAGATGTCAGCTTTATTCTAAGCACTGATTAGGACTAAGTCCCTTAAAGGATATTTTCTTTTGTAAGAGAAGAGAAAAGAAACGATATTACAAAGCGCTATTAAAAGAAGTTAATAATTAAATTCAATAGCTCGTTAAAGGCTACGTTAATTACATGAATTAAACTCTTTTCTTTACTCCGTTGTATTATTATTGTATTTTTTAGCCTATATAAAAAGTTGATTTACTATAATTGTAACAAACTTATTTTACAATACAATTTAATCCTATAATATTTAATGTAATTAATTAATTTATTATCATAGGGTTTTTAGGAGCATTTATGATTCCCCATGCACAGTTCTAAATCATAGAAGGTAACTAAAACAGTTTAAAATAAGAAATTAATTGATCTATTTCTAGTATCTTATTTACTTATAAATGATAATTTTAAATCCTATATCAAAGTTTTGAATTAAGAGACTGGAGTAATTTGGTATAGTAAATATGTGTAGTGTATAGTGTTATATACTGAAATAAATTAAAAATGCAAGAAAAAATAAGAAACTAGACTGACGGCAATTTCGTCTAGTTTCTAGGGAAATTCTATTTAGTCGCCATGGAAATTCCGCTTAGAGTCTATGGAAATTCCACTTAGAGTCCTTGGAAATTTTATTTAGTTTTGGTTGAAGAAAATAGTTCCAATTAAATAATATAAAATTAGCAGTCATCAACTACAAAATCAATTAAGTGGATGAGTTTCAGCGGTTTTTTATTAATAGTTTCTAAAATGTATACCTTCATATCTGTACATTGTACTATTCTTATTCGTCAAAAAAAATATTTTTTTCTCTGGCGCGGCAGGCCATTTAGGTCCTTCTCCGTGCGGTGTAATCTCCTGGTAGAATATAAGAACGGTTCTCAATGAAATTTTATGGGGTAGGGTCATCACTCCCTACGCCTATTTTTGCGAATGGCCACCAGTAGTCTGAGGGGTCTCACATACACGGGGGAGCGGTTGAGAGTGAATCCCCGTTTAATTATATGCTTATAAAAGCCCCGCCGGGACTGGGATTCTAAATCACAACCTTAAGCGTGAGAGACCAGCGCTCCAACCACTCAGCCATAGGCTCTCCCGTCAAACAAAAATATAAAATAATAATAAAACATATACCACATTCAAGCGCAATCAGTATTAATATCAATAAAAATATTCCAATTTAAGTATACAGGATAGATACAAAAAAAATAAAAAATAAATAATAATAAAACGACAAAAAAGAATTAATGTTATAAATATGTTATAACTTAAAAAATTTGTAATTGGACAATATTTTTTTCATTAAATTAATTATGAATTATATTCTCATTGATTTTATTAATTTAACTTAAAAATTATTAATTACAACAATTTCTTAGATATATATATTTATAAATTGTCTCTCTTTTATTTTTTTAATTCATCGATTTAGTAATTGAATATTGTTTGTTTGCTACAGGTATTAAAACGGGAATATATATTTTTTTAACTGATTATTTTTTTATTTAATGACATTAGCTAATCGGAATATCTGAATTTACGGTGTCAGTTAGTATGTGTTTACTCTCCTAATGAACAAATAAACTTTTTTTTTAAATATATGTAGACTGTAGTCAATCATTGAATATTAAATTTTGTAATAATTGAAAATTATATTTTAACCGTTATTTTTTTATTTATTTTTTTTTTATCCATTTAATGTAACTTTATGCTACTATGTCTAATCTGACGATGCAAAAGCGGAAGCTCTAAAATTTGCCTATACAGGTTCAATCAGGATTGGAATCTTTAACGCACCAATGACATCGCAGCATAACCAAAGACCAAAAGCCGAATTTAAATCCACGACCTTGGGCATAGAAGGCAGTTATGCTAGCCACTATACCACAGCAACTTTTTAATTTAACTTATTTTGAAAAAAAAAAAACTCACGAAAAGGACAATTTTTACATTTTCAAAGGTTATGTCAATTTTTTTTTTAATTTTAAGGACTTTTTTTATCTGGATTATTTTTTATTTTTTTAATTCAAGACGCTATTCTTGTGGAAAGAATTTTAACGTTATTTTTTGTTAAATGATAAAAAATAAACAAAATCATGTGGTTGTTTTACTATGCAGTGGTGTTCATAGTAATCGGTTTAATTTTTTATGGTAATGAATTTGTTCCAATCGAACTTTTTTGTTTTTATCTACTTATTTATATCATACGCTTAATGATACAAAACTATTTAAAAATAATAAAATAAAATAAAATATATTATTGTATGAATGTGATCTTCTAGCAATATTATTATTGTCCATTGAGACAAATTGTAATATATCCGAATAATTTTTTTTTTTTTTAAATAAACAAATAAAATTTTTTTTTTTTTTTTTTATTGAGATATATTACAATTTGTTACAAAATGAACAATAATAATATTGATAAGAGACCACATCATACTATATATACAGAAAATAATAATAATGGTCAAATTACATAAAATAGAACATAAATAAATTCATATATATATATATATATATATATAATATATATATATATATATATATATATATATATATATATATAATATATATATATACAATAAAATAATAATAATAAATAAAAAACAAAACAAATCGAAACAAAAACCTATTATTGAGATAAATAAAAAGTTGGCAAATAAATAAACATCTTACACACAATCATAACTATATACAATGTATACAATTGCTAAAGGGACCCCAGCAAGCGCTTTTCCCTCCACTTGTGGAGGAAAAAACGGAACCCAAGAGATCCCAGCGCCTCTATCTCAGCCGCATCACTGGTCTGAGCCAGTGGAGGCTGAGTTAGGGCGCTGTAGCCACAAACATACCGTACATGAGTGGAGGATCTGACCATTGTCAGAACTCCAGTTTAAATGTTTACAATAGGTCTCGTGGCCACTGCCGTTTCAATCTTCGAGGAGGATTGTAGGGATGGGTGGTGCTGGATAGGGATTGCGCTAGAGGGTTAGGATGATGACTAAGGTTCTGATGAAATTTGGAAAATTTGGATGGTACCAGGTCTAAAACAAACGGAATATTAAGGTCATGGTGTAGGGTACAGTTGGTAACGTAATAAGGAGCATTAACTATTGTTCGGAGGACTTTGGATTGGAAGGATTGGATGCGTTTGATGTTAGAATGTTTAGCTGTTCCCCACAGTTCAAGTCCGTAGGTCCATATAGGTTTCAATACTGTCTTGTATATTAGTAATTTGTTGTCAACTGTAAGATGAGATTTTCTGTTTAGTAGTCTGTATAACTGGCCGAATCTGCGGTTGAGTTCTTTTCTTTTTAGTCTTGTATGTGGGTTCCACGTCAATCTTTTGTCTAGTAAAAAGCCGAGATACCGGACTGTGTCTGAGGAAGGAAGAGGTATGGAATTGAAATTAACCGTTGGACAGGATTTGCGTCGAAGGGTGAATGTGACGTGAGTGCATTTGCTTTCGTTCACCTTAATGCGCCAAGCATTGCACCAGTCTTCGACAAGGGAAAGGTGCTTTTGGAGATTTAGCGATGCTGCTTCAGGATCGGAATTGGATGATAAAATGGCTGTGTCATCAGCAAATGTTGCCAGAAAGGTATTGGGATCGGTAGGGATATCGGCGGTGAAGAGGATGTAGAGGACGGGTCCTAAGACGCTGCCTTGAGGAACACCGGCCTCAACAGTATATTGTTCGGAAAATTCGGAACCACAGCGAACTCGGAAGAAGCGGTTGGATAAATAGGATCGGAGGATTAGGTATAAGGATTGAGGTAAATGGGTTTTGAGCTTAAAGAGCAGTCCCGGGTGCCACACCCGGTCAAAAGCTTGAGCTATGTCCAGAAAGGCACCCGAACAATACTTGCACTCAAGGGCGGAGGAAATGTGGTCTACAACTCGGAGTCCTTGCTGAACCGTGGAATGTTGAGGACGGAATCCAAACTGGTGTGAAGGAAAATTGTGAAATTTGGCTAGGATTCGTTTTAATGGGAGTTTTTCGAAGATTTTGGAGAGGATCGGAAGAAGGCTAATAGGTCTGTAGGATGACGTACAGTTGGATGGTTTGCCTGGTTTTAGGAAAAGGATGATAGTCGAGTGTTTCCACAACAGAGGGAAATAGGTAGTGCGTAGGATACAGTTATAGATATATGTAAGGAATGTAATGGCTTTAGGTGGAAGTTGTCTTAGGATTTGAGGAGTAAGGAGATCGTATCCAGGGGATTTACGGAGAGGAAGCTTTTGAAGCAGATATTTGACCTCAGAGGGATTGATTGCTTTAGGTGGTAAGGAAATTGGTATCGGTGACGTAAGGAACTCTTCAACTATTGCGGTATGGGTTGGATTGAGATCAGAATGAGGAGTGAATACCTTGGAAAGGTGTAGTGCAAATTCCTGGGCCCTATCTTTGTCAGAAGCAGCCCAGGAATTATCACTACGCCGGAGAGGATGGGATATCAGGGGGGATTTTAGAATTCTCCTCGTGACATTCCACAAGGAATTGTCACGAGTCGAGAGAGAGGAGAGGTAAGTATTGTAGGATTGGGATCGGAAGATCGCCAACTCCCGCTTTAATTTTCTACAAAAAAAGTTATAGGAGCGGCGATCCTCTGGGTGGCGGGTGCGTTGCCATAATGTTCTGGCTCGGCGTTTGCTGTTGATGAGGTCTGTCAGGTGTTGTGGTAAATGGCTTTTATAAGGAATTATTTGGGATTGTTTGGGAGAGGAGGCAGTCCAGGCGGCTTGTTGAATAGCGGTTGTAAAGGAATATACGGCGTCGTCAAGGTCATTTGGGGTTTTGAGAATCACTTTGAGGTCAATATCATTAGTGAGGATTTCGCGGAAGAGGTTCCAGTTGACAGGGCCTCTAATGAATGACGGTGGGATAGGTTTAGGAATAGGTGTTATGGATACATTTAGAATCGATGGACTATGATCAGAGGATAGTTCATCAAGGCGAGCTATGGAAAAATTAAGAGAGCCTAATCCGCTGTGGATGAAGAAGTCGAGGATGTCAGGATTACGGTTAGGATCTGTTGGCCAGTAGGTAGGAGAATCGGGAGGTAGGAGATGAAAGCGTCGGAGTTGAGTGCAGACTGCAATGTCCGTCCACGAGAATTGGTGGTTCTAGAACCCCACTGTTGATTCTTAGCGTTTAAGTCTGCACCCAAAATGAAGTGATTACCCAAGTAGTTGAGAAAGGATTCCAATTGGGGAGAGGAAATGGGATGTTTAGGAGGGCAGTATGCTGATGTGATGATAAGCGGAAAGGAAAAGGTTTTGATAACAATGGAAGTTGCTTGTAGGTAATCGTGGGCGGAAATTGGGTGTAAGTGATGGGAGAGAGATCGGCGGACTATGACAGCAGTACCGGCATGGGCTTTGCCGTCTGGATGGTCTGTCCGGTATGTCGTGTATCCTGGTATTTTAAAGTACTGTTTAGTGGTTAGTCTAGTTTCAGTAATGAGTGCAACATCAATGTTTTTGTCTTGCAGTAAGGCTGTAAGTTCGTCAGTGTGAGTTCTAACACTATTCGCATTCCAAAGGAGAATGGATAAGGAATTAGGTGAGGTCATTTATGGTTTTTTTAAGGCAGGAATGAGATTTGATACGAGATTCGTAAGGAGTGATATTAGGGGCATAACAAGGGATTTAATTTCGGAGATAAAGGATGTCATCAAACTGGTAAGGTCTGTGGCATTTGAAGGAGGAGGGATATGAGAGATTTGCGGTTGATTAGGATTTTTAGGATTGGTTACATTTTGAGGAAGAGGTATATGTGGAATGGATTGAGGTACATTCTGTAGTTCCGGCAGGGCCACGGCTTCAGTACTTAGGTTCCCACCTCCAAGTAGGTGGGCAAATGATACATTGGCATCAATAAGTTTGAGGGTTCTCTTCTGTTTCTTACTTGTCTTGCTGTTTCATCCAGTACTTGAGCTTTTTGAAACCTGGTCCTCAGTTCCTTATAAATTTGGCATCCTTTATAGTTGGCTGGGTGGTCCTTGAGGCAATGAGCACATACAGCTGGTGTTGATTTTGGTTTTGTACACTCCACAGACTTGTGCTGTTCACCGCATTTCACGCATCGAGGTATGTGATGACAATAACTTTTAGTATGACCATATGCTTGACAGTTATGGCACTGAACTATCTCCTTCTTTATGTAAGGTTTTTCAACTCTTACGCTGGTATAGTACAATCTATTGAGGTCATAGATTTGTTCAACTCCTTCCGATGGCTCCAAGTCCACGAAAAAGAGAGGTAGTGGAATTTTGTCCTTTAGGACATTAGTGACTTGCCGCACTTTATAGCCTATCTCCGTTAATTCTTCTTTAATAGCTTCAACTGGTGTCGAGGGGTGTAAGTTTCTGATTACAACCCTTAAAGCTCTCTCTTGGCGTAGCTGGTAGGTATGGAAATCCGCTTTGGTATCAGTTAGATATTTCACTATTTTTCTATATGTTTCGGCAGTAGTAGGAGATATTTTGGTGTCATTAATTCTACTCATACAGTAGTAGCTGGTAGAATCGGTAATTTTGTTCAATTGTGTACACAACAACTGGAAATTTTTAATATTTTTGACAAATATTGGAGGGGGTCGTGGTTCACTAGGTATAGGAGCAGATTCCATGTTTTCTTTTTCGTTATGTAAAATCTGAAAAGGATTTGGGGTGAAAAACGGTGATTCGTCAGTCATCCCTTGTGACGATGTGCCAGGTTGTGGTTCAGATTCTGAATTAGTACCCGAAGGGGTTGCTTGTAATCTTTTATTAGTATCACGGCGAGGTCTTTGTTTCGTAGGAGACGGGATTGAACCACTAGATCTAGATCTTTTAGTTGAAGCTTTGGAGGACATTACTTGATGATAATATCGCATTTCATGTAAGGAAAATAATTAAATAATAACCAGATGTTGGGGGAAAAAATAATAACTTAAGAAAAGTTAAGCAAGACCAGCCTTGCCTAGCTATTGGCAATCAGCTGATATGAAGAGGTGACTCAGCATTCACTTTACGGTGCAAATTGTACTCCAACTTACCGTTGTTTGCTCCAATATTTACTGTTGTTGTTATCCTGAAGCCTGGTGATGTTTTCAAGACTGTTCTGAAGTAATATCCAACTGAAAAAGCAAGAAATCCAAGAGCCGACTTGAAAGATGACCGCTATACTCATGCGCATTTAATCTTATATTGTATGAATGTGATCTTCTAGCAATATTATTATTGTCCATTGAGACAAATTGTAATATATCCGAATAATTTTTTTTTTTTAAATAAACAAATAAAATAAATAACATTTTTAGTTCTTGGTTAGGAGTTATAACTACTGCCAGAATAAAATATGTAATTATTTAGAATCTCAAGCGTTTTGCTATCATATACAATTAACATTACATGAAATGGAACAATTTTCATGGAAAACAGAAGTGGCAGAAATCAATATAATTTTATAATTCATTATACCAAAGGAAGGAGTAGAGCTTTGGGGCTCTACTGAACTATCAATTCTTCCCGAATCCAATCCCTACAATCTAAAATCCTCAATGCTCCATATTTTGTAACTAATAAACTGATCCATAAAGACCCTAATATTCCGTATGTTGCTGATTTGGCCCGAACCAGATATAGTTCCTTTCATGACAAACTCCAATCCCATTCGAATCGTCTAGGTTCAATCCTTTCTTCCACTTCAAATCCTGATAATCCCCCGAGGGGTCTGAAATGAAGATGGCCTCGAGACCTTATAGTTAAGATTTATTAAGAAATAGTGCTGCCAATGAGCAGTCTCTCTTCATACTTTTTCGTGAATTTTATCATTAATCAGCATATTTACTTGTTGTATTATAATATACAGTTGTAAATCAATATAAAATAAATATATGTATATACCAGAGTAATTAAACTTCTAGATTTTTTTCCATTGATTTTTATATGCTTCTCTTTAATTTTCAATATATATATATATATTTTTTTTTTTTTTTGTGTGTAATCAGTATTTATTTAGAACATGCGGTTAGGTTAAATTCTGGAAAAAAAATTCTGATTGAGTAATGCAATTTCTATGACCACGACTGTATATACAATGTAATAATTTTCTACTTTTGCTTGAATCATAATATCATCCGGGATAAATGCAAATCAACTTTTGACAAGCCGATCTAGAATTCCAGGTGCGTCCCTGGAAGGCTGGCCTTTCCAGCGGGTTTTCCGGATATAAATGAAAAATTTTCTTGTCACGGAACACCGTTCCTTGGCACCAATTACATGTTAATTCGGGCAGGGGAGGGGGAGGGAGGGGGTTCAAGGGGTGGTGGGGTTCCCTATAAGGGTTCCTTGGACTTTTAATGCCTTTTCTCGCAGCGATCCGAAATATAAGAAAAAAAAAAGTTTCTTTTATGCCTTTTCCCTTGGAACGGACCGGAGAAGTTTCAGGTGGCCGTCCTGAATAGATCCCATGACACAGGCTGTTTCTCCTCTACGTCGGGTACCCCCCTATACGCACATTTCTTCAGCCTAAAGCAATATACGTAAATTGTAAAATGGACAAAAGATATGTAATAATATAATATTCAATAATATTAATATAATAGTATACTGATATATATATTTTAAGTAAACAAAAACAGTCGTTTCCATTTCATTTTTTTTTTTTTTTTGAAACTTAGCTTTCTCTATGTTTTATCCTATTTTCTATATTCACTCTACAAGAACCGTGAGAAATTCCGTAGCAGTTATCATGAAAGAGATAATGTAGACTTTATATGAAGTTTCAGCTCAATTTTCCCAAAGAAGTGGTACTAAATATAAATGTTACTTTTTGGGGAGTACTAAGGCGATGCGCGGTTGCAAACGCAAACGCTGAAAGCAAGTAAAAAAATATAGAAGTCAAAAATAATTTTTTTTTTATTTTTTTTTTTTTTTTATTTTTTTTTTTATTTTTTTTTTTTTATTCGTATATATTACAATTTATCATAATAGACAATAATAATAGTGCTACAGGATCTCATTCATACAATATTTACAATATAAACAAAAGGAAAGTCAAATTACATAAAATAAAATCAAAATAAGTAAACGTATACAATAACAAAATTAAGTAGACAAAATTAATACAAATAAATGAAGTTAACAAATAAATAAACAAAACATGTCACATTTATACTCGGGAACCCCGGTCGGGGCTTGTCCCCCCACTTGTGGAAGGACAAGCAGAGTCCAAAGGATCCCAGCGCCTCCCTCTCAGCCGCATCACTGGAAAAATAAATTAATAAATAAAAACAGCCATACTAAAATGAAATATTGTCGAAAACCTTTTTATTTTTTCAGCATACTTTAGTTTTTTCACCGCAGCCTCAGATAGGCTTATTCTTGCCGTCCATTATCCTATTAATACAGTTAATACTATTGCCTTTCTGAAATACGGTCCAAAGTGGTTAAACCGTATCCTAGTTATTTCTTTACAACTACATACGACACGATAAACAGTTGCGCTTTCCTTTTGGTAGACCCTGCAAGTGGGTGAGGCTACTAACCCCATATTGTGGAGATGCTAGTTGGGCTAACAGTGTCCTGTGTATAGTCCTGTCACCCCCCTAATGGTTATCCTGTTCAGTGTGGTCCAGGGAGAGTGAAGCTCCCCCCTTTGCAGGGTCCCTCCAAGAACATCGCAGAATAATGCAGATTCCCAGAGCCTAAATTAATCGCCAGCAGGCGCCTTGATCTGATCTTTCGCATGTCAAAAACGCCGCATAGTGGTTTTAAACGGACTTTTTTCGGGACAAAAGTCTGCACTGGTCGTTTTATTTAAGATAAATCAGCTATTTTAACGTCATTTTATTTCTTATCAAATTCATTTTCAATGGTGTAATTGACATTTTTAACTCATTTTAATGTCACTAAAATATGTAGGTTTTTTCGATAATTTCAAATAAATGTCTCTGTTAAAATTAGTTATCCTTATTTTTACATATTGAATTAAGCATGAATTTCTTTATTCGTATAACCAACTACACAACTCGTCACTTTCTTCAACGTTTCGGGGTTTTGTCCCCATCATCAAGACTTTTATGTTCATTATCGGTTAGTATACATTTTTTGTAGCTTACTGCTACATGTACTTTCTAATTGTCGACTATTGGCTCACTGTCGAGTTAATTGTCACTGACATTTAAAAAGGACATGTAGCAGTAAGCTACAAAAAAATGTATATTAATAATATTCAACTTAAAAGTCTTGATAATGGGGACGAAACCCCGAAACGTCGAAAAATAGTGACGATTTGTATAGTTGGTTATACGAATGAAAATATGATGAGAGAAATTCAAACTTAATCCAATATGTAAAAATACGAAAAACTTCCCCAAGTTGAATTAATCATAGAAACTAATTTCCTTATATATCTATATATTTATATTCTCTGTATTTAACTTTGTTTACAATCGTTATCAGATAATTTTAAGACAACTTTGCGCTTCATAACACAACTTGGTGATTTTTTAGAAATTTCAAAAAATGTCATTAAAATTATTATTATTTAAAATATCTCAATTTAAACACAAGATAATGAAGTGAAAATCGCTTTTAAATTTTATGTTTTAATCGTATGTCACTTTGAGGCTGTATTTCATCATGGTTTATCATTCTGAAAAATTACGTTAGACAACAAAATAATGTTTTCAGGTCTTTTCATCGAGAAAATACTACAGCAAATAAGCCGTTAAATATTACCAGAAACTTGTAAATGAATTTACAAAACTAAAATTTTGAAAGCAATATGAACTTCATTATTTTGTGTATATGTTGAGGTATTTAAAACAATTATATTTTTTTTATGACGTTTTTCTGAAATTTTTAAGTAAATTATCTAGTCTTGATATGAAATCTAAAATTTCTTTAAACTTATCTAATAACGAATGTAAACAATTTTTTAATGCAGGAGATATGGAATATAATGTTATGGATAAGAATAATTAGTTACAGAGACGTTTCTCTGAAGTTATCGAGAAAACCTATATATTTTTATGACATAAACATGGCTCAAGAATGTCAATCATACATTGAAAGTGAATTTACTAAGAACTAAATGACGTTAAAGTAGTTGATATATCTTTAATTCAACGACATTAAAGCAGACTTTTGTCCCAAAAAAGTGCGTTTGGAAGCAGTGTGCGACGACGCTACGTTCTGGTACAATTAGACACGGCGCTCAAGCTACAGTACCTGCAATACTAGGTGGCTTTGAGGTCCAATTAAGAAAGACTAATTAAAACAAAAATATATATTATCGATTAATTAATCCAACTATAGAAATTATTTGATATTACAATTACTTGGTTTTATCCGATTTTCATCAATACTTTTGATTTAACAAAAAATATTTTCTAAAAAATAAGCTTTACAACGATATGTTAATCACTAACATTACTATTCTTTTATCCGGGATAAGATAAAATCTAACTGAAATAATAATTCTGTATTTTCTCCATTATTTGTTTATGACATGCTTTCAAATTGAGTTTTTATTAATACTAACTACAGATAACGGTAAATTTTTTCAAATTAATAAAATTAAAGATACTTTAGATAAAGTAAATTTAAAATATCGATATTTAAGCCCTGTCAGACTGCTTCACTCAGATTGAAACCTATATTATATTGAAGCCCATTAAATTTTACATTGATATAGCGAGTTTAATCAAAATCGAAAAAACCGTTTTTGAGAAAATAGTAAAAAAGTGCAAAAATGCATGATAAATAAAGTTATAATTTTAAACTTTTAAGATATAAAACAATAAATATGCCCGTTACCAGCGTTCTCGTTCTATCATAGATCCTATCACGAACCACTTCAATGCATTTATCATTTTCTATATAACATTCAAAATATTCACTAAAAGTAATTTGCATTGCTGAACAACGTTTGCCAGGTCATCTAGTAAGCTTATAATAAAGGGAATTAATTAAATCAAATATTATATTAAATAACTAGGACAAGTTAATATAAATTAAATGACTTTCAAATATTTGCTAAATTTATATATTGATAAAACATACCAACTGGTATTGGAAATAGCATAAATTAAATTTGTTAGTTTGCAATCTATAGGTTAAGTGATACAGTTCATAGCTATAGGTAATGAGTTTCCTATGAAATATTTAAATTTTCGACTGTTGATAAGATAATTATTTAGAAATTGTTTACAATATGGATAAAGTATGTTAAACAGGGAAACACTCCATATATATATATACTTTTTTTTCTTATTTTAACGAGGATGTTCATTAGGTTTAGAACTAAAAGAGGGATATATTTTTCGTGGTGTTATTAACTAAAAGGGTATTCGGGTTTTAATGGGTGTTTTTTTTTTCGTAACAAAGTGAGATGCATTGAGAATTTTCTGAGGAATTTTTATTGTAAGGGTTGGATTCGGGAGGCATTCGATGGTTAATGGGATCTAAACAATCAAATTTATAGCTTTTTACACCAAACAACCAAATAGGCATAATAATGGGCGTATAATTGAGTTTTTTCTTGTGAAAGGGGAATTTTGAGCGTATGTTGATAATAGTTGTAGTAATCAGTGTCTGCTTATTTACTATCGTTTCAGTAAAGTATGAGAATGGCATGTAAATCGCTTTGGTCAAGATATAGACTTTGGTAACGGATCTGTCCAACAGGGATATGATAAACATTATTAAAGGATATTGGTTGTTGTGTTGAGGGTTTGTAAGGGCGGGTATAGTTAATTTTATTAGATTTTCGATGATTTAAATAAAAATAATAAGTATAAAAAAATTATTTTTATTTTTTTAAAAGAATTTTATTGAAATTTACAACTGTATTTTGTAATACAACTAGTAAATATGCTGGTAAAGATAAAATACATGAAAAAACATGAAGAGAGACTGCCCATTGGCAGCACTCTAGTAGTCAATCTAAACAAGAAGATCTCGAGTCGAGGCCATCTTCTTTTCAGACGCCTCGGAGGGTTATCAGGGATCGTAGAGGAAGCTAGGGTAGAAACTAGTGGGTTAGAGTGAGAATGAAGTTTTGCATGGAAAGATTCATACCTGGTTCGGGCCAAAACAGTAACATAGAGAACGTCAAGATCTTTGTGGATGAGCTTATTAGAGACAAAGTAAGGAGCGTTGAGGATTTTACGAAGGATTTTGGATTGTAAGGATTGGATATGAGAGGAATTGGATGGTTTGGTGGAGCCCCATAGCTCAATTCCGTAAGTCCAGATAGGTCTTATAATAGTCATGTAGATGAGTCTTTTGTAGTTAAGTGGAAGATTAGAACGTTTGTCTAGTAAGTGTTGAAGTAGTCTAAAACGTCGTGCAGTTTCTTGTCGTTTCAGTCTTGTATGAGGGTTCCAAGTGAGACGTTTGTCCAGGTGCAGTCCTAGATATCGGATCTGTTCAACCGGGACAAGAGGAGCATTGTTGAAGGAGACAGTAGGACAGGATGTCATAGGTTTACGACGAAGGGTAAAGGTTATTTGATGGGATTTGTTGGAATTTATTTTTATTCTCCAGTTCTGACACCATACTTCTAGGTCTTTGATGCGCGCTTGAAGAGTTTGAGAGGCGATAAATGGATCATTGTGAACTGATAACACGCAGGTGTCATCAGCATAGGTAGAAAGGAAAGTGTTGGGATGGGTTGGGATATCAGCTGTAAAGACTGTGTAAAGAATAGGTCCCAGGATACTGCCTTGAGGAACACCAGCAGACTGAGTGAAAAGGTATGAGTGGGAACTATTGTGATTTATTTTGAAGGATCTGTTAGAGAGGTAGGATTGAATAATGAGGAAGTAAGCAGGAGGGAGGAATTTACGGAGTTTGTACAACAGTCCTGGGTGCCAGACCCGGTCAAAGGCCTGTTCTACGTCGAGAAAGGCTCCCGTGCAGTACAACCCGCAAATTTATTAAAAAAATTTATTAATAATAAATAAAAATTCTCTCTGAATCTTACAAAAGCCTGTGTCAGTTTCTTAAATATGATCCCAATGTTCTTCGAAAATTCAAAATCAAAGTTTTTAAAATTCTTTCCTTACGTACTTTCTTAATATTCTTCCAACGGAATAAATAAATATTATGAAAGGATACTGGTTGTCAGGGTGTTGAGGCCTTGTAATGGCGGGTATACTTAATTTTATTATATATTCGATGATTTATATTAATATATTAATCATTCGTTTTGACAAAATTCTTCAATGACTGTTTTTATTTAATTTTTTTTCGTAGATAATTAACATAATTTAATTGAATTTTCCTTAGACAATTTTTCCTTATGTTCAAACGCGGATTGAGATTTTAAAAAATATATTAATAATAAATAAAAATTCTCTCTGAATCTTATAAAAGCCAGTGTCAGTTTCTTAAATAATGACCCCAATGTTCTTCGAAAACTCAAAATCAAAGTTTTTAAAATACTTTCCTTACGTTCTTTCTCAATATTCTTCCAACAAAATAAATAAATAAGTATAATTCCATGACCCATGAAGAGTGAGTAGATGTAGAGATTCGTAGCATTTTTTAGTTTCACTTCCTTTACTTCATGAAATATATATTAAGGGAACTTCTTGCGATCATCTCAGTTTCAACTACATTTTTTATTATCCTCTGAGTCAAAATGACCAAGTTGCTCGAAAGGGTGTGTGTGTGTCGTTGTGTAGTAAGTCTTGCACGAAAATTCGTAAGAAACTGATATTTTATATTCAAGACAATGATACGCCCAAGGTCTTACAAATGCTTTTTGAAAACAATCGACAAACTATAAGAGCCACTTTTACGGTTTTTCCGCATTACAGTAACCCTGCAATGGGTGCATTTATTTCTACGCTTGCCATCTTGCGATATAACGCGTATTTTATTACATAATATAAATTAAGTTACAGAACATATATTATGAAAAACAGTATAATAATAACTAGTATATAAAACTAATAAATATAAACTGATAAATAAATCATTTGTTATATCTAATTAACGAAATAATACTGACTAATGAACTAAACTAAGAAACCAGAAACAAATAATAAATAATTCATTTGTTATAACTAATTAACGAAATAATACAAACTAACTAATTAACTAAACTAAGAAACCAGCTACTAACTAATTAATTACTTTATTATAAGTATTAAATGATAACCAATAAATAACTAATAAATACAATAATAACAACCGTAGTGTCAAGAAGAGAAACAGTGAAAGTAAATAAAATAAAAATTAATAATGAGTTATTGCCTGTTGATATTTGTCTAATTCTGCATAGTCCACCCGGTCCACAAATTCATCAAATTTTGAAAAATATTTTATAAGGTCACACTTCGAAGGCGGCCATTGGTCTCCGTTAAGTAGGACTGGTGAGATCAGTTTGTGTCTATGTTAGTCCAGTTTACTCTATGCACTTTATTCTATGCATTTTAAACCTTTTCTTAAAAACTGCTCTAATGATTTAGATTAAATTCGCTTTATCGATGTAAAATTTAATGGGCATTAATATCATGTAAGTTTCATTTTGATTGAAATGTTCTAACAGGGCTTAAATGCCGATATTTTATCATTTCTTCCTCTAAAATACCTTTAATTTTGTAGATTCGAAAAAAAAAATATATAATATATTTTTATTATCAATAAGAATAGAAACGGGTAAATATACTAGTTACTTGAATTCGATATCTAACTAAGACAGAAAAGCGGAAAACTATTCTTTAATGCATTTTTTGTTTTTTTAAACATAAATATTTTTAAATAAAAGTAATATAGATGTATAATGTACCGTTGGAAAGCTAATGATTTTAGAAAAGAAAATATTTTCCTATATATCGATATAAAGATTATTAAATAAAACTCATGTTTCTATCAAAATCTTAATATAATTAATTCTTTGACCTTTTTTCATCTCTATTTAATAATTATTAAATTGATTTTAACAACCAAGGTAACTGAAAGCAGTGTGTTGCGCGCACCAGATTTTTATTTAATCGATTCCTTAGCCGCAAGGTTTCCACCATTTTCGGACACACACTTTTTTTTTTTTTTTTTTTTTTTTTTTTTTTTTTTTTTTTTGTAGGCGTAAACCACTTGGGTCATTTTCGCCTTAAATCACTTTTTATAAACAGATTAAATGTTATAGTCTATTGTACAAGTCGGTCTGTCGTAGGAAGTCAAAAAGTTTTGCTGTTGTTTGTATGTTGTCTTGTAAAACGGTTGGTAAGTCAGTGTCAATTGCAATATGTGCTCTGTGAGTATCATAAGCCCTGCACTCTGTCAAAATGTGTTTAACAGAGATTGGGCAACCGCATGTTGGGCAGTCCGTAGGAGGTTCCCGTGCCATGAGATGTCCGTGAGTTAGTCGGGTGTGTCCAATACGCAGGCGCGCCAGGATAACCTCTTCCCTTCGCTTTTGTCGTAGGGACGAATGCCAGTGGGAGATGTCCCTTCTTATTTCTCTTAATTTGTTGTCATTAGTTTCATGCCAAAGCTGTCCCCACTTCGACCGAATCCGCTGCTTGATGATAGAAACATAGTCGCCAACAGGCACCCCAGTAAAGGGAATGCCATCTGTTATTGCTTCTTTGGCTGCACGATCTGCGAGTTCATTGCCAACTATACCGCAGTGGCTCGGTACCCAGACGAACACACTTTATAGAGGACACACACTTTATAGAGGCTGAAGTTTCCTCAGAAGGGTCGCCTAACCCCAGGATTGCGCCATAGCTGAAATAAAAAGACAAGAAATGATTCCGTCAACAGCCGGGTTAGAACCTGGGATCTGAAAAACAATAATCCAGTGATATATCTCTTTGAACTCTTACCTCTGCAGAAATGTTTTGTAAAAACCACAAAAATTAACACGGAAATCATTAATTTTTTAAATCATTATTACTGTTGTAGTTGAGCAAGCCTTATGAGGATTTAAATTGTAAATCATCGCGATAAATTTTCAGTTAAACAGTTGAAAGCTTCTAAATTGAGCATCCCTCTTTCCCATTTGATAACAGCTAAATCTTATTTTAAGCCAAATCCTCAGTTGAAGTTTAAACGGCATAAACTCCATTCCACATTGACCGCGCTCCCTCGTATATCTTGACAATCCCCACCACCTGCTACTTCGCTTTATTATAAGTTTTTTTTTTTTTCGAAATACCTCTCCCTTACTGAAATATTTGTATTTGACTGATATTGTTTTCTATATTTTAGTACTATTTGCAGAATAATGAATAGGAAATAAATTTGTTCTGAGTCTGCATTTGAAATTTGCATTTGAAATGTATAATATGCCTCTTCTTCAGACAAAAATAATATAATTAATGATTATTTACAATAGTGACAGAAGAGAAAAAATGTATATGTACCTTTCAGAATCAGTGATTAAACATAAATTATAAATTCAACACATTCTACCAATAACTTTGCCGTTTGTCGTATACTTATTACTTCCCGCCCTACAGAAAAAATAAATTCGGTACCTCTACAACCCATGAAGGTTCCTGGGCTTAGTACATGTAGAGATTCGTACTATTTGTAAGCCAACGGCCATGCAATGAGGTGATTATGCCATGATTACCCTAAGCCACCAGGTTTTCTTAAATTAAGGGTACCCAATTTAAAGAGGCTGGATCTGCCCCCAAAGAGTCTCCATACTCTAGGGTCACACCCCCCTCTCCCTCCTCCCCGGCTAAGATAACAGATTAAATGATATATTGCCACAGCCGGTATCCGAACCCAGGACCCGTAGAACAGTAGACTAGTGCTCTATCCACTAGACCACGCCTTCCTGCCTACAGTATCCTTCAACGATATTCCTCCCGTCCCTCTTGAACGGATCCGATACCTTGTACTTTATCTTCACAAATATTTAACCTGGACTTCTAATGTACGATTGAAACGGCAAAATACTCCTCATCGTTTTTAGCTACTTCAAAACCTACCATAGAAACGCTCAAACCTTCCTCTTCACTACAAAAGGCTCATCTATGTCACCATCAGAAGGCCGTTATGGAGTTACGAAATTGAGCTTTGGAGATCTACTGAACAATGGAATTCCTCTCGTGCAAAACCCTTCGTGAAATCCTCAATTCTCCTCACTTTGTCCCGAATAAACTTATCCTTAATGAACTTAATGTTCCATATATTGTTGATTAGTCCCAAATCAGGTGCTATTCCTGTCATGAAAAACTGTATATCCCAATAGGTCATATCCTAGCATTCTTTTCGATTCCTGATAATCATCCGAAAAGTTTGAAAAGAAGATGGCCCCGAGACCTTTTCGTTTAGTATATCTTTTTTTTTTTTGTTTTTTTTTTAAGTTTCGCAAAAAGTTTGTCATTATTTTATGTTAACCTCAAATTTACTTAATGTATTTAATAATGCAGTTGTAAATTTCAATAAAACAAATGTTGCGAATAAAGACGCTCTCACAGGAAGGTTAGTGAGATATCACACGGTGTATTAGACTTGAAGTGTATTGGGAGTGTTGTTTCGTTCCAGCCATTGTGCCCGCCCATAGATGTAGGATCCTCGCGCGTTACATCCTTATCAGGGCCTAAGATATTTAAAAGATATACATTTATTCAGCGAATGCGGTGCTAACAATAGGGTGGGGGTGTTGCGGGGGCAGGTTTATCGGAAGGAAAACTGTTGGGTGCGGTGAGGATATGCTTCTGCCTGCCAGCGCTCTGGATTGACAGGGCGGCTCCAATATACACCCCGCTCCGGTGTACATATGTCAAATAACATGCAAATGCTCTAACGGCTGTCCCTACTGATGTTTTATTCCGGTTCCAAGCGAGGGGGTAGCTACACCAGGTTAGGGAGGGGGGAAGGTTACCAACACCAGGTAGATCTCCCCCATCCGCCAACCCACGTCATTTCTTGACCAGCCTAATTAATTAGTCAAGGTTGTATAGGTTACCGTACCGTGTTCTTTAGTCCTTCTTTTCAACATATTGTTTTCATCTTAATTTACCTATATATGAAATAATGTGGAGTATAGTAAGAAAAAAGACCGTTTTTCAACGAAACGAATATTTGTAATATTATTTATTTGATATAAAATACTATTAATCCTCAAAATATAGACAGTTGCTATCCACCGCCATTAGCTATCTGCTAACCAATTACTCGACCCCACGCTGTTACCATTGTTTGGGATCCCTGTCAAAGAATTCTTCGGTTGCAACAAAAAACAGCTGTGACAAATTCACGTAAAATTTTCCTAGTGTTCAAAATTCACAGAGCATTTATCAAGAACAAACCCGAACATTTCAAAAAACACAAAGAATTGATTTTTTTATTCCAAATTCCAAGCAGTTTAACCACGATCTAGACATAGCTCACATGTTTCACGGATTTCACCAGTAAACCCACTTTTCAACTCAGGTGACAATCTTCCATCAAAGTCTCATATAAGAAAGGTTTTTCAATTAATTTTCACAAATATCTAAGCTATTGGCTAATCAGCAATCACTAAGGAGTTAGTTTGCGGGGGACTAATCTACCGCCCTTTTTCACCTTCCACGTGGAGAGGATATTGCGAATAACAGAATCTTTCGACACACCACACTGCCTTGCAAATTTGTGTTTGATTTTGGACGGATTTAACTCAACAGCTTCCTGTAGAACCTCATCAGTACCCATTATTGGTCACCCGGAACCCTTCTTCCATTTCAACATCGTATCTCCACTGCTGAGTTTCTCAAACCAACGCTGCGCTGTTCGCTAGTTAAGGACATCTTCGCTTCAGCGGCTGTAAATTTGTTTCCTCTGTAATGCCTTATAATTACGAGAATTTCATTAGACACGGTCATGTTCCTCCTTTGAAACAAACAAGTAAACTGAGGTATTTTTTTTTAAGAAGTTGATTGGGATTAAACAAGCTTAGAGAATGCTTTAAATATATTATTAAGTATTAGTAAGCATTAAATAGGATTTAAATATTTAAAGTCGTTTAAAATCTTGAATTTAATAAAACGGTATTTTTTTAAAATTTGTTTTATACACCCTCAGGGTCTTAAATTGAGTACTTAAAAATAAGGCGAAACAGCCTACCTGCAGAGGAAGATCTCGACCTAACTACCTATTGCGCGGCGTTAGTTATAAATTAAAATTTGTTTTTGTTTACAAGCTTTTTGAAAAAATATATTATATTGATATTTACAAATATACATGAAATAAATAAAACAAATAAAAAAGAAAAACTAGCATCATGGGCAGTCTTACGAACAACAAGTCATACGAAGTAACTACCCACTTCAATGTTTATTATATTCATGATATCCCGAGGCTTTTCACGCGCTTCCCAAGAAATATCTGGAAGAGATGAGGATGAGAGAGTGCGTGCTAGCGGCCTGCTTGTTAGAATTAAAATAGGTATATCTATTTTGGACACAGTCCGCAACTAATGGGATATTTAGGTCTTAATGGAATATTTAATTTGCGACTTGGTAAAGAACATTTCGGGTTTCTATGAGATTTTAAAGCTAAGTTTTGTTTAGAAAAAAAAAAAAAAAAAAAAAAAAAAAAAAAAAAAAAAAAAAAAAAAAAAAAAAAAAAAAAAAAAAAACCTGTACCACTACAACCCATGAAGGGTCTTGGGCTCAGTACATATAGAGATTCGTACTGTTTCTAGGCCAACGGCCGTGCAATGAGGTGATTAGGCCTTAATCGCGCTCAGCCGCCAGATTTTTCCCCAATTAATTTGGGTACCCACTTTATAGAGGCTGGGTCTGCCCCAGGAGGGTCTCCATATCCTAGGGTCGCCCCCCGACTGAATTAACAGAATAAATAATATTCTGCCAGAGCCGGGATTCGAACCCAGGACCCGGAGAACTGTAGACTAGCGCTCTATCCACTAGACCACGCCGCTCCCTAAGTTTTGTTTAGTTCACCTTTTTTGTGTTACGTTGTATTAATCATTTCTGTTTTCTACTTTATTTACACTCTCCCCCCCCCCCTCACAGTATTTTTTCATCATTTCTTTCTATTTTTTTCTCTCTTCTGTTCTTGTTTCAATATTATTAACTATTTGCTACCAACGTTTCGAACCATGAAACAACAATTTTTCTTGTGTTCGAGTTCTGACTTGTATGTTTTTAACAATGTTTGGAAACCGCTTTAGAAAAGAAAGAAAAAAATCCGACACACATCTGCACAATTGAGATTCAATCACATCATCAACTGAAAAACGGGAGCCGCTGGACATTAAAACCGCTTTCACTCTCTCAGCAGCTAGCGGATGTGGATTTAAATATAATATTGTGTGGTGACCTGTGGTGTTGTGGCTAGCATAATTTGATTTCTTTTTTTTTTTGGATAGAAAATCCTTAGTTATACTTTCCTTCGGAGGGAACGTGAAAAGGTGGTCGCTTAAGATCCATATCCTTATTAAACCTTGACAGACTAATGTAGGTAGGGAGTGGCGTGGTCTAGTGGATAGAGCGCTAGTCTACTGTGCTCTGGGTCCTGGGTTCGAATCCCGACTGTGGCAGAATATTATTTATTCTGTTAATTCAGACGGAGGCGATCCTAGGGTATGGAGACCCTCCTGGGGCAGACCCAGCCTCTATACATTAGGTACCCAAAATAATTCGGGAAAAACCTGGCAGCTGAGCGTGATTAAGGTCTAATCACCTTATTGCACTGCTGTTGGCCTAGAAACAGTACGAATCTCTATATGTACTGAACCCAAGACCCTGCATGGGTTGTAGTGGTACAGGTTAAAGACAAATGTAGGATTCCCACTGAAGCATCCATAATAGCATTTAGTATCATTAAATTAATAAACAAATAAATATTTTATTGAAGGTGTGTGGTCGGCTGTAGATATAACGATATGAAGAAAGACTTATTATTTTCCGAATTATAAATGATATATAACCGAACAAATTCTTAATATATCGACTATTACACATATGTAACCTCATAGCACCAATATTAAAAATGCAAATGAATTGAGTAGATAACGAATTGATTTTGACAAATTTCACTAAAACTTTTAGACGCCTTAATCCAAGATTTTAGACCGTCAACGTTTATTTTACTAGACCACAGGTTTGTATCAGTTAATCTATGATTATTGTTGTACACATTTTAAAAAGAAAAGTCTGATGAAAAACCACTTTATATCAAGTATGTTTTTTTATGCCTAAGCTTTTTGACGTAGGTACAGGTTATATTTTTTATGAATAAAATTGGAGAATGATATAAACATCACCACTCTTTTATTAAATATTGATGCATAAAGTTTCGGCTAAAAAGCAATCTTAAGGTGCAAAAGAACAATTTTATCTGCAAGTACAAAATATTGTCCAACAAACAATGGTAACAGCATGGGATCAAGTATTTGGTTAGCAGATGGCTAATGGCGGTGGATAACAACTGTCTATATTTCGAGGATTAATAGTATTTTATATCAAATAAATAATAAGTAATTAAAAATAATCGATATCATAATTATACCATGAAAATTCCAAACAATACAATTTTTTTTAAATAAAATAAATAAAATTTATGAAGTAAAAATGTTATAAATCTATAATAAGATTAATGTTTGATTCCTAAAAATAGATTAAAAAAAAACTATTAAAAACATGAAACAATAAAAATTATTCCAGTATAAAAAAAAAATAGCTGTAAAAGGAATCAATCGACGTACTATGTTTATTAATATTAAAATTAAATTAAAATTATTAAAATTTATTTATAAATATGAAAAATCACTAATTAATTCTAAAAATGTGAAAATCACCAAAGGTAAGTTGGTACTTACAAGGGGAGCCCGTGGCTGAGTGGCTAGCGCGCTAGTCTCTCATGCTAAAGGTTGTGAGTTCAAATCCCAGTCCTGGCGGGACTTTTATAATGATGTAAATAAATGGAGATTCACTCACAGCCTCTCCCCCGGGTATATGAGACCCGTCACCCAAATGGTGTCCACTCACAAAATTAGGCGTAGGGAGTAATGACCCTACACTACAAAATGCATCAAGAAACGTGAGACCCAGGACCTACACGGCTTGTCGCGCCACTGGAAGAAGAAGAAGTTTGTACTTACACACATAAGCCTCATGTCTGAATAGGATGTCTATAAAAGGGGTGCTGACGTTATATATCAGGCTCTAATTTTATTCATAGAATTTGACCTACATCTTTAAGAATCGACACCTAATATATTTTTTATTTCTTATAAGGTATAGAGAGTAATGAAAAGCAGATAATTAAGTGAATGTTATAGATAATAATTTTCAGAGATATATTATATAAACAATTACAAAATTAATGTTTCAATAATAAGAAATAAAATTTATACGAAAAGTAATTATGTCAGATAAAATTTGAAATCGTCAGAACAAAATTTAAATAATTTAATTTTTTTATCTTAATGATTATATGTTTAGCTGAAATTTTAACATATGTATTTTTCAAAAAGAAGTGCAAAATGGAGAAAAGAAATATTAAATCTTGTGGGTTGAGGAGAATAAACGCGGTGACATTTTATGGGATTCTATTTTGGAATCTGGAGACTCCAGCGACAGGGCAAGACGACGGATCCGGAGAAGGGTATCAATAAGGGCTGTTATATTATTTGACATATATTTGTAGTGTGGAGCGATAAAGTGAGATCGTCTCCGTTCACTTCCCTCATCCCAGATCCTCCTTCAATATTTATTTTAAAAGTAGAACAGGGCCAATCCCCTTCTGTTTTTCTTTCTTCTTTTTTTTCTTTTTTTTTTTTTTAGTATTTATTCCTGTCAGATCGGCTTTTCATGTCTGATTTCTCTGCCTTGAACCGTAGACAGTATCTTCAAACCGTCCGTAGGCATTTGTATGTTTCGTCGAGATTCTGACAACGGATTTACCTTTTATTGAAGGAACATATTTAGCATTCACTGTCTGAATATACACAGCTAGCGACCCGCCCTTGCATCGCACTGGTGCAATTTAAATTGGTCGTTATTTATGTTTAATAAAGTTCAGTTTGACCAATTAAGAATTTTTCACTTCGCCATTTTGAGTTAAAAAGCAACGAAAAGTGCATTTAGCAAGAAATAGTTGTATATAATATGTTTATTTTTTTATCGTATATTTATTATTATATTTAATCATCAGCAGAAAAAAAGAAACATATATTTGTCAAAATTCGAAATTGGTTCAGTTTATGTTTTTTTATCTTATTCAATTTATTACTTTTTGAATGTATTATTTGGAACAATATCTTATTTTTATTTATAAATTTATTTATTATAACATATATAAAATTTGATTATAACAACGTAACGTTTCGAGGTACTTTCTATGCCTCATCTTCAGATCATTAAAAATCATATATATTCCCATATTATATCATAATATAGGTTATATAATAATGTACTATTATTCATACATAGCCCCTATATATGATTTATCCTGTCAATATGTTAAAATAATCCCTACTTCACCATCACATAATAATTCTTTTAACATTTTACTGCTAAATAATTGCAACTATGAAGCTGACTAAATTAGCCTTTCGAAATTAGAAAGTACCTCAAAACGTTACGTTGTTATAATCAAATTTTATATATGTTATAATAAATAAATATATAAATAAAAAGAAGAGATTTTTCCAATTAATACATTCATAATTAAAATTACTCTTCTATAATAATAATTGATATCAGTTTTATTACTGTTTTATAGTTCATATCAACTTTTTCTTAACACTTATTAAAAATTTTAATTTAGTTTTCATTGGAGTTCCATTTGGTTTAGAGTGGACCATCTGTTTTCATGAAATGATTTAAAAATATAAATAATTAATAACAATGTTAGTTTATGGATTTAAAAAAGCTTTCTATTTATTTTAATAACCTACATACCATTCGGAACATAATATTTTTCTAAAATCTTGCACTTTCCAACAGCATTTTATACATCTATATTACTACTCATCATTCAGTAGTAGTTTTTTGATGACTTAATTACAAAAAAATTAGTTTCGCTTCCAATGAAATAAATAAATTATTTATTATTCTGGGACAAGTCCCTTTAGAATAACATTTACATAATATATAAATTGGGCTTCAAAGTCTTAGAGTAATTAATTATTTATAAACAAGTTAACAAAAACCATACGCAAATATGTAGAGAATAAAATAAAATAGAGTCTTATTTACAATTTTGTTCTGACTGGTTGGTCATGAGATGAATGAATAAGCGGGACTTGAATGAAGGAAGAGAGTTGGAGTGACGGATAGAAAGAGGAATAGAATTCCATAGGACTGAGGATCGGATAAGGAACGATCTGTCAAAATGTGCAGATTGATGGGCCGTTGTGTATAAATCTGAAGGCCTAGAGCGTTTACAGCGGGAATGGACAGAGGATTTGAATTGTAGGAGGACGAAAATGTATGATACACGGCGGGATTGGATAACTTGGTACAGGAATGATGCAAGGAAATACTTGCGACGGAAGGGTAAAGCCGCTTGAACGCGCTATAAAATTCGGAGACGGAGGTGTACCTCTGGACCCCGAAGATAAATCGAACAAAGAATTGATTAGGCGTTTTATTTTTACTTCGAGATCCCCAGAAACACAACCGTATACGGTACAGCAATAGTCGAAGTGGGGGAATATTAAAGAGGTAACGAGGAGCTTCCGGGTTTCATACGGGAAGAGGTGACGAAGGGAATTCAGTGGCTTTCAGGTGAAAAAGCTGCGGCGGGAAATTTCGGAAATATGGTTCGTGAAAGAGAGGGTTTTATCAAAGGTTACTCCCAGATTCCTGACGGTCGATGGAAAGCAAAATTGTAATATATTTTGCTTATGAATCTTCAGGAAATAATTTCATAAGTTATAGTTAGCTCCGTATCAAATAGTCGGCTGGTTTAGAAGGAGTTCGCTGACACCAAAAATTGCGATATCATTTTATTGAAGGAATTAGTCCGGGTGGCGGTCATTAAATGAAACAACTGAATAGTTTCAACTATTTTATTGTTTGCCAACGTTTCGACCCCCATTGTGGGTCATCATCAGGCGTCTGGTAGGTGAGTGAAACAGTTTCCACTCACCTACCAGACGCCCTGATGATGACCCACAATGGGGTCGAAACGTTGCAAACAATAAAATAGTTGAAACTATTCAGTTTGTTTCATTTAATGACCGCCACCCGGACTAATTCCTTCAGTAATTCTCAACGGTCAACTAATTATATCCACAATGATATCATTTTATGTATAGAGATATAGCTTAATTTATTGATTTTTTGTTAGGGATTATTTTAGACACAGTTATAACGTTACATTTAAACATTGTTATTTAAAAGTGTTAAATAAAATGCACTGGAAGTGATTTACTGAATAAAAACTGCCAAAAGTATGCTTTCTTAGATTTTTTTTTTTTTTTTTTTTTTTTTTTTTTAAATAGTGGTCCTTACAATCCAAAATCCTTCGTAAAATCCTCAACGCTCCTTACTTTGGCAGTCTCTCTCATGTTTTTTCATGTATTTTATCTTTACCAGCATATTTACTAGTTGTATTACAAAATACAGTTGTAAATTTCAATAAAAATTTAAAAAAAAAAAAATTGTGAAAACCCACTATATTTCCAAATAACGAAATACTGCAGAGGTAAATAACCGCTTTCTTTTGGAAAAGGATTTCTAATTTGTTGCCATTCATAAATTATAATCCTGAAACCTAGCATTATTTTAATGACAGCGCAATAATAAGCATGGTTTTTTACAAACTATGTATCATGATATTAGAAATGAGTAAGTTATCTGTAAATTTCATTCTCTTTTCTGATCAATACTTTTATTTTTAATTGAGTATTTGTCTTTACAGTTCTATTAAACCACTCGTATCCAATCCTCAGAATCCGAAATCCTTCTTTAAGTCCTAAATGCTTCTTATTTTGTCACGAATAAACTCATCCATAATGAAATTAATGTTCCATATGTTGCTGATTTTTCCCAAATCAGGAGCCATTTCTTTTATGAAAAACTCCATACCCTCTCTTACGCACTTTTCTACCCGTTAGTTTTAGTTTCTACCCGTGCATCCGCTTCGCTTTTTGGTAATCCTTCGAGGCTACTGAAAAGAAAATGGCCCCGAAACTCTCTCGTTTGTAACATATTTTGAGTGCTGTCTGTTGGTAGTTTCTCTATAGGTTTCGATCTAATCTCATTCTTTAATATTTTTATAGCTCAAAGTCACTTGAGATGTTGAAGAATACAGTTGTAAATTCCAATGCATATGATAAACATATAATTAAAATTGAGTCACATTTTTTCTACGGGAATACACGTTGTAGGGCCCCCTGAGTTTGAATGAACAAGTCACGCAAAACGTTCTGTAGGTGTGGGTGTCTGTGTGTGGTAAGTCAAATGCGAAAACGAAAAGTCGTATGAAAATAAAGTTTTATATTTAAGACAATTATACGCCTTAGATGTTACAGCAACTTTTTCATAAAAATCAGGTAACCAGAAGAGCCACTTAACACTAAGCATTTTGCTCCTTTTTACGATTTTCTCAAAAACTGCTCTAATGAGTTTGATAAACTCACTATATCGATGTAGAATTTAATGAGGTTTCATTCTGAATGAAATGGTCTGACAAGGCTTAAATAACAATATTTTAAAATTTCTTCCTCTAAAGGTTTTGCTTTTATAAAAATAATTATATCTCTTTATACGATAGATAAAAAAGGGGAAAATATATAAGTTGAACGAATTCGATGTACATCTAAAGGAGAAGAAACAAATATTTTTTTAATGCAATTTTTTGTTTTCGAAAATAAAAACAGTAATAGAGGTGGCTAGTAACAGGGGAGCCGGTGGCTGAGTGGCTAGCGCGCTAGTCTCCCACGCCAGAGTTGTGAGTTCGAGTCCCAGTCCCAGCGGGACTTTTATAAGAACATAATTAAATGAGGACTCACTCACAGTCCCTCTCCCGAGTAGTGAGACTCGTCAGTTTACTGGCGGCAACTCGCAAAAAGTAGGCTTAAGGAGTGATGATGACTCTACCATAAACATTTCATCAAGAAACGTGAGTATATTCTCCCAGGAGTCTATATCACGCGGCCAAGGACCTACACAGCCTGTCGCGCCAGTGAAAAAAAAAATAAAAAAAAGTTGTATAATATACCATTGGTGAGCTAAAGATTTTAGAAAAATTATTTTCTTATACACAAAATTTAATTTACAATTTTACAAATTTTTTACAATTAAATTTTTACAAAATTAAGTTAATGGAGAGTGATGAAGAGCTGATAAAACTAACTGATTTTCATAGATAATAATCAAATAGATTACTTAATAAAACACAAGGTTCTATTGAAACTCGATGGAATTAATTCTTTAAAAAATTATTTTCCTATTACCTACATTTACTGTATGAATACAGCTAAAATAATTAAACATTCAAAGTTGATTTGTCCCTCAGTGTATTTTTAGAAATAACCAGGACTAACCTCTACCTCTATCGCATATTTTTCAAATACAAATCGGTTTCTCAATCTTGCGATTTAGGTTATTAAGACTTGACTGACTGAATTCTTTGTGAAGCGATATCTGGAAAAATACAGGCTGACCCTCCTTGGACTGATTCACTCCCGACACTTTCAATATTTACTTTTCCCTTAAAGGGGAAAAAAAAAGAAAAAAAAAGTGGGGGTGGGTAAATTTCAACTTTTACAAAAGCTGGCGCCGACCCCTTACAGGATTTCTTTATCATTTCTACCCCGTTCACAGTCCGCCAAGCAGAGTTAACAATAATAATTTTATTTCACCTTTGTAACGTTTTTCCTTTGAAGGCAGGTGTATTATTTTCGAAAGTAATCTATATAGGTCTTGTTGGAATTTAACGAGAAAGTTATTTCAAAGGAGGCATTATCGATAGGTTTATTTTTAACAGCTTTGCAAAAAAAAAATGTTTTATTCTAAATCATTTTATATTTCAGCTCAATATTTTTGACGTTGTAATAAACCTTATTATCATGTGTATGAAATCAAAACATTCAATAAAAAAATAAAAACGTGCATCTCTACATCTCATGAAGGGTATGTTTCTACGCCAACGTGTTATTAAGTGATTAAGCCAAGATCATGCTCAGCCGACAGGTTCCTCCTATTTCGGGTACCCACTTTATAGAGGGTCTCCATACCCTGGGTTCGCCATACGGCAACAATAACAGAGTAAATAATAATTCTGCCACAGACGGAATTTGAACCCGAGACCCGGATCAACTAACATTTGATTCGTTTTCTATCCACCAGGCAACGCCGTTCCTCATAAAATTAAAACATTATTAAAAAAAGTATTGACTTTTACTGACCATTCTTCTCGAAATTGATTGTAAAAAGTATTAAATAAACTAATATTTTAATAAAAATAAATTGTTATCTGTTTCAATGGGAACAAACAAAAACTATTATCTAAAGATAATGCTTAAGTTTATACTCTTTCCGACACCCAACTTTACAGCTTAGTCAGTTAGTTATGGAATAGTCGATTTTTTTGTTTGGATTTGGAACACTATTCTACACATTTTTATTACTATTCTTATTTCCAAAAAAAAAAAAAAAAAATAATAATAATATACATGAAAAAATATTTGACTTTATTTTTTTAATTGATCACCCGTTTATTCGTCTTCTTCTTCCAGTGGCGCGACGGCCGTGTAGGTCCTGGGCCTCGTGGTGTAAGCTCCTAGGAGTTTACACTCACGATGTTGCATGTTTCACGATGCAATTTTTATTTTAGGGTCATCACTCCCGACGACTAATTTTGTGAGTGGCCACCCTTTGGCTGACGGGTCGCACATACCCGGGGGAGAGGCTGTGAGTGAATCCTCATTTTTTTACATCCTTATGAAAGCCCCGCCGGGACTGGGATTCGAACTCAAAACCTTTAGCATGAGAGACTAGCGCGCTAGTCACTCAGCCGTGGGCTCCCCCGTTTATTCGTCTAGTAGACAAATAATGTTAGTATAATTGAATTGCTTACAAACTATGGGGTAATATAACAGTAATGACATAAGCCCTATAACGATAAAACATAAATGATACTAAAGCTCACTCAATTTTACATCAATCTAGCACATTTAATAAAAATCGTTAATTTTTCTTATTAGAGAATAATATAAATGTCTGAGATGCATAATATTAAATAGTATTTCATTTCATAGCGACGTGATCTAGTAGATAGAGCACTAGTCTACTGTTCTTCATGCTCTGGGTTCGAATCCCGGCTATGACAGTATATTATTTACTTTGTTAATTCAGCCTGGGAGGAGGGGGGGCGACCCTAGGGTAGGAGACCCTCCTAGGGCAGACCCATTCTCTTTAAGTGGGTACCCGAATTGGGAAAAAAACCTGGCGAACGAGCGTAATCTAGGCCTTGTCATCTCATTGCACGGCCGTTGGTCTAGAAGCAGTACGAATCTCTGTACTGAGCCCAAGACCGTTCATGGGTTGTAGAGGTACACCATTATTTTATTTTTTTTTTTTTTCAATTTCACATTAAACTGTTTAGTCTATTTATAAAATAATTTTCTGAAACATCTCGATCATATAACTATGTTAAAAATATAATTTCATTTTTAATGAATTTGACTCATCACACACAGTCACAAAGGCCTTTTTGCAAGACTGGTTATTTGGACTCCTATAGGAAAGGGATCCTAAAACGTGAATTTGAAAATTAAAAATCATAAATTTCTACCGCAATACTTTCCCTCTTATTTTGTATTTAAAGTTGCTAAACCCGAAAATTTAAATTTAAAAAAATATTGATTTTATTTTAAAAAAAAAAATATATATTGCGTTTGATGAGACTAATCATCTTTGCCCTATATGTTTCAGCAGAGTCTGTAACATATTATTTGCATCAACCCATTCGGAAATTATTTATTGATATACAACATACTTTAAAATATTTAAATAATTATTTATTAATAACAGGTTAAATATATTCTTCCTATAATTCGTTATTGATAACATTTTCGCTTCATGTTATCTTAGTGAAACAAGTAATAATTTATGTGTTTTCCCTTGGAAAATTTTACATTATTTATATCAGTTAATAATTTTATAAATATGCTCTAGTAATGTGAACAACTATTTTCCCGTTTCAATGTGTTCAGACAGATTTTATTTTACTTAAATTTATTATTGTTTATAAGTTTTGTTATATATATATTAGTGAATATATTTAACTATTTAGTTTTGTTTGTTGATGTACATGTATTATTTCAATTGTTGATTGTTATTTTGGGTTTTTACACGCTGTTCATTAATATTTCAACGCCAATACTTATTGTGATAGAATGGCATTTTGTGTCATTATTTAATGAAAAAAAAATATTATAATACTTTTAAATGATTATTAATTTTTTTGTTTGTTCGTTTTTCATCTTTGTCTTAATATACTTAGTCTATTTCAGCTATTTTTCTATATAAATAATCTTAATATAGAGAATCATACCATATCGCTTTGTATCTATAAAAAAAAAAAAAAAAAAAAAACTTGATATTAATTTTTTATCCAATTTTATAAAAAATATGAGATAAAAAAAATCTTTTCTTTTTATTACCTAAATATATTTAAATATAATTTTTATTATAATTACTGAAAAAAATAGTAAATATAAACCTTAATTATAAATGGTATAATGCATTCTGCTCATATTACTTTTTTATTTTCATTAGACATTAGAAAAAAATGTATCTTATATACAAGGTTATTTGAGGTACTGGATGGTGTTGAAAAGGGGAGCCCGAGGCTGCGTGGCTAGCGCGCTAGTCTCTCATGCTACAGGTTGTGAGTTCGAATCCCAGTCCCGGCGGGGCTTTTATAAGGATATAATTAAATGGGGATTCACTCACAGCCTCTCCCCCGGATAGGTGAGTGAGACCCGTCCGCCAAATGGTGGTCACTCACGAAATTAGGCGTAGGGAGTGATGACCCTACACTACAAAATGCATCGAGAAAGTTAGTGTAATCTTCCAGAAGATTACACCGCGAGGCCCAGAGCCTACACGGCCTATCGCGCCACTGGAAGAAGAAGATAGTGTTAAAAAGCGGATAAAGCTTAGTGATTGTTTTAGATAATAATTTATGTAGTTAGATAATTTAATCTAAAATAATGTTTCCATCGAAACATTATAAACCTTTTTTTTAATATTAAGTTTATTAAAAATTTCATTTCAAGAGTAAATGTCGTGTGTTGCGTCGACATAAATGATTGTCTTGTGTTATTTCTTCGAAATATAATCTATATATTTTTTAAAATGCGTCTCCTTTTTCCTTGGTGATCGCATGAAGCGTGAACAGCTTGACCGATTTCGCTAACCTTTTTTGTTGGGTTTATTACGGTCAGGAGAAGAATCTTGTGAAAGGAAAAAAGAGAAAAGTTACTTTGGTCGTTAGGTGTTTTTTTTTTTTTTTGTTTTTTTAATTTTCCAATACTATAATAGTCTTTCTAGCTATAATAATAATAATATAATAATAATAATAGGCTTAGCGAACCCGAAAGTTCGTTGCCGATACCACCAAATTCCGTCTACACAGACTCGTCCAATGTTCACCATTCAAGCCCAAGCCCCCGAGATCTGCCTTAACGCAATCTTCCTATCTACGCTTCGGCCTACCTTTCGGACGCCTACCAGTCGGCTCAGCAAATACCAACTTTCTCGGAATCCGCTCCTCATCGAGCCCAACAACTTTACTCGCCCATTTGAGTCTTCGCGATGCAATCAGCTCAATTATATTCACATGATATAAGTGCCGCAATTCCGCGTTGTGCAACCTTCTAAACTCCCCAGTGGCCTCATCTCTCTTCGGACCAAATATTTTACGCAATACCTTATTTTCGAAAACCTTAAGCCGTTGTTTATCCTTCAAAGTAAGCGGCCACGTCTCACATCCGTAAAGAACCGTCGGAAGAATAATAGTTTTATAAATTCTAACCTTTAAGTTTTTAGATAGAAGCCGCGAACTAAGTAGCTTAGCAACAGAATAATAACACGCATTTCCCACCTTTAACCGGGACTTTATTTCTTCCTGGATTTCATTTTTTCTAGTTATAATTGAACCTAAACTTGAACCTTTATTACTTGAACCTTGAAAAATTGAACCTTTTTCTATCTATATTTATAAAAATCCCCTTTTGGCTTGGTGATAGCATCACGCGTGATCGGCTAGACTGATTGCGCGCTATGACATATCTTAACTGTCTTAAACAGGACATCGTCTGTCAGGTCAGCTAGTTAAGAATAATTTTATAATTTTTTCAACTATGTTTTTGTGATATTTTTTAGAATCACTGCATACAAGCTATTGTATTGAGAAGAAAATTTATAAATAATCGTTTAATATACCCTAAAAGGTATTCTTTTTTTAAATGGCCAATACGAGACATATACAAATCTACAGACATAAACGCTGAAACCTTATTATTTATTGACCATTTTGAATAATTAATGATACATTACTAAAGGATAGCCCGTGGCTGGTGGCTAGCGCACTAGTCTGTCACGCCAAAGGTTGTGAGTTCGAATCCCAGTCCTGAAGCGACTTTTTCAAGTATTTAAATTAATGGTAATTCACTTACTGCCTCTTCTCCGGGTATGTGAGACCCATCAGCCAAATGGTGGCAACTCATAAAAATAGGCGTGGGGAGTTATGACCCTACCATATAAAATTCATCGCGAAACGCGAGTGTATTCTCTCGACATGATACACCGCGCGGCCAAGGGCCTACACGACCTGTCACGCCACTGCAAGAAGAAGAAGAATGATACATTATTAAATATAAAAACCCGACGGGATAAAATTAAAGTTAATTTAAAAAAAAATAAATTAAGTTGCAGTTACCTTATTTAAACAATAATATAGTTGCAAATGATTAACATTTATGCATTTAATTTACTAAAGATACAGTTCAATGTTTTTACATCCAATAAATGTAATTGCCTTTTAGTTAAAGTTCAGTAATAGAGTACTGGTTCTTAACTCATATGGTTAAGATCCGTCTCAACCGCCAAGTTTTTCGCCCTGAATTTATAGAGGTAGGTTATGCCCCAGGAGGGTTCCCGACCTCAGGGTAAATCCATGGCTGATATAAAGGAATAAATACTTAATTACATACCGCAACCAAATTCAAATATAGGCCCAGGGATTTGACGTAAAGTTTAACTTATTAATTTCTATATTAGAAAATCGCGTAATATATTTTTTTGGCGTATTTTTTTTGGCGGTCAATACTGATTAGAAAACTACAAAAACACCTCTCTTAAATAATTAAATCCTATAAAATCTGTATACTACTACCTGCCATTATAGCTTTCACTTATTACGAAATATACAGTATAGTATATCTTCTTAGTTAGAGTAATATACTGCAATGAAAATAAAAATAAAATAAAAAATGTGCTCATTCCTGCTTTTCTTAGATCTGAAAGGGCACTATGCAATGGGATTGTGTTGTACCCCTAGATCTTGTCCTTTCTGGCGTACTCCTATATACTTTCAGAGGGCCCCTGCCATTTTATACCTTGAGCATGTGTCCAATCCACTTTATTCTCTGCAATCAGGCCAAGTTTAAAATACTCAGATCACGATATTCAGCGTACAGTTTTGAATTCCTACGCGAAAACCAAGTTTCATTTTCCGTACAGGTTCGATAATGTGTCTTATGATTTTTCTTTATAAGCCAACAATATGAAACGTATTGAACGTCCTTGTTTAATACCTATGCGTTGCTATAGGCCTTAAAGGCATTTTTATATTATTATTTTGTATGGCGGCTTTATAGAAGGAAGAATATGCTCTGTTTGCTGCTCCTATATATCTATCTTATGGCGCTACAACCCGTGATGGGTCCTGGCCTTCTCTCTGAGCCCCCGCCATTTGGCTCGGTTTTGGGCTGCTGCCTTCCTATTTCGGACCCTAAGCAGGTCTCGTGCGTCTTGTGCAACCCCATCTCTAAGAGTTTGCTCCGACCGACTCTTCTTGGGCGGTGAAAACTACTTCGATTACTCTTTTAGACATTATTTCGTTACTCATCAGTGCAAGATGCCCTGCTCACCCTAGTCCTAGTCCAATGAAGGTTATCCTGGAGAAGTTCATATTGTTCCATATTTCTCATTCTTTTCCAACCTTCTTCATCCCTTACCGGCTATAGATTCTTCGAACGAATAGAAGAATAAGAATATTTATTCATATACAATATTTAAAAATCTGGTGCGGGCAACACACGACTTTCACTTATCTCCATTTTTAAAATCAATCAAAGAATTTTCAAATACAGTTAGAGATAAAAATACGTGAAACTATTAAAGAATTAATTAAATTGAATTTATATAGAAACATGTGTTTTATTAAAAAATGTATTATATTAATATCTAAAATAAGCAGTTAGTTTTATCTTCTTTTCACCAATCTCTATTAACATTTAAAAGCTTGTGTATGAGATAATAATTTTTCTAAAATCTTTAGCTTTCCAACGGTATATCACAAATGTATATTACTGTTCTTATATTCAAAAACAAAAAATTGCATTAAAAAATATTTTTTCAATTTTCTCCTTTAGTTGATTTTCAAATTCGCTCAACTTGCATATTTAGCTGTTTTTCATCAGCGGTAACAATATAATATAGTTATTTTTATACAATCGACAAAATAAAAGGTACTTTATAGAAAGAAAAATTAAAATATCGGCATTTAAGTCCTGTCAGACCATTTTAATCACAATAAAACCTGCATTGTATTAAAGCCTAACAAATTTTACATCGATTTAGCGAGTTTAATCAAAAATGTCGGAACCGTTTTCGAGAAAATCAAAAAAAGTTCAAAATGCATAGTATAAAGTGGCTCTTCTGGTAAGCTCATTTTGATGAAAAAGGTTTTTTAACGTCTCGGGCATAGATTTGTCTTAAATATGAAATTTCAGTTTCATAGGACTTACCGTTTCCACCCGGGAGTTACCACACACACACCTTTTTTCGGGACTTGGTTATTTGGACTCAGGTGACCCTAAAATGTGTATTTCCGTTGAAAACTGGAATTCGAAAATTTTCTCGATCGCAATACTTCCCCTTACTATATATAGTAAGTGAAAGTAAAATGTACACTAGATACAAACATGTTGGATGCTGGTAGTCTGCATTTTATTCCGACTTTCTCTTCCATCTTTTAAATGATTGCTGTGTCCAGGTACTGGACCTTTAGAGCTCAGTTCCAACCTCAAAAGCACAGTTTCCCAATCTAAGTTCTTATCGTTGAGCTACAGCTTACCATTGATAATCAGAATTTAATAAAATAATCCGTACGAATTCTATTTCGTAGGATCCTTTACGTCTGTGGTTATATGAATGGTGTGATGAGATATGGTAAAGTAGGCTTTTGCTCCATCACTGATAAACATGACGAATCCCCTATTTAATACTGGACAGATATTTGACAGAAGCACAATGGACAGCTCAGTCATTACATGGGATAACTTAGTGTGATTCATTTTCGTCGAGTATTACTCACGAGGACCTCACAATCATGATTCCATGATTACTCACTCACATGATTACCTGCCACCATGATTGCCGACATTAGTGACATTTTATTTCCCATCACAATGAGGGCTGCTATCCGTCTGATAATCTCTGGATGA
The DNA here is from genome assembly GCA_023052935.1 of Piezodorus guildinii. Lineage (NCBI taxonomy): Eukaryota > Metazoa > Arthropoda > Insecta > Hemiptera > Pentatomidae > Piezodorus > Piezodorus guildinii. The sequence goes on along the minus strand of CM041295.1, from coordinate 22,162,428 downwards.
ATCGCAATCATTGCGAAATAACTAATCTTTTTTACATTCATTTCAATCTGACAACATATATATATATTTAAACTTTCCACTACATTTTTTTATTTATATGGGTCTACGAAAAACCTGGAGAAAAATCATGTAAAATTGAATTATTAAGAAATTTTGCAAGCCTCTTTTGGGCTATCAATAATTATTATAATAGGTCTAAGATTTTGAGCGTTTTATAATTCAACTATTTCCACTTGATTTATTAAAATCTGTGCCTTGCAGCTTTTATCTACATAACCACTTTTAATTAGTCTTCTTAAAAAATAAGTTTATTTTTTATGAAATCTTTGAAAGGATCATCACGCGCTTTACTGTGAGTATTCTAATTACTGACAAAATTGTTCATTATACTCATATTTGTTCAGAAATACTGATCTCTGTGGGCAGAGTTTTATTTATTTTTTTTTTCTATTTAATTATTTATTAGCGTACATATTTTGTTTCTTAGTGCATTTATGTTACTTTCTGAAGAATTTTAATTACTATAAATATTTTTTATGGCAGTAATGTAACTTTGCTTCATTTTTATTGTGATAACTTTTTATTGGAAGATAAAATCTTGGTTTAATTTTTGGACCTCCATTGTAGTGAGATTATTATTCTGTTTACAAATTATTACTTTTTCAATTTCTAATTTACTAATGTTTGTTTTATTTATTGGGAGCGGCGTGGTCTAGTGGTTAGAGCGCTAATCCACTGTGCTCCGGGTCCTGGGTTCGAATCCCGGCTGTGGCGGAATATTATTTACTCTTTTATTTCAGCCGGGGGAGATCCTGGGGTATGGAGACCCTCCTGGGACACACCCAGCCTCAATCAAGTGGGTACGCAAAAATTTGGAAAAAAACCTGGTGGCTGAGCGTGATCTCGGCCGAATCACCTCATTGCACGGCCGTTGGCCTAGAAACAGTACGAGTCTCTACATGTACTGAGCCCAAAACTCTTCATGGGTTGTAGTGGTTGATACAGGTTACAGATTTTGTTTTATTTATTAGTCAACTCAATTTATGGCTTGTATGTTTATTAAATTTTTAACTCTTATCTATGTATTGATTAATTTGTTGATCAAATTATTTTTATCCTTGTCAATAATTGGATGCGTGCTATTATTATTATTACTCGACAGGTTAGTATTTATTATAATTTTGTTTTGTTAGCAATAGGCTTGTTTGATTTCTGAATTCTTTCGACTATCAAAAGATTTATTATTAAAATCACAATTGTTAGTTTTCGTCTTAAGATCATTGTTAAACATGTTATCGATTGGCTGCAATTCATAAAAAATGTGTTGTGGGATTTTATTATTTAACTTTTTTTTTTGTAAATAATATATCTTACAAGGGGTGGATCCCAAACGTGTCTCACCGATTTTGATGATTTTTTTTGTTCGTAAAACTAGACATTAAACCATCAGGCTCTGCAGAATATTAAGCGCCAACGCTCCACAGGAGTCACATAATACGAAATCGAAAAGTTCGCGTTCGAAAATCACATATGATTTAATATTTCTGGTTCTAGTGAAGGTAGAAAAATAAGTTTAGTGTCAAAATAACCCTTTTTTGAAGCGAAATGATTGAATTAATAAGCTATTAAAATATTTAAGTTTTATGCTAGAAGATGGCCAAGAGACCTCCTAACATAAGACATTGGAGTGCTACCAATGGGTAGTTTCATCTCAGGACCACCATGTGTACTAATCATATATAAAACCTATTTACTTGTTGTATTTATTTAATACAGTTGTAAATTTCTTTAAATAAATAAATTTAAAAAAAAAGTTTTATGTTTGGTAATAACCCTATAAATTTAAATAATCTTGTCCAAACAATATTTTAATAAGATTTCATAAAAACTGTGTTCCTCGCTCCTAAAAAAGGAATCTTAATTTGACCACAGTTTTTAGTAAACCTTATTATAAATACTGTTTTGAGGAGATTATTTATATTTGTAGGGTTATTACCAATCATAAAACTTAAATATTTAACATTTAATTTTTTTTAATTATTCCTCTATGAAATAGAGTAATTTTGACACCAAATTTATTTTTTTACCTTTACTAGAACCAGAGATATTAAATAATATCTTTTTCCCGCGCAAACTTTCTGATTTTTTAAGATATTTCTGTGGAGCCCCTAATATTTTTCAGAGTTTTATGTTTTAATGTTTAGTTTTACCTACAATAACTTTATTTAAATTGGTGAGACACAATCGGGATCCTCTCCTTGTTAGTGTTACTATGTAACATTTATTTTCAAAGTATATATATAAATTTACATTCTTCACTGTTATTTTTTCACCTTTTATTTTTCTTCTTTTTATGGTTGTCGTTATTTTCCACATTCAAATTCACCATAATATTTTTTTTAACGGAAGAATCGTAGGAATAACAGATATAGAAAAATGGGCTCAACAATATTTTATTATAAAAACTAACGATTATTGTTTCGGAGCTCTTCCACATCTTCCAGATCTCCATAGGTAACAATCCATCAATATTAATTTCGTCATTTTAATTTTAAAATTAATATATTTTAAAGTCAAATAATTTAATTTCTAAAGGGAAGATACTACCCTAATATTTGTCCCCTATGTAATGTAAAATTGTATGTGTGTATAAATAAAATAAGGGATGTAGAATTTGAACCATTCTCGCCTTAATTTGTAAAAATGAAATACGAGAATGAATTAAAAATAGACTTTGCATTTGAACTGGTTATATGAAAGATTTCCTTATTTGAATTTTCTTTAGATGAGGAAAACTGGTAAGTCATTGGTATTCAAACTCTCCGATTTCATAGATAATAATGATTATATCACAAACCTCGTACATATAACTAATGTTAGCTTATCTAAAATATCAATTATATGGATATAAAATATTACTTTCACTTGCCTTTATATGAAATATAAATATAATATTTTACTTGTGTGTCTTTAACCTTTTTTAATTTTAATAATAAAAAAAAAAAAAAAAAAAAAAAAAAAAAAAAAAAAAAAAAAAAAAAAAAAAAAAAACCTTATCATAATGTTGTGTTTTTTTCTGTTTCAGGTAAATACTTTGACACAAAACCACCATTCTCTGACTGTTTAAGGTATTTAACATCTATAATTTACTGATTATATGTGCATTTATCGATTGATTTATTAGTTATTGAAATGGATCGAAAACTCTCAAATCGGAAATATATATTTTTTTAATCTGATTTATTTTTTATTTAATGACATTAGCTAATCGGAATATCTGAATTTTCGGTGTCAGTTAGTATATGTTTACTCTCCTAATGAACAAATAAATTATTTTTTTTGATGATATATGTAGGGTGATGTCAATCAATGTATATTAAATTTTGTAATAATTGAAAATTATTTTTAACCGATTAAAAGATGGGTTGAATGAACAAAATAAACTAAATGGGTCAAATAACCAGTTCTGCCAAAAATACTGTTACAAAAGTTGAAATTGGTTTACATCCTTAGGTATTGTTAAGATAATCCTAAGCTCTATCAGATTATTTTCTTTACACGTCAGGGTAATAATCCCAATTACTTTGTATTTATCTTTTGCTCAGTTAAAATGGAGTGGGGTGATATAGAAAACGGAATAGCTGAGGTTGCCTTACACAAAGTTGATAAACGTAGGCCAGAGATTTTCTAAACTTTGAAACCTTTGGGTATCAGCCTATGTTCGAGTACCGCACTATAAATTGATATAATGAGACTCTATATGTATGTTAATAACCTAAAATGTATTGTCCCCACAGTTTGATAATAGCGTATCCAGTGAAAGAAGATGCTGCTCGAAATAAAAAAAATTAACAATCAAAGAAAAATTTATTCGCCAATATGATCGTCTGTACGCTCTGAATGACCAAAAATAGTCATTTGAAGAATAGAAAAATATCACTCTTTCTCCGTGATGGTTTGGTGAGGAGTTTGCTTTGATGGCACCCCAAAGCTCCATTTTTGTGAAGAATTGTCAAAACTAACAAGGACGATATTTTGGAACCTGCCGTCAAGCCTCTAAATGAAATGATACTCTGCTGAAAGTCATTGGGTTTTCCAGCAGGATTCCGCTCCATCTCACAAGCAAAAGTCAACCCAGCAGTGGCTGCGAAAGAAAATTCCAGTGTTCATCTCTGCATCGGATTGGCCCTCAGGGAGCTCTGATCTCAATCCACTAGGTTACCGGCTTTGGTCCAAACTGGAGAGGATGACATGCCGCAGAGCCCACCCTTACTCCGAAAGCCTCAAACAATCTCTCTCCAGCAGTTGGGCGGTTTCCTCAAGAAGTGCTGCGTGCTGCGATTGATTACTGGCCCTTAAATTAAATGTTCACGTTAGCGCAAAACAGGGGTAAGTTATTTTAAGTTTGAGTAATTTATTTAAACAAGTAGCTGACTGGCTTTCAAAGGATTCACGGAACTATAGAGCTGTTTGAGTATGGAAATGGATTTTCGGGATATTTCGGATATATGGTTATTCCATATATCCATATAGACCTTCTTTTAAAAGAAAACAAGAGGAAGATCTACTATGCCATCGTAGAACCCATCCTTACTTACGCATCAGAAACGTGGACAATGTCTAGAAACCTCTACTCGAAAGTCCAAGCTGTGGAGAAGGACTTTTGGAGAAGATGTCTACGTTTCACAAGGATGGACCAAATTAGAAATAAGGTTGTTCGGGACAGGATGGAGGCACCTGGGTCGGTAAACCAGCGGATATGACAGCGAAGGCTAAGATGGTACGGCCATGTAAAACGAATGTCTACCGAACGATGGCCAAACCGAATTTTGGATTGGCAGCCACCGGGAAGGTGGAAACGAGGTTGACCTAGAAGTAGGTGGATATGCGGGAGTGGAAGAGGAGATGGCGGGCCGGGGTCTTCAGGAGGAGGATTGGCTTGACCGTCACCTCTGGAGCTCAGCACTCACTTGAAAAGGCAACCCTAGTTGGAACGCCTGTATAAGTAAATGTACAAGTATAAGTATGGTTATTCTAGGATGGGTTTTGGTTAAAGGTAACCCCAAGATTTTTAACAGTTTTCTGGAACGGAATAGGGACTTTATTGAGAAAGAGCAACGGGTAGTATGGTAGGGAGTTCAAGGTTGTTTTAGAGCAGATGAGGATTGCTCTAGTTTTACCTGCATTAAGCTGCAGCTTGGTTTTATTTGCCCATTGACAAATTTGATTTATATCATATTGTACTTTATTAATTGCTTCTATAAGATTGGAAGGGGGGAAAGAAAAGTATATTTGAAGATCATCGGCGTAAAGATGGTGTCGGGAGTGATGAATGGAATTTGGTAAATCGTTTACATAAATTGAAAAAATATTTACATAAATATACATTTCATTTCCTAATAAAGTTTTAAAAGAAGTTAATTCTTCTGTTGAAATATGTATATATTTACTTGTAACAATATTTTAGGCAGGACAAAGTATAATTGATTAAAAATATTTGCAAGAATCTGGAGTTTTTATTTATATCAAAGCAAAAAAAAAAAAAAAAAAATGCTACGAACTAATTTTACAACCCAATCAATATATTGGTCTATTCCTTTTATTATTTTTTTGTAATAAAATAATTTTTATCTAATATATTGACGGAACATTTTTTTAATATAATATTCTTTATTAAAGTAATATATAAGAATAAAAGTCAGGTTTGAGATATAATAATGAGATTCATTGGACTGGAGGTATTGATATTCATAACCGATAGAAGATATGGCTTAGAAAGAAAAAGAAATAAAGGAAGGATATCATGTTACCCGTGCCTAAGGCGAGAGACAGTCATTTTCCTGCTAACTTGGTCACCTGGGAGTCGGCCAGCCTCCTTTCTCTCTGTACAGTTCTCAAATATATCGCTTTTCCTGTTGTTTAAAATAATATATTAATTTTTTTTTATTAGATACAGTTCAGTATCTTGATTTTATACTAGGCAAGAAATTTCCTACAAAATGACTTCGCGAAACCCTTCATCCCATCATTTCAACGGCTAGGATTCACTCTATAAGTGGGTTACTGGCGACCTCTTGAAGGTACCGAAGATAAATCTTATCATGATATTCATAACCCGCTTGAGTCTGTCATCAAGTACAGTCAAGAGGCCTCCCCATACACCACGCAGCAATAATCTATGTGGAGAAAAATTAGCGAGGAAACCAGCATCCTACGGGTGGGAAGTTGAAGGAGATGACGGGAGCGATGGAAGTACTTAAAAGTGCTTTTAGTTCGTCTGGAAATTTGTGCAATGTGGGGTTTCCAGGAAAGGCTTTGGTCTATGGTAATACCTAGGTGGGGGCGGGGTGGCCGAGCATGTTGGCGCGCGTTGCTTTGAGCATAAGTTGCCTAGCAACAGAGAACCGAAAATTTATGAGAAACCAAATAATTACGAGTTCGAGTCTCGGTGGTGAGGGGATTTTATCTCGGTATTTATACCCCTCCCTCTCCCCCCTCCGAGAAAAAACACCGCATAGCCTTCAAAGGCGAGGTAGGGATGGACAAAAAAAAAAAAAAAAAAAAAAAAAAAAAAAAACAGGTAATACCTAGGTTTTTGACAGTGGTAATTGAAGGTATTTGGGTAATCATTTAGGATTAGAATCGGAAATGTAGTATTAGCTCTGAGGAGGGAATTGGAACCTATTAGGATGGCCTAGAGTTTCAAAGGATTTAGCATTAGTTTATTCAGAGTTTGGGTTTGAAACAGGGTGATTCCCTTTCATCTGTGTTATTTAATATAGCTTTAGAATATGTCATAGAATGCCGATAATTTACTACTGCTAGGTGAAGACACGGAAACCATACAACTAAATACAAGTGTGTTAATAATAACCGGTAAAAAAATAGGACACGAATTAAATACCGATAAGACGAAATATATGATTAGTAGCAGAAACGGTGGCGATCTTGGTGATATTGATGTATCAGGGCATACTTTTGAACACGTAGAGAAATTCAAGTATTTAGGTTCAATAATAACAAGAAAAAATGAAATTCAGGAAGAAATAAAGTTCCGGTTAAAGGTGGGAAATGCGTGTTATTAATCAGTTGCTAAGTTACTTAGTTCGCGGCTTCTATCTTAAAACTTACAGGTTAAAATTTATAAAACTATTATTCTTCCGACGGTTCTTTACTGATGTGAAACGTGGCTGCATACTTTGAAGGATGAACAACGGCTTAAGGTTTTCGAAAATAAGGTACTGCGGAAAATATTTGGTCCGAAGAGAGATAAGGCCACTGGAGATAGAAGGTTGCACAACGCGAAATTGCGGAACTTGTATCCTGTGAATATAATTGAGTTGATAGCATCGCGGAGACTCAAATGGGCGAGTAAAGTTGTTGGGCTCGATAAGGAGCGGATTCCGAGAAAGTTGGTATTCGCTGATCCGACTGGTAGGCGTCCGAAAGGTAGGCCGAAGCGTCGATGGGAGGATTGCGTTAAGGCTGATCAAGCCGGCTTGAACGGTGAGCATTGGACGAGTCTGTGTAGGCGGATTTTGGTGGTATCGGCATCGAACCTTCGGGTTCGCTAAGCCTATTATTATTCAGGGTTGCCCAGGCACTGATTCCATCAAGGTCTTCCTGAAGTTTGGCAAATGCTACTAATAACTCAGAAGGAGGGAAAGATAGGTAAATCTGAAAGTCGTCAGCATATTTATACATACCATTATATTCCATTATATAATTATAGTATATTTATATATTCCATAAATAATCATGGTAGCATAAGTCCTATAGAATGATTTTTGGATATTTTTTCTCGGTGAGATTTTGAGCAAGTATCGATCCTAATATAAATGAATGAGAGAGTGAGAAGCTTTGAAAAAGGTTGTCCCTAGAAGCTTATCAGGCCGCCTCCTAGCCATTCCCTCTTTTACTACGCTTTTTGCCATAAAGTAAATAAAAATGGCCCTTATCCCGATTTGCTGATATCGTCGCCAACCGATTCCTATTCAATGATCACTTTTTTTTGTTTGTTTTTTATTTACTTGTCCAAGTTATCAATTAAGGAAATGCTTAAGCGAGCTGAATCCACCCACTGTGCCCACTATGGTGTGGGAATTCGTCCTACCTTATCTAATATATCAACCCGTTTAATCTAACTGGACGTGTATTCCCATCCATTGCCTCATTTTCAAAGCTTGCCTTGGAGTTTCCTGTTATATTTCAATGAGTCAACTAAACCTCACACTGGGGTAGGTTAAAAATTTTACAATATCATTCAAAAAATTATTAAATGATAGCTGGGAACTAGCATAGGTCTTGATTAACATTTTAAAGGATTGTATAAAAATAAAGGGGAGCCCGTGGCTGACTGGCTACTTACTAGTCTCTCATGTTTTAGGTTTTGAGTTCGAATCTCAGTCCCGGCGGGGATTTTATAAGGATGTAATTAAATGGGGATTCACTCACAGTCTCTCCCCCGGGTATGTGAGACCCGTCAGCAAAATGGTGGACACTCACAAAATTAGGCGTAGGGAGTGATATCCCTACCCTACAAAATGCATCGAGAAACGTGTGTGTAATCTCCCAGGAGCTTACACCACGAGGCCCAGGGCCTACACGGCCTATCGCGCCACTGGAAGAAAAAGTATAAAAATAAAAGCAATGAAAGGACTGAACGACTTCAATTTCAGTTACCTGTATGTGAAATATAAAGAAAGTATTGTGACCATAAAAATTTTCCGAGCACAAATAGCCAAGTCCCTCATAATGGACTGTAGGTGTGGTAAGTCTAGCCCAAAAATGAGAAGTCGTGAGAAACTGAAATTTCATATTTAAGACAAATATATGCCTGAGTTGTTACAGCAACCTTTTCACTAGATTCCACTACCAAGAAGAACCACATTATACCACGCAGTTTGCATATTTTAACGATTATCTTAAAATTATTAACGGCTTTGACAATTTCAATTAAACTTCCTTTATGAATGAAAAAAATAAATAAGTGGGCTTTAATATGATTTAGGTGTTATTCTCATTGAAATTGTCTGACAGGGCTTCAATGTCGATTTATTAATTTTCTCCCTTTAAAGTACTAATTTTGTATATTCGAAAAACTTAACTATTGCTGTTATTGAAGTGTAAATTTACCGTGTAAAATTGTTCAAACATAGTCCCAGAATAAAGTTATTTTTTTATTATTATTATTGCATTCTAAAATAAGCACGTGGCGTTTTTTACTGGTGGTTACAATTAAAACTTCAGGTTCTTGTAAATATTTTTAATAAATTATCTATGACCCATCCAATTATTATCTGTGATCCAATGCATGTTGCCATCTTATTGAGAACCGAGATCTTACGGGCGGTGTTTTCCCCTAAGGCATCGCCATACAAACTGAAAATGTTGTTAACCGTAAGTGAGGAAAACCTGCTGTTCCTTTTCGGAAATAAAAAATCATTAAATTTTACGTCCATCATACATTTTTGACCTACGATTCAAATCCTCTGTCCATCCTTGTTGTACACGCTCCAGGCCTTTAGATTTATACAGTACGGCCCACCGAACTGCACATTTCGACAGATCCTTTCTCATTCGATTCACAATCATATGGAATTCCATTCCTCCTTCCATCCGTCACTCCAATTCTCTTTCTACATTCAAATCCCGCATATTTAATCACTTAATGAATATCCAGGCTCAATAAAATTGTAAATAACCTTTTTTATTTTATTTTTTGTTTTCTTCTTATTTAAATATGTCTATTTTATATAAGTAATTATTAACTTGTTTATGTGTATTTAATATGTTCTAAGACTCCAAAGCACTTTTTGTACATTCTTTATATCTTATTCTAAAGGGACATGTCCCAGGATAATAAAGAATTTATTTGTTTATTTATTTATTCATTTAAATGGCAAAAATGTTTTGTTTTTTCTCTTCCATTTTGAGCAAGCAAAATACCTCTTAAATATAGGAATCTCGACTAAAACTGATTCATATAAGCACCTTAATTAATCCTTTTTTAGAATATAATATATTTTATCCTTTTATTTTTATTATTTATTTATTTTCATTTTTTTATATGTTGGTTTTTTGTATAATTTTTCCTACTACCATAGTTAATGTATCCTGTTACGGATGTGTTGAGTTCAGTCGTTCTGAAGACTTCTGGAGGCATGAGTTTTATGACTCAAGGGCACTTCGTACCTCTACAACAATGTCGCACAACGCGGAATTTCGGGACTTGTATCCTGTGAATATAATTGTGTTGATAGCTTTGCGGATACTCAAATGGGCGAGTAAAGTTGTTGGGCTCGGTGAGGAGCGGATTTCGAGAAAGTTGGTATTCGCTGATCCGACTGGTTGGTGTCCGAAAGGTAGGTCGAAGCGTCGATGGGAGGATTGCGTTAAGGCTGATCTCGGGCGCTTGGGCTTGAACGGTGAACATTGGGCGAGTCTGTGTAGGCGGAATTTGGTGGTCTCGGCATCGAACTTTCGGGTTCGCTAAGCCTATTGTTATTATTGTTATTACCATAGTTAATATAAATTTAATTTTACCACATATTTAGTCATTAAGCTAATGGATTATAATTACCAAACGAACAAAACATTTTGCTGATTGTAAGGATGTCTCATCTGAAATATTTTGTCAATATGGAAAAAAAAAAAAAAATAAAAAAAACCTGTACCACTACAACCCTTGAAGAGTTTTGGGCTCAGTACATGTAGAGATTTGTACTGTTTCTAGGCCAACGGCCCTGCTATTGGATGATTCGGCCGAGATCACGCTCAGCCGCCAGGTTTTTTCCCCATTTTGGGTACCCACTTTAGAGAGGCTGGGTCTACCTCAGGAGGGTCTCCATACCCCAGGATCGCCCCCCGGCTGAAATAACAGAATAAATAATATTCAGCCACAGCCGGGATTCGAACCTAGGACCCGGAGCACAGTAGACTAGCGCTCTACCCACTAGACCACGCCGCTCCCTCTGTCAATATGTAAATAAAGTTTATTTCTTTCTGTTTTTTTTTTTGTTGAGAATATGTTATAAATACAGATAAGATTATATTGAAATACTGAAAACGCTACGAATTTATTTTACAATCCAATGTTGCATTATGTTAACATTGATAAAAACGAGTAAAGGTAAAAAGTAGCCTACTGAAGAAGAAAAGGACAAATATATGTTGAGGTAGATATTCGGGCTGAATAATTTTTTCCAATAAAGATTTTTTTTTTTTTTTATTAAATCAACATGACGTTTCGGGATCTTCTCCCATCTTCAGAAGTCTAGTTACATATTTTGAACATTAATTGTTCCTCCCAGCATTTTCACTAATGCACAAATTAACAAGGAAAAATTAGTAAAAATTAGTGAATAGGTAAAAACATCAGATTTGAGCCGAGTATTGCTCAGATATTTGACAATTTTTTTTTTTATGTTATGTTTTTTTTTTCATAACATAAGAATAGTAATACAGATGTATAATATACCCCATTAGAAAGTATCAGAGATTAGAAAACAATTATTCTACGTTTTTAAGATAATGGAGAGCGATGGAAAGAAAATAAAACTAAATGATTGTTGTAGATTATAATATTTATTGTCAGATTATTTAATCTTATATTGTATGAATGTGATCTTATAGCAATATGATTATTGTCCATTGAAAAAAATTGTAATAAATCCGAATAAATAAAGTAAAAATTAAAACAAAAAATAAAATATTTAATCTAAAGTAAATGTTTCCATCCAACTCAATTTGAAACAACGGAAATCAAAGTCGTGGGTCGGGAGCTCAAGATTTTTAAATTATATTATAGAATAATTTACTACAGTCGGAATTTCTCAGCCTATGAATCCATACTTATTATATGCAGTATATCAAGGGATGCAGTCATTAAATGGCGGGGTTGACAAATGGAGTGTGGAAGAGAGGCGTAAGTGTAACTTTTGCACCCGATTTAACTCTCCGCTTCATTTCTTTTCTGAAATGTGGCAAAGTGATGTATACACCCTCGGAATCGAAGCAATATATCTCTTCAAGTGGCATCCAGTAAAATAGCTTTTTTCTCTCGGCTTTACATTCCACATAGGTGTACTACGTAGATCCTTTAGAAATGAAAAATATAATCGTGAAAAATAAAAATTTAATGTAATTCTACTCAACAGAAAATCGGAACTTACAGTTGACAACAAATTATTAATCTACAAGACAATACTGAAGCCCATCTGGAACTACGGACTTGAACTGTGGGGGACAACTAAACGTACTAACATCAAACGCATTGAATCCTTTCAAACCAAAGTCCTCCGTACAATAGTAAATGCTCCTTATTATGTCTCAAACTATACCTTGCACCACGACCTTAATGTTCCATTTATTTCGGACCTACTTCCATCCAAATTTTCCAAATTCCACCAGAACCTCATTCATCATCCTAATCCTCTAGCTCAATCCCTATCCAGCTCCACTCATCCATACAACCTACCTAGAAGGTTGAAACGGCAGTGGCCCCGCGACCTTTTGTAAATATATTGGAGTTCTAGCACTGGCTAGATTCTCCACTCAATGTGATGTATGAGTGTGTGTATATCAATATAGGTATAAGCGAATTCTTGACTTTATTGTATTGATTCATTATTGTGTATATATTTTATTGTAATTTTATGCTGTGTAAATATTGTATGAATGTAGTATGTATGATATCTTTCAGCACTTCTATTGATGTCCAAATTGGGACAGATTGTAATTTTATTCTGAGGTTGTTTCAAACTGATATTTGTAATTATGTTTGTTCCTTTCTTGAGAGATTATTTTTACACGCGTTGTTAAATAAATTATTAAATAATAATATTAATGACTAATAAAAAGAAAAATCATTTAACAAACACATATAGAAACAGCGTCCAGAGTAATGGTTATGGGTGAAATTTTAGAGCCTTTCTAAAATAAATTATTAGAGGACGCACTATCCCCAATCCTCTTTTATGTAGTTCATGAAAAGATTACAGGGAATGGGAACATCATGTGAATGGCATCCAAATAGGAATTAAGAAAGAATACCGAATTAATATTTAATGCCTCGCTTTCGCGAATGATATTGCAATTATTGCGAGCAACATGATTTGAGCGACCCACGCAGTCGAAACGTTACACGAAAGCCCACAAAAACTTTTTTTTATATATTTATTTATTGGAATTTACAACTGTATAACAAGTAATACAACAAGTAAATTTGAATGGACATGGGTCAGTAGTGGTACGTTTATATATATTTTTTTTTTTTACTTCTATATTAAAGTCTAAAGTTTTGTTTTTATGTTTATTATTATTTGTATCTATAATATTTAAGTATGTTGGTATATTTTCTATTTTATTTCAAATGGTATCATTGCCACTACATTAAAAAAAAAAAAATTCATTATCATATTAATATGTATCTCTTTTGTTCTGATGTTTGTAGCCCTGATGATGGCTCACAAGCTTGAGCCAAAACGTTGGCAAAATTTTTATAAAAACTTTTCAAAAAATGACTGATTCCTGATTATTCCGCCTATGATAGTTTCTACAGTCGACTATACATCCTCAATGTAAATTTGAATGAAATATAAAAAGGCATGCAACACATGTAGAGAAGCTTCCCAATGGAAGCACTCTAAAACTATTCTAAACTAGAAGGAGCCGGGGCCATCTCCTTTTCAGACGCCTCGGAGGATTGTCAGGAATTGAAGAGGAAGAAAGGATTGAAACGAAAGGATTAGGGTGGGAATGGAGTTACCCACAAAAAAATGAATTACAAATTTCATACCAGAAAACCCAATTTATGGAAAGATGACCCGACAATTCATCCTCTCTGATAAAAAAATATAATAAAATTGCACAAACTCGCTATTTTATATAGAATATAATAGAAAAAAAAAACTATAATATTTATATATATATATATATATATATATATATATATATATATATATATATAATATATATATATATATATACCGAAATTTGAAGAATTTACATTTCAAGAAACGTCGAGCACAAATAACGGATTAAAAAAAAAAAAAAAAACGTATTTATAAATGCTGATACTTGTTATTTCTATTCGACAGAGAATTAATTGTTAAAAAATTGAGTTAATTTAAGAAATAACGTTTTGAACTTAGCAATCGTGATTGGCCTTTTCTCTTGAATATAAATTGGCAATGTTAACGTTTCGTATTTCTTAATGTTTTGTTTATTAATAGCTATATATATAAGTTGATTGCCAATACAGCTATATAAATCATAACACCATAATATTATAATTCGTAGGTAAAAGTGATCGGAAGTCAGTCGTTTATAAATATTTTAATTTTGTAAAGTTTCGTCGTCAAGCATGTGAACCATCAGGACATCGGTGAGCCATTTCAAGCATAATATATATGTAAAATATAAATAAATAAATACAATAATAACAACTGTAGTGTCATGATGAGAAAAAGTAAAAATAAATAAAATAAAAACAAACTCAGCTCGCTATGTACAGTACACGCCTGTTGCTATTTATCTAATTCTGCATTACTCGGTCCACAAATTCATCAAGAAGGTCACACTTCGAAGGCGGCCATTGGTCTCCGTTATGTAGTAGGACTGTTGAAATCAGTTTGTGTTTATGTTTGTCCAGTTTACTGCAATCGAATAAAAGATGGTCGTATGTTTGTTCGCTTGGAACTTCACACTTACAGATTCTGTCGTCTGTTAGTTTGAAACGAAATCAGTGGATTTTGGCTCCTCTATGTCTCGTCTGAAATTGTGTCAGTTTGTAGGATATTTTTTAAGTTTAGTTCGATCGTCGATTGTTTTTATGAAGTCATACGTGTACCTTTTGTTGAGATCGCCTATTTCGTATTCCATTACTGCCTTGTATTCATTGAAAGTAAGGGCTTGATGGCGCTGATCGGTGCCTTGTCGTATGCTATCGGGAGAACGATGTAGAGGTACGAAGTGCCCCTAAGTTGTGATACGAATTCGACGATGCATCCGATTCACGACAGTCGCGAATATCGCTGTTCGATTCATTACAAGCCTAACCTCTTTTGCTCAAACGGTTTATGCTTGATATGGTTCACTAATGCCCTGATGATGCCTGATCACATGCTTGAGCCAAAACGTCAGCAAAATTAAAATATTTTTAAACGAATGACTCCCTATAATTTTTACCTTTGATAATTTCTATGTCAATCATACATCCTCAATATTATTATTAGATAATAATAAACTATTTTGTAATACTTTAGAGCTTTTTTTTCCTTTTTTTTTAAGTATTGATCAGAAGATAATTATTCAGTTTTTTCGATTTAATAATAATCAAAATTAAGTTAAGTTTACCTACGATTCTTCAGGAAGCGAAACATGTTAGCCACTAGAAAGAAAATAAGGAAGACAGAAAAAAAAGGAGAATAAAACTGGACATGGAGTGCAAATAGAAGGGCGGCGGGTTGTAATAGTTTTTCCGGATGACGGATAAACTGGTGGAGGGTGGTTGTCCTCGGGGGAAAGCCGAATCGGCACTTTCCGTCCACCCTGTTTACTGCCCCCTCCCCCCTCACCCCTAACCTCCCCCTTCTAACCCCCGACCACCCCTAGCTTCTTTCTATCAAATCTGATAACTTCTCTTCTTTGCTACAAACCACAATCTTCAGCGGAGGATAATTTATATATTTTCATCTGTTTACTTCCCTTATCTCCAGCGGTCCCCATATTTTTGCCTTCTCATGCCAACTCGGATTTATGCGGTTGCTATGCAGGGGCTCCGATAAATTCTGTTTATTCCCCTCAATTCTAACGAATGTTTTTCATACTTTTTTTTCAGATATTTTTCATTTTTATTTTTAATAAGAATTATGCAGTAAATGGTATAAAATTTGACAATATTAATACGCTTTCTATAACCTAAAGGTTCGGCGCCTATAATCTTCCTTTAATCAGATCCAAAGAATACTTTTAATAGAAATCATACTTGTTTAACTAACCAAACAATATAAATCACTCCCTCGTATATAGCAAATAACTTTGATGAAGTATCGGAAATAAAAATACCAACAATAGAAAACCCTCTACCAAAACACCACATGCCAAAGAGGAACTATAGTATATTTCTGACGTATAGAAAAAAATTAGACATTAGTAAGTAATGAAACCTTTTTTTTTTTTTTTTTCAAAAACATTATTTTTTAATTTTTGAAAAGTATTAACTGTATATTTAAAAAAAGTCTTTTTCACTGATGGTGCATTAATATAAGATTATTTAAGCATTTTCGAGTTCCGACGAATTTTGTTTATTTTTCTCAATGTTAATGAATGTTGATCATACTTTTTTCCTGTGATCTCTTTTTTTTTCTAAAAATTTTAACCACAATTATATATTAAATAGCATAAAATTTCACAATATTAATAGGCATTCTATAATGAATGAAACCTACATGATATTAAAGCCCATTCAATTGTATACCGATATAGCGAGTTTAATTAAAATTTGTAGAGCCGTTTTTGAGAAAATCGTAGATAAATGCAAAATGTATACTATAAAGTGGATGTTCTGGTTAGCTTATTTTTATGAAAATGTTGCTGTAACATATCGGGCGTATAGATTTCTTAAATATGAAATTTCAGTTGCTTAGGACTTTTCGTTTTCGCGCTGGACTAACCACACACACACATACACGGACACACTCACAGACACACATACCTTTTTGCGGAACCTGGTCATTTGGACTCAGGGGCCCTACAACGTGTATTTCTGTAGAAAACTAGAATTCGAAAATGTTCACGATTGCAATAGTTTCCCTTACTATATATTTCATATGTAGGTATGTGAAAGTATAAAGAATTGACGAAATAAATATTTTGGCTCCTTTCTCTTCTTCAGTAAGCTACCAAAGTCTTTTATCCTTACTTGTTTTGTTTTTTTTCTATGCTAACGAAATGAAATATTGGGTTGTAAAATATTGATACGTCCTCTATAGCCAAAAGGTTTGTTTCCGAATATTTATATGATTTCCTTTACTAAGATCTTTTTTTTTTCTTTTTTTTCTTTTTTTTTTTTTTTATTGAGATATATTACAATTTGTTTCTATATGAACATTAGTAATAGTGATATAAGATGCCATTCACACAATATATACAATATACAATGATAAAGTCAAATAAATAAAATATAATATATGTACAAAATAAGAAAACAAACAACAACCTATAAGTGAGATAAATACAAATAAATGATATATATATAGAATTAAATAATAATAAATATTAAAACAAAACAAATCAAAACATTAACCTATAATTGAGATACATAAAAGTTTGCAAATAAACAAACATCATTCAAACAAACATAACTATATACAAAATATACAAGTGCTATAGGGACCTCAGACTGGGCTTTTCCCTCCACTTGTGGAGGAAAAAGCGGAATCCAAGAGATCCTAGACCTTCGCTCTCAGCCGCGTCACTGGTGTGAATCAGTGGAGGCCGAACTAGGGCATACAATACGTACATTACATGAGTGGAGGATCTGACCAGTGTCAGAACTCCAATTTAAACGTTTACAATACGTCTCGCGGCCACTGCCGTTTCAATCTTCGAGGAGGATTGTAGGGATGGGTGGTACTGGATAGGGATTGTGCTAGAGGGACTAAGATCTAACGATTCCTTTTAATACATATATTTCTTCAAGTAACCAGAAAATATAAATCACTCAATGGCCTCTAATGAATTTTAATGAAGTAAAAATATTTGATGAAAAAAATAATACAAATAAAAGAAAAAACTCATACAATACACAACACATGTTAATTAGAAATTACAGTTTATTAATAAATTTATTGATTGTATTTATTAATTACTAATAGTTTATTATTGACTAAAACTAATAATAAAAATAATAATATTTTTTACATTTCCAAAATATGTTGAGTTGTGTCACATGAAATGCCCGTTTTCAAGGTAAAGGATTTTTATTAAAATACGATATGAAAACAAGATAATTTTATTCGAAGTACTTACCTTCTTTTTCTACAAATTTTTTCCAACATGACACCAACTTTTTTATCCCCGAACTGAAAAACTCTGAGCTTTGAAGTGAAACAAAATCTGAAAATGCTATTTTCACTTGACCACCATTTCCAAAAAGTTTTCCTTTGACGAAGTTGTCTAAATTCCTCAACAGGTAGTAAACTGTTGGAGACAAGTCGGGAGAATATGGTGGGTGCGGAAGAACTTCGTAGCCCAGTTCTTTCAATTTTTGCACGGTAAGTTTTGAAACATGGGGTCTTGCTGCCGCTCAGTGAGATCATGAGGTACCCCTGTATCGAGCTTATTACTTTCCCAATACACTTTAAATGTCTGGAAACGGTAAATTCACTTGCATTTAGTTGTGCTGAGAGTCCTTTAACTTTTTGGTAGGGTTTCCTTCTACTGTATGTTTGAGGACATCGTTGTCTATTACGGACGGAGGTCTTCCTCGGGGCAACTTTTTCGGAAAATGGTCCGTTCCTTAACACTCCCTTCCCAAGCGCCTTGCAAATATTTCTAGCGGCCTCAGCTGCTGAATGGCCGAGTTTAAACTCGTACAAAAATATTATTTGAAAATCGTGTTTCCATGTTCATATATAGAGGTATATTAAAAAGTGGGTAATTGATTGGGAAGGGAAGGGAAGAATAATTGTTTATAATACAAAGGTAGAGGATTAGTAACTGTTTACTTTAAATATTTAAACACTCGGAAGAAAACAAGAGAGACCTGCAAAATCCTTTATGTATTTCAAAAACTATAAAAACGGATATTTCATGTGAAACAACCCAATAGTTGTGTACTACAGTGCTTCTTATTAAAAAATAGTGCACTACAATGATGGCGAGAAATTTCGTGGACTGAAATCGTACGGATTTCAATTATTATTTATTTTATTAATAACCCAGTAGCTTTTAGAAAGAAATTTTTCATATGACCATTCTGGAATGTAATTTAAAGGTTGAAATGATTGGTTTACCTGTGAAATTAAATATCCGTTTACTTAGAATTTGCTTCATGTGTTTTTATGAATTTATTTTACGCTAACAATAAATGTATGTATTTTTTCATAAAATTGTATTACTGTAATGATACCAGGGCTTCGAAAATTAAAAATCTGGAGCGAGCAACACACTACTTTCACTAACTTCAGCTGTTAAAATCAATTTAAAAACTACGAAATAAACTCAAAGTAAAAAAAAAAAAAAATTAAGTTAATTTCAATAAAAAGTTTATTCAGTTTTTTTAAATAATTTGGTTTAGATTAAATAATATAATAATATTAAATGTTTATGTATAATAATCAGTAATAAGCTTATGCACTGTTCGTCACTTAACATTACCTTTTACCACTTTGTATATAAGATAATATTTTTTAAGCTAAAGATTTGCTTTCCAATGGTATATTATACTGCTTTGTTACTTCGAATTGTATATTATACTACTATATTATACCTTTTTTTGATAAGACTGAAAATATTGTTGCACTTTTCTCCTTTAATTGGTTTTAAAATTCGTTCAGCTTTTATATTTAGCCATATTTTATCAATCCTGAAAAGATAGTTTGGTTTTGTTTTGTTTTTTAAATCTACAAAATTAAAAGTACTTTACAAAACGAAAATTTAAAATAACATCATTTAAGCCTGCCAGACTATTTCAATCATTATGAAAGCTATATAATACATAGGTACATCGATATAGTGAGTTTAATGAAACTCTTTATAGCCGAAGGTGCAAAATGAATGGTATAAAGTAGTACCTCCGGTCAGCAGATTTTGGTGTAACATCTCGGTTTAACATTTCAGTTACGTGTAACGTTTCATTTCGTAGGCTTACCCCACATACAGACTAGTGTCTGAATCGAAACAGACTAATATTTAAAAAAAAAAGTTTTGGAAATTAAAAATATTTTTGCAATATTCATTCTTGGTTCAAGTTGGTTATTATTTAATTGTACGCTTCATCTTACCCTATAAGGTGGTTTATTATTTCTGAAAAACAAAATGAACGATATTTTAGGGAAAAAGCATTCTAAAAATTCGGCATTTACGTTTTGTCACACGAGTGAAATCAGAATTATGCCTACAAAAAGTTAAGTTATATTTAATTTTACATTGTAACGGCGATGTAATTGAAATTAATCTATGTTTTTCTGTGAATATAGAATAAGTCCCAAAACAGAAGACTAAAATAAGTCATTATTTATTGGGTTGTTTTTTTATTAGTGATTGCAATAAAAATTTCAGATTCTTGTAAAAATTTAAAATAAATTATATATGCTCTATTTTGATCTATAACAAGTTGCTATCTTTCAATTATTTTTTTGGGATTCGGTCATTAACAGTTCAAGAACGCTCCTAGCGCATAGCGACTTCCAAATCACAATGTTCGGTTCTGAACCGAGCAAACCACTTACAGACTTGCTTTCTCCTCTTCAGGTATCATCGCCATACACACTGCAAATTTTCTTAACCGGATCTTCCTTTTCGGAAACAAAAATCATTGAATAACGATAATGAATTTTTTTTTCTCTTTTATTTTGAGCAGACATATTAATACCAAAATATCTCGGTTGAAACGGACGGATAAAAGCACCTTTACTAATCCGGACAAATTTAAACAAATTAGGACTCAGACCTAATACATCCTCCATCCTCTCCGATGATGTCACCTATTATTTAATAAAATATGGTCTTTTAATTTATTTATTTATTGAAATTTACAACTGTATTAGTAAATACATCAAGTAAATTGGCTCATAATATAGATAATATACATGAAAAGACATGAAGAGAATATGCCCATTGGCAACACTCCACTAGGTAATCTACACTAGAAGGTCTCGAGGCCATCTTCTTTTCAGACGCCTCGGAGGATTGTCAGGAATGGTAGAGGAAGCTAGGATTGAAACTAGTGGGTTCATGTGGGAGTGGAGTTTGTCATGGAAGGAATGATACCTCTTACGGGCCAAATCAGCAACATATGGGACATTAAGGTCTTTATGGATGTGTTTGTTAGTGACAAAGTAACATTGAGGATTTTTCGAAGGATTTTGGATTGTAGGGATTGAATAAGGGAAGAATTTGATTTTTTTATTTAATTTAATTTTTTCTACTGTTTACTCTTATTATTATTATTATTATTATATGCTTAGTTTATTTTTATATTTATATTTATTTTAATTAAAGAGGAATATAGGCGTTTATGACCGCTGGGTTTTACGCCTCAAAACCCCAAACAATAACAACAACCTATACTAATCCTTTTTTAGAATATGTAATTATTATTGAACAAGTAGATGTGATTTTATATAGATTAAATTAAAAACACAGAGAGGATTAAATTAAAATATTGAAAAACGCTACAAAGTCATTTTACAACCCAATAGTATTAATATCAATGAATAAAAATTGTTTATAAGGTTTTAAATATGTTTAAAACCTATCAAGATTTCGATTAGCGAAAACTGGTTCTGAAAAACTGACACAAAACACGTGATTCAATACCTAAGGGGTTAGGAGCGAATCTCTCCCACTCGGTGTAATTTGTTTGAACCGAGAATTCGCCAGTGATTCTTGTCTCACCTATCTCGAAGGCAATCACCAAAAAGTTAGTTAAACAATGTTTCTCTTTCCCTGGTGAAGTTTTATCGATACCTTGGATGTTTGCTTCCTGATGGGAATAGTTTTTGTTGGTTAGCGAGTGGGGGGATGAAGTTTCGGAAGGCAGGACTCAGCCATTTGCTCTCCCCAGCAGAGATCGTGGAGATAGAAGTAGGCGAGTAGGGTCTCGCGTGCGGTGACGTCTTTAAGGCCCAAGGGTGGCCAACATGAAAGTGGTTTTAAGGGGAGTCAATAATCCGTAATCTAGTGTGTCTTACATTAGAGCCTTCGTAATACCTACTTCATTAGTTCTCATCCATCAGGCCTCTGCCACCTCTCCCTCAAGCATTTTTTCAGTTCCTACCACATAGTAATACTGAAGAATATAACATATTATTATCTACATTACAGATTTTCTTGGTTTTTCCAGATTATTTACCTCCACGAACCAAGTGAAGGATTAGACAAAAATATTAAACTATATTTAAAAATGTTCTGACGATGCTGGCGGTACCGAGAACTACTTCCTGACCTTTCATAACCTTTTCTGGCAGATTTAGGTTCATTTTCTTTTTTTAAATTTTTATGGAAATATACAACTATATATTTTAATACCACAAGTAAATACGCTAGTTAATGAAAAAATAAATAAAAAACATGAAGAGAAACTGCCCATTGACAGCACTCTAGGCGCCTCGAAGTGTTTCCAGGAATGGAAGAGGAAGCAAGGATTGAAACTTGTGGGTCAGAGTTGGAAAGTTTATCATGATAAGATTTATACCTGTTTCGGGCCAAAACAGTATCATAGGAAACCTTTAAGGTCTTTGTGAATGAGTTCATTTTTGACAAAGTTAGGAGCGTTGAGGATTTTACGAAGGATTTTGGATTGTAAGAATCAGATACAAGAGGAATTCGATGGTTTGGTAGAGCTCCATAGCTCAATTCCTTTAGTCCAGGTAGGCCTTATAATAGTCATGTAGGTGAGCATTTTGTAGTTAACAAGAAGGTTTGACCGTTTATCAAGTAAGTGTTGAAGCAGTCGAAAACGGCGAGCGGTTTCTTGTTGTTTTAGTCATGTATGATGATTCCAAGTTAGACTTTTCTCAAAATGGAGTCCTAGGTATCTGATCTGTTTAACAGGAACTAGTTGAGTGTTATTAGAGGATACTTTAGGGCAGGAAGTCTTAGGTTTACGACGAACTTTAAACGATTCAGGTTCTTAATTGAGCGAATTGTATCTTCTGGAATGATGATAGAATTATTGGATAGTCCAGTATATGCTCCAGCCTGTAGAGTTGCCGAAGTTCCTGGGAGAGTCCTTAATACTTTCGAATTTTTCAGCAACCTTTTCATCGATAATGTCATTCGGCAACAGCATTATTGATGGGCCATATTTGATGTTTTGATCAATAACGATAATATTATTTACAAGCAGGTGATCAGTAATGATAGAACGGTCCCAGTATATTGTTATGTTATCACTCGAGAGTACCTGTTTTGGCTCATAATGATAATAAGAAACCTGATCTATTATCATGTGGTATAATATGTTTGTGGCTACAGCGCCTTCACAGGGCTCAAACCAGTGATGCGGCTGAAATAGAGGCTCAGGGATCTCTTTGATACCGCTTTTTCCTCCCCAAGTAGGGGGAAAAGCGCAGTCTAGGGTCCCTTTAGCAGTTGTATATATTGTATATAGTTATGATTGTTTTTATAATGATTATATATTTATTATTTATCATATCATAACACTACCACTGATTTCAAAACGCAATATCTAAGCTAGTTGTAAACCAAATTCAATGATTCTTTTATCATTTGATCCAAAAGTTTTTTGGAGAATAGCACTGGGATCTCCTGGAACCCTGATTTGCTATCTACGTGCGAATGGCAATGTTTAGTTTGTCGTTACCCAGAGTATAACGTAAATCATTAGTTCAAGATAATTGTTTTGATGCTATTCATTTTCATTGTATTATTGAAATGTAAAACTTGGTATTTTGAACACAACAAATGACCATCGAATAAAGATAATCCTACTGCCGGGTTATTAGGCACTAGTGTGAACAGGAATGATTCACTTATTTACTGTTTATTTGTAAACACGGTATGGCGGGAAATATTAGTATTATGGGTCTTACCAACTGATAATAAAAAGGTAGAGCATTGGAAAATTCCAATATTTTGACTTGACTTTTGTCCACCTAAATTGGTGATTTGGCCCACTGTGCGGCGCCCTAACATAATATTTAATCTAAATCATATGCTTTCAACGAATCTTAGTAAAGGAAGGGGCCATTTTAACTCGTTGTATAAGTGAGCCACTAGAGACCTCTTCAGAGTGCCAAGGAAAAATCTTAAAAATATGTTCATAAAGATATGTACAAAATCTAGAGACGTGCAAAATAAGAAAGTGTTGCGGATTCCTTACACATAAATAAACAAGACCGGAGACGAAATCAGGAAAAAAATTTAAATTAAGAAGATTTTATTTTTGTTGAGTAACATGTGCTGAATCCTTCACTGGTTATAACTCTTTAGTAAAGTGTCCAGTTTAGTGTGTAATTTTATCTCTATTGCTCCTCGTATCTTCTTTTACAGCTGCACCCTTCCAGGTGTCGGGCCTCAGAATCAGATTCAGTGATTAATAATTATTATATAAAACAAAAATCTGGTGAGCGCATGACACGACTTTTACTTATCCTCTTTTTAAAATCTTGAATAAATTTAAAGTTGATTTAATAAATGTAAAGAATTACATTTGAGTTCCGATAAATATATACTATACTTATACTATAAATATATACTATACTATACTATACTTCGAAAAATATACCTTACATTTAAAAAATCTGGAGCACGCAACACACGACTTGTACTAATCTAGGTAATTAAAGCCAATTTAAGAAATTTTAAACAAAGTTATAGTTTCTAACGGTGTATTATAGATCCATTATACCATAATTACGTGTATAAAAAAAAAAATAAATAAAAAAAAAGAAGCTCTTTTCTCCTTTATTTTGTTATCAATTTCGTGTGTAGCAACTTGTAAATTTACCTTTTTCTTGGCTATTCTTTTTTTTAATTTATTTTATTAATACGATAATACAATCTGCCACCTTCTGGGGCAATGAGTATTACAGATAGAATAAATCATTCATCCCATATGTACATTGTAAATAAAAAAAATTAATAACCATTAATAACGGATCACTGAATCAAACCTCGAGATCCCCTAGTGGATGTCGAGGCACAATGCTTGGCTACTCTAGTAACTTCAAATGGTTACTTTTTCCGATTCACAAAATTGAAGACACCTTAGAGAAATAAAATTTAAAATATCGGGATTAAATCCCTTTCAGACAATTACGATCAGAATTCATCATTTTTGAAATTAAAGCCTATCAAGTTTTACATCAATATAGGGAGATTATTAAAAAAAAAAAAAAAAAAAAAAAATGTAACATCCTAGGCGTACAGTTGTCTTAAATATGAAATTTCAGTTTCGTACAAATTTTCTTTTTCATGCTAAATTTCACAACGGCGGGATACGACAAACGGACACAAACTCTTCTTTTCGCGTGAGTTGGTTATTTTTGTTTCGGCGACACTAAGACGTATATCCGTTGAACAATGTAATCCGAAAATGTATGTATATGGAATTGTAATGATGTGTATATATATTTCATATATATGTAAGTAAGGTAATACAATTGGAATTATTATGTGTAATAATCTCTTAAATTCATTTGGTTCTAGTCATCCTTTATTACCTACGACGAATTTAAGTGCTATATATTTTTTTCATAAATCATTTGATTTTTAGCTGTATATTATCTGATATGTATCTGGATGATTCACATAAAAACGTGAATTTTCTAGTCACCATGCTGTGTAAAGGACTAAATTCATCATGAAACCAACGGTGTATTATAAATCAATAATACCATTCTTACGTTGTATAAAAAAAATAAAAAATAAATAAAATATTTTTAAAAAATCGCTCTTCACTCCTTTAATTGGTTATCAAATTAGTTCAAATTGTACATTTACCCTTTTCTTATTTATGCTAACAGGTTCAAATAGTTACATTTTTCGATTTACAAAACTAAAGACAATTTAGAGGAATACAATTTATATTGGGTTATGAAATATGAAATGTCCGTTTTCAAGGTAAAGGATTCTTATTAAAAATACGATATGAAAACAAGATAATTTTATTTACCGTTTACCAAATATTTACCTTCTTGTTCTACACATTTTTCCCAACGTGACACCAACTATTTTATCCCCGAACTGAAAAACTCTGAGCTTTGAAGTGAAACAAAATCTGAAAACGCACTTTTCACTTGATCAGCATTTCAAAAAGTTTTCCTTTGACGAAGTTGTCTAAATTCCTGAACAGGTGGTAATATGTTGGAGACAAGTCGGGAGAATATGGTGGTGTGCGGAAGAACTTCGAAACCCAGTTCTTCCAATTTTTGCACGGTATTAGTTTTGAAACATGGGGTCTTGCTGCCGCTCAGTGAGATCATGAGGTACCCATGTATCGAGCTTTTTTACTTTCCCAATACACTTTAAATATGTGGAAATGGTAGATGCACTTGCATTTAGCTGTGCTGGGAGTCCTTTAACTGTTTGGTAGGGGTTTCCTTCTACTGTATATTTGAGGACATCGTTGTCTATTACGTACGGAGGTCTATCTCGGGGCAAGTTTTCCAAGTTGGTATCCCCAGCTGAAAACTTAGCAAACCAACGGCGAACGGTCCGTTCATTAAAACTCCCTTCCCAAAACGCCTTGCAAATATTTCTAGCGGCCTCAGCTGCTGAATGGCCGAGTTTAAACTCGTACAAACATATTACTCGAAAATCGCGTGTTTCCATGTTCATTTTGGAGGTATACTAAGGAGTGGGTAATTGATTGGGAAGCTAATGTTTATAATACAAAGGTAGAGGATTAGAAACTGTTTACTTTAAATATGTAAACATTCGGAAGAAAACAACAGAGACCTGCAAAATCCTTTATGTATTTCAGAAACTATAAAAACGGAAATTTCATGTGAAACAACCCAATAATATTGGCATTTAAGCAGTGCCAGACAATTACGATTAATCCTTTTTAAAATTTAAAGCTTTTAAGTTTTACATCAATATAGGGAGTTTAATAAAAAAAAAAAAAAGAAAGTAAAAAATGTATAGCATCGACTCGTAAAACGTTTTTGTAACATCCGAGGCTTATAGTTGTCCTAAATATGAAATTTCAGTTTCGTACAACTTTTCGTTTGCATGCTAGATTTCCACACGGTACGATATATCATATATATGGATGTAAGATAATACAATTGGAATTATGTGTAATAATCTCTTAAATTCATTTGGTTCTAGTCATCATTTATAACCTACGACGAATTTAAATGCTATTATTTTTTTTTATAAACCTTTTGATTTTTAGCGGTATATTATCTGGTATATATCTGGATGATTCACATAAAAACGTGAATTTTCTAGTCACCATGCTGTTGAAAGGACTAAATTCATCATAAAACCATTATTTAGGTCTATTTGAATCTATGTCGTTGAGCTATGGAGATCCAATAAACCTTAAAAAACCTGCATCCAACCCCTGCAATCCAGAACCCTTCCAAAAATCCTCAATGCCTCTACATATGTTGAAGTATTTAATTTAATCTTTAAATTAGTTCTATCTCATAAATAGAAACAAAGAAATTTAAAGCATCAGTCCACTCCATTGAAACCAGATCGCGCGTTTCTACGCGTAGATCTAAAACTGATTTTGAAGAGGAAGATGGTTGGAGGAACGGTCATTAAATAGAAACACACATTAAAACAAGTGCTATTTTAATGACCGCATCTCCAACTATCTTCCTCTTCTAATTTCTCAACGGTCAACAAAAAACTCCATCATTAAAACTGATATTCGTTCCGCTTAACAGCCCTCTGAAAATCACTACCCTCTTATGTACACCATGCAACATCTCTATCATAATTCAAATCACAACTTATCCAATACCTTCCGTTATTCCATATGGTGATTTTTAGCCTCTGCAGCAATTGTGATTTTTTAATTCTAGATATCATACTATGAATGAATATAATTTTTTTTTCATTGCCCAATTTTTTTTTTTTTTTTTTTTTTTTTTTTTTTTTTTCGAGGCGACAACCACCAGGGTCATGTTCGCCTTTACACCGTTAGACACAGGTTACATGATTATAGGAGTAGAGTGAGAGTATAGTTTAGATCTGAGAGTAAAGATGGTTTGACTTTAGGAAGCGAATGATGTTAGTTATATGAGGAGAGGAATCAGAGAGAAGAAGCGACAGATCGGTGGGGAGGTTGAAAAGAATACGTGAAGCGGTATATTGTCGGCATTCTGTGAGGATGTGGAGTATTGAGAGAGGAACCTGACATGATCGACAGAGAGGCGGATGTCCACGGGCCATGAGATAACCGTGGGTCAACCTAGAGTGTCCTATACGAAGTCGCGCGAGCACAACCTCTTCGCGTCGAGACGGCCGGCAGGAAGACCCCCAAGGGCCAACGCGGGGCCGAATAAGGCGAAGCTTATTGTTCTCGAGGGCCGCCCACTCCCGCTGCCAGCAACCCAATATGCTAGATCGAATTGAAGTGACAAGGTCAGGCAGGCTCACACCTTGAAGTTCAAGACCCTCGGAAACCGCGTGACGTGCCGCTAAATCAGCCCGATCGTTCCCCAAGATCCCACAATGTCCTGGAACCCAGAAGAAAACAATGTTGACCCGGGAGGGAAAGGATGCAAGTGTGGTATGAATTCTTTGGATGAGATAGTCAGAGGAATATATGTTACGGATAGAGGAGAGAGTGGAGAGGGAATCGGTGCATATGATTACTTGAGAGGAAGATTGCTGGCGAAGAAGGAGGGACTGGAGGATGGCAGTTACTTCGGCGGTATAGCTACTCGATATAGAAGGGAGGGCAAACATGTTAACTTGGGCCTCACTCACAACTGCAGCTCCAGCGCCTAGTTCTCCCCTAGAGCCGTCTGTGTAATAAACATTAACATTATGGTACCTTTGGATAAGCTCTAAAAATTCTTGCTGGTATACTTTTGGTGGAGTCGTGAGTTTTGGAAGTCGTGTGAGAGACAGTTGACAATGGATAGAAGGGACGGACCAGGGAGGTATAGGGGACGGCCCGATGGGGTATAGCTGCTCTAAACTCTGGCGGAAAGGCAGAATCGCGTCGTGGACCCGAGAGGGAAGAGTAGGCATCAGCGGCCGTTCTCGCAAAGAAAGAAGAAATTGAGGTTTTAGTGGGTGATGAGGGTTTGCGAGAACTTTAAGGAAGTATTTAACCTCCATTTGTTGTCGGCGATAATGGGATGGCAACTCCCCGGCTTCGCCGAAGAGACTGATAATGGGGCTAGAACGAAACGCGCCGATGGCTGTCCTCAGCCCCGTAGTAACGATCACTCTAAGCGCATTTAGACGAGTCGGATCGGCAGATCCGTATGCACATGCTCCGTATTCTACCCTATTCCGTAGAACCACTCTAAATAATCTTAGCATAGCCATACGGTCTCCCCCCAAGCCGTGTTTGTGACCATCCGAAGTAAGTTGAGTGCTCGTATACAAGAGGCTTTGACCTCACGGATGTGCGGGCCCCAGGATAGGCGACTGTCAAACGTAACCCCCAGGTACTTGACCTTTTCTACTACATTTATCCTTTGCCCGTCTATTAAAAGAGATAAAGGTTGAGAGATGTTTGCTGCCCGTTTTGCGAAGATGATTGCTGTAGATTTGGCTGAGGAAATTTTAAAACCGTTGTTTGAACACCAGTTCTCCACAGTATGGAGCGCAGACTGCATCGATTTGGTGAGTTCAGTAATTTGTTTGCCTCGAACACAAAGCAATAGGTCATCCGCAAATAGCAGTGCCTGGACTGGTGGGTGAATATTACCTAGGACGCCATTGAAAGCTAAACAAAATAGAATAGGACTAAGGACACCTCCTTGGGGAACACCATTCTCTTGAACAAAACGAGATGACATTGTATTTCCGCAACGCACTCTGAACGACCGGTCTCGCAGGTAATGCCGAATAAAGGAAAGAATAGGACCATGAATACCACACTTCTGTAGAGAGGAGATGATGAGCCATCTCCAAACTCGATCGAAGGCTTTTTCAACATCGAGCAATACAGCTAACACTCGTTCGCGCTCTCCAAATGCTGTAAGTATTTCTGAGGAACACAGTAAATTGTCGAGATGGAAAACGAGGAAGAGGCCACGAGGTTCGATGACAGAGAAAGAGTGCATTGCCCAATTTTAAAATACAATAGAAAATAATATTTATTCTGGAATTTAGTCCCTTAAGAACAACAAATATGTACAATTAAGGTATACAGTGTATCTGGCCAAAAGACCAAATGATCATGATTAATTCTTATTTACAGTGGTGTAAGAAGTAATAAATTTTTTTTTTTTTTTTTTTTTTTTTTATTGAGAAAATTTTACAATCTGTCCCATTTCGGACATTAATAGTATTGCTGAATGATATCAAACATACTACATTCATACAATATTTACACAACATAAAATTACAATAAAATATATACACAATAATGAATCAATACAAAAGTCAATAGTTCACTTATACCTATATACACGTAATAAATTAAAAAAGAAATATATCTATACAATAAAACAAAAGAGTAAAATAAATAAACTTCTTCAGATGAATACATTTGCTGAACAAAACTAAATTTAAAAAGATTATTAAATTAAGTTAGGTATGAGCAATAAATAATATTTCCTTTATACATTCAAAAAAATGTAATATTTCCTTATACATTCAATAATATTTCCTTTATACATTCAAAATCTGATGTTTGATATAAACAGTCATTGCTGTTGGGCGTCTATTTGGGAATACAGGAGGTATTGGAACAGTTGGGACTTGAATGATGATAGAGAAAAAGCATGGCGGATGTGAGTAGGTAGGGAATTCCAGAGATTTGCAGAGCGGATAAAAAAGGAATGATCAAAAGTTGTTGTTCTATGGGTAGGAATGTAAAGGTCAGAATGATTGTTGGTCAGAATTATACTTATTTACCTACTACTAGTCCTGGAATAAAATTACTTTTCATTTCATTTCCATTTCTTTTATATTTGTATGGAGACTCAGGTGTCATTGAAATATGTATCTAAGTAGAGACCCCAAACTCCAAATTATTTCAAGCAAAATTGATGAACATGACCTTATAAAAATAAGTTGTACTGTAACTAGGTAGTGTAGTTGGATTGTAATCCAGAGCTGTTACTACTTCTTTCTGTGTTTCTGGAGGATTCAACGTTTTCGCGGGGATGCATTTTCCTCCTATAGAACCAAAATAAAACGTCTGTGAGGGACCTCTTTGAGAATCCCTTTGTTTAAAAAGGCCACAATGGAAAGAGGCAGCAACATTATGGTACCTTTGGATAAGCTCTAAAAATTCTTGCTGGTATACTTTTGGTGGAGTCGTGAGTTTTGGAAGTCGTGTGAGAGACAGTTGACAATGGATAGAAGGGACGGACCAGGGAGGTATAGGGGACGGCCCGATGGGGTATAGCTGCTCTAAACTCTGGCGGAAAGGCAGAATCGCGTCGTGGACCCGAGAGGGAAGAGTAGGCATCAGCGGCCGTTCTCGCAAAGAAAGAAGAAATTGAGGTTTTAGTGGGTGATGAGGGTTTGCGAGAACTTTAAGGAAGTATTTAACCTCCATTTGTTGTCGGCGATAATGGGATGGCAACTCCCCGGCTTCGCCGAAGAGACTGATAATGGGGCTAGAACGAAACGCGCCGATGGCTGTCCTCAGCCCCGTAGTAACGATCACTCTAAGCGCATTTAGACGAGTCGGATCGGCAGATCCGTATGCACATGCTCCGTATTCTACCCTATTCCGTAGAACCACTCTAAATAATCTTAGCATAGCCATACGGTCTCCCCCCCAAGCCGTGTTTGTGACCATCCGAAGTAAGTTGAGTGCTCGTATACAAGAGGCTTTGACCTCACGGATGTGCGGGCCCCAGGATAGGCGACTGTCAAACGTAACCCCCAGGTACTTGACCTTTTCTACTACATTTATCCTTTGCCCGTCTATTAAAAGAGATAAAGGTTGAGAGATGTTTGCTGCCCGTTTTGCGAAGATGATTGCTGTAGATTTGGCTGAGGAAATTTTAAAACCGTTGTTTGAACACCAGTTCTCCACAGTATGGAGCGCAGACTGCATCGATTTGGTGAGTTCAGTAATTTGTTTGCCTCGAACACAAAGCAATAGGTCATCCGCAAATAGCAGTGCCTGGACTGGTGGGTGAATATTACCTAGGACGCCATTGAAAGCTAAACAAAATAGAATAGGACTAAGGACACCTCCTTGGGGAACACCATTCTCTTGAACAAAACGAGATGACATTGTATTTCCGCAACGCACTCTGAACGACCGGTCTCGCAGGTAATGCCGAATAAAGGAAAGAATAGGACCATGAATACCACACTTCTGTAGAGAGGAGATGATGAGCCATCTCCAAACTCGATCGAAGGCTTTTTCAACATCGAGCAATACAGCTAACACTCGTTCGCGCTCTCCAAATGCTGTAAGTATTTCTGAGGAACACAGTAAATTGTCGAGATGGAAAACGAGGAAGAGGCCACGAGGTTCGATGACAGAGAAAGAGTGCATTGCCCAATTTTAAAATACAATAGAAAATAATATTTATTCTGGAATTTAGTCCCTTAAGAACAACAAATATGTACAATTAAGGTATACAGTGTATCTGGCCAAAAGACCAAATGATCATGATTAATTCTTATTTACAGTGGTGTAAGAAGTAATAAATTTTTTTTTTTTTTTTTTTTTTTTTTATTGAGAAAATTTTACAATCTGTCCCATTTCGGACATTAATAGTATTGCTGAATGATATCAAACATACTACATTCATACAATATTTACACAACATAAAATTACAATAAAATATATACACAATAATGAATCAATACAAAAGTCAATAGTTCACTTATACCTATATACACGTAATAAATTAAAAAAGAAATATATCTATACAATAAAACAAAAGAGTAAAATAAATAAACTTCTTCAGATGAATACATTTGCTGAACAAAACTAAATTTAAAAAGATTATTAAATTAAGTTAGGTATGAGCAATAAATAATATTTCCTTTATACATTCAAAAAAATGTAATATTTCCTTATACATTCAATAATATTTCCTTTATACATTCAAAATCTGATGTTTGATATAAACAGTCATTGCTGTTGGGCGTCTATTTGGGAATACAGGAGGTATTGGAACAGTTGGGACTTGAATGATGATAGAGAAAAAGCATGGCGGATGTGAGTAGGTAGGGAATTCCAGAGATTTGCAGAGCGGATAAAAAAGGAATGATCAAAAGTTGTTGTTCTATGGGTAGGAATGTAAAGGTCAGAATGATTGTTGGTCAGAATTATACTTATTTACCTACTACTAGTCCTGGAATAAAATTACTTTTCATTTCATTTCCATTTCTTTTATATTTGTATGGAGACTCAGGTGTCATTGAAATATGTATCTAAGTAGAGACCCCAAACTCCAAATTATTTCAAGCAAAATTGATGAACATGACCTTATAAAAATAAGTTGTACTGTAACTAGGTAGTGTAGTTGGATTGTAATCCAGAGCTGTTACTACTTCTTTCTGTGTTTCTGGAGGATTCAACGTTTTCGCGGGGATGCATTTTCCTCCTATAGAACCAAAATAAAACGTCTGTGAGGGACCTCTTTGAGAATCCCTTTGTTTAAAAAGGCCACAATGGAAAGAGGCAGCAGGCGATGAAAATAACTAAGCCAATATGATTGCGTGAGGGGACGGACAGAGGTTCCAGCCTTCCAGGGTCTTCCTTAAAGTGCTGGCTATAATGACCCCCTGAGTATTCTCCCTTAATGAATGCCCATCTCCAGAGCCCTCCAGCGGCACTCCAGTAACCCTCCAATCTCCTTACTTTTATAATATTTCGATCATCCAGCCAGCTCTAATTGATCCTTCCAACACCCCCCTCCGCTCTTAAATTTAACTCTTTTAGGGCAACAGAGCTGGTAATTGTTGCCTTTCCCAACAAAGGGTCGTTTGTTGTTCATCGCCGCTTTCCTAAATGATGGTTTAAAATATCCTTGGAAAATCTTGTGCGAACATCCGAATTTTTACATAATTAATAATGACTAAAGTAATGAATAATTTAAAACAGAAGGTTCATAGTTAACTATGCAATCGGACACAATTATCAACATAAACCAATCATTTCTGAACTTAAAATTAAAAACAAATTAGTGTGTACGATACGCACGAAAAGGACTAATTTTACTATTTTGAAGTATTTGCCCGATTATAAAATAGAATATAAAATAATTTTATATGGTTATATGAAACTTATATGATTCAAGAACAAAGTGAGGAAATAATTGTTAATGGAGGTATTTATAGTATTCTCACCATATATGAAGCTAAAACTGCCAAAAACTTGAATAAACTGCGATACAAGCATTTTATACCATTAGCTTCAAAAGATAAGAGCGTACAAATCAGTTCAATACCTCCAACAGCAAAACAACATATTAAAAGAGAGCACCTGCAAGTTCAACAATCGAAAAATAATAATTTAACATCTCCCGAAAACTGGGGTTGGTAAATTAGATAATTATTTGTAACCAATCAAAATGACGCAACTTGCAGCACCAATAAACGACTTGAAAATTATATTTTGCTCTTGTAAAATAGGGTACAGCGTGTGGCTGCAGAAAATTTGTATGTACTGCTTACCCCCTTGCATTGTATGCAGTAGAAGTGACTGTAACAATCACCCACCATTCGAAGATTAAGTTACAAAAACACAAAATATTGTTGAAAGTTAAATTTTCTTTTGTAAAAATAAAAACAAAAATTGACAGACTGGAAGGAATTCTCAAAGGTCAACTAATTTTATTCACTATGATGGAAAATTGAAAAAGTTGCTTGCTTTATATTTTTGTTTAGTTTTAATAAAAAATAACGGTGCGAAACATGTTTTCATATTTAATAAACATACATAGTGTTTAAACAATATAAATAATTATTTCCCCTTTGAAAGGTTTCTGATTTTGCTTAATATAAAAAAACAAATATTAAAAAAAAAATGATTAAAATCGGAGCTGTTTCTGAGGACTTTCTATGATTTCCTGTTTTATGGTTTCATTGACGCGACTAAATATATTAACGAAAGGATAGAGAAAAACTCACACAAATGTCGAGCGGTAAGGTCTGGACAATTTCGAATAGCTTGACCCATATTAACTTGATTAATATATTAAGAAGTGTTTGACAATAAATCTCAAGGATAATTTTTGATTGACAGATTAAAGAATCAGATTTTTTTTAACGTCTCTGTCCATCCATTGTTTTATTCATAAGAAATAATTTTATAAACAGACACAATTATGAATAAATGTGTTTCCCCGGCAAGTAAGTGTACTATTATGCAAGGTTAACTAACTCGTTAAGAAATATGAATTTAAATTGGATTAGTAGCTTTATTTGTTTGAAGGTGACGTAGTAAACAGTATTTTCTTCGGCATGACAAACCTAAATACCCTTGAATTTGCATATTCAAACACAGGGCCAACTTTGCTACGGTCAAAATGTATATTTGGACGTTTAGCAACAAATTTAGATATATTTTGGATGGGTCGAGTAAGTGTGAAATTTATCTAAAGTTTAGCTATGATATGGAACGCATACGGACCAGGGAATGGGGACTGAGATTTTATAGGACTACAATTTGTGGATTTAAAAACAGTTAACCATACCCTGTATGTATATATATATATATATATATATATATATATATATATATATATATATATATATATATATATATATATATATATATATATATTCGAAATACTAAGGGGAGTAGGTAAATTCATTATTAGGTAATTTTAATATTCGCTCTTTTTTTTTTTTTTTTTCTCTCTCTGGCGGGACAGGCTGTGTAGGCTCTTGCCCACGTGGTTTAATCTCCTGGGAGTATACTCACCACGTTACTCGATGCAATTTTATAGGATAGGGTCGTCACTCCCTACGCCTATTTTTGTGAGTGGCCACATGTAGGCTGACAGGTCTCACACACCCGGGGGTAGGTTGTGAGTAAATCCCCATTTAATTTTAATATTAATCAAGTAAATAAGCCTTTGTCGGGTAAAGTTCAAAAGACGTTTACCTACCTCCCCTGGGGTTGCCCATGCCCCTTCCCCCCTACCGCAGTACTTCCTGGTAGTCCCCCCCCCTGTTGCAGCCGTCAAGAGTATTAATGGTGGTCAAACGATTGAATTATCATAAAGACGTACAACGCCGTCTTTAAGATATTAGAAATATTAGACCGCAAACTTCGGGCACTTCCAATATCAGCCCTCTGTTATTACCAATAGGAAACAGGTAATTTCTAAAAAATAGTACTTTTGAAAAGAAGGGGGGGGGCTAGAGATGATGAGGATGAGAATAGAGATCAGAAGAGGTCAGTCGTGTCCTATCCACAAGGAGAAGAGGAGAATCGTACTGGAGAAAAGGAGAGATAGACTACTACTATGGGGTACAACCAACTGTGAGCCTTGTTCCATGGTTTGCTCGGAATCAGCAACCTAAACGACAAAGTATAGTACAAAGCATAAGACTGTGGATTAACAACGGGTGTACAAACAAGTATTAGAACTATTAAAACAAGTATTACAAGTATTATAACTTGCTCTTATAAGAATAAAAACAAATGTAAAATGTGAAGTCTACAGACTGCCAGAAGATCCTCAGCATTTAATGTTTGAAAAATTACAGCATTTAGATGCAGAAAATACAAATGAGAATGCGAATTTACAATGGAGGAAAATACTACATTTTTAAAAAACTTGGGCGGAGGGCAGGTGAGAAGATGGAAATGTTCTTAAAGATAAATTTATTTAGTTTAAGCGTAAGATTTTAATTAATCTTTAAATGTATATTTCATGTAAATTGTACAATGACCTAATTGGATTTTTTTTTTTAATCAAGAGGGTCATTTGTAATAAAAAAAAAATAAACTATACTCTGACATTTTTTACTTTTTAAGCAGTACGCTTTATTCAGTGTAATCCATACAATTTGTATAACGTTTATTCGTCTTAGTAATATGTTCGAATTTCTTTCAGGGAGTTAGTTATCTCATCACGTATAATTAAAAATTCTATTACATGAATTGTGATTTAGCGAGTGGATTTAAACCAAAAATTACAATAATAATTGGAATTGGGATTGCGTGGAGGTTATTGGGAGAGGATGAGGATGTCTCTTGAGGGTTAGTTAAGCCAGTTTTAACCATTGGAGCGTATTAACAATTGGGATGCCTCGTGTTACCACCAAATTGAATCCATTCACATCACTCTGATAAACGTAGCATCAAATAAATCTCCTAACCCCCTTCATTCTAGGTGTCAATAACTGAATTTCGGCCTCTTCGATGGCTGTAGGCTTGTTGAATTTTGATTTTCCCATCCTATTTGCAACTAACTTATCCTAAAATGTTTATTCTTCTTCCTCTTTAAAATACATATATTTATTGATATTTACAACTGTATCTAATATATTTGATACATTAGGGGTACTCACTACGTTTGCTATAGCATGCTATTTTTGCTATTGTGCTAAACCCATCAATTTTATACAGGAAATAACTGTAGAAACTCGACGGGTTTAGCAAAATAACACAAATAGCATGCTATAGCAAACGTAGTGAGTACCCCTAATATTAAACTGTTGTAATTCACACATACATAGAGATACTACCCATTGAAAAACTATGCTAAACGAGAAGGACCCGGGGCCATCTTTTTTTTTCAGACACCTTGAAGAATTATCAGGGATTTAAACTAGTGTGTTAGAGTAGGAATAGAGTTTACCATGGAAGGAGTGGTATATGGTTTGGGCCAAGTCATTAAGGTCTTTATGGATGAGTATATTCGTGACAAGCTAAAGGGCATGGAGGATATTTCGAAGGATTTTGGATTGTCAGGATTGGAGACGGGAAGAATTGGATGGTTTAGTAGAGCCCCAAAGCTCATGTCTTCTGTCTTAAGTCTTCTGTAGCTAAGCGGAAGGTTTGAGTGTTTGTCCAGTAAGTAAAGAAGTAGTCGAAATCGTCGGACATATTTTCGTTTCAGTCTTGTATGAGGATTCCAAGACGTATATCCAGTTGGAGTCCTAGATATTGGACCTGTTTAACTGGGAGAAGTGGAGTGTTATTAAAAAATACTGTAGGGCAGGATGTCATAGGTTTACGACGAAGATTAAAGGTTATTTTGTGGGATTTATTGCCATTTATTTTTATTCTCCAATTCTGAAAACATACTTTCTGTCATTAATTTGTTAGTTAGGTGTAGGGGTAGGCATAATCAAATGATCTACATAATCGGATGATCGGACTTCTATGATTTAAATAATCGAATGATGGAATGATTAATCTGCATTCTGAGAGACAATATGATGCTAAAAAAAAGTCGTTCGATTATCCCAGCTCCTTTATAATCCCTCGATTATCCTTAAACGATTCAGATCGAATGATCATTCGTTTCTCCAAACCGATTAATTCGAATGATTGAAATAATCGAATGATCCGATAATCGTCATTTGATTATGCCCACCCCTAGTTAGGTGTTAAAGGCGTGAAACCTTATTGTTTATCAAAATCTTTTATAATTTATTATATAAATTATAATTATAATTGAATATGAACAATACTAGTCGATCTAGGGTTGTCCGCAACATAATGCAGGATTCAATGTTTTTCTGTATATATACCATCATAAAAAAAATTGTTGGTGTTTGCTGAATTATTCATTTGTATGAATTTCAACAGTTATTTATCGTTTTCCAAACGATAATCTTTGTTTATATCTAAATTTTCGCTGTACCAGGCGGGAAGAGGACTCAAATCTTTTATTTGTAATTCAACGAATTTAGAAGATTTCTAATAATAAAAAAAAACTCCCACCTATAGTGCGTTTTCTGCCAATTAAAAAAAAAAAAAAAGAAGTTAGAAATAGCCTGTTTTTGGCAATCCTCAGCGGATCTCTAGTGCACTTAATTATTAAAATTGTTGTCATATGTTATATGTAAAATTTTTGAAATAACTTCCGAACATGAAAAAGTAACACAGTAAGTTATATACACCTGTTTGTAGGACTTAAAGGGAACTAAATCGTGTCTTTCCTATAATAATAATAGGCTTACCGAACCCGAAGGTTCGATGCCGATACCACCAAACTTCGCCTGCACAGACTCATTTAATTTTTCATACTTTTACATGGGCTTTTAAAAAAATAAATTCAACTTTTTCTACTATAAGAACTGATTGTATTTGAGGATTTATAGATTTCCTATATGAGTTAAACTAAACTATTGTGTATATTTACATCAATTTCTTCATCTCTGATTACAAGTATTATTTTTGTTAACGTACTATACTATTAATAGATGTATATAATTATAATAGGCTTACCGAACCCGAAGGTTCGATGCCGATACCACCATATTCCGTCTACACTTAAGGCAATCCTCCCATCGCCGCTTCGGCCTACCTTTCGGACGCCTACCATTCGGATCTGCAAATACCAACTTTCACAAAATCCGTTCCTCACCGAGCCCAACAATTTTACTCGCCCATTTGATTCTCCGCGACGTTATCAACTCAATTATAATCACAGGGTACAAGTTTCGCCATTACGCGTTGTGCAACCTTCTAAACTCCCCAATGCCCTCATCTCTCTTCGGACCAAATATTTTACGCAGTACCTTATTTTCGAAAAAACCTAACGCCGTTGTTCATCCTTCAAAGTAAGCGGCCACGTTTCACATCCGTAAAGAACCGTTGGAAGAATTTTTATAAATGGAAATAGTTTTATAAATTCTAACCTTTAAGTTTTTAGATAGAAGCCGTGAGCTAAGTAACCTAGCAACTGAATAATAACACGCATTTCCCCCTTTAACCGGGACTTTATTTCTTTCCTATAGAAACTCGAATTTGAAAATTTTCACGATCATATCATATATAGGTAAGTGAAAGTAAAAATGTATATTCCTCTGTCGTCAGCTGTTAATACGGAAAAATCCCAAATACTATTACTACATAAAACTAAGAAAATCTGAAACTTTTCATATTGTTTTACGCACACAGATCCCAATCAGTTGGATCACAAGGACATTTACGGTAAGGTAGAATTTTCAATGAATATACTTTCTCAATGACCGCATCAAATCCAAAATAATAATGGAAAAGGCAATAGAAACGTACCAACAACCAACTCAATGAGAAGGTACAAAATGAAGAAAAAAGATTGGGGAAACAAGGGCAGGACTACAAGCAGCAACTTGGGGTGGGGATCGGTTCAGGGATCTTCATGTTACAGGCCGTAAAAAAAGTCAACTGTTTGGCAGCCCACCAGCCCGCCAGTACACCCGTCTTCAACCGCCAGTTCTAACATTCTCTTCCTCCATTGAGACCCTATTCAATTGATAACAAATAATAAATACTTATTAATCAAACATTTCTTAAACTTATAAATTTGATCAATTACTTGATTTCTTTTAAATTAATATATTTTGAATAAGTGATTTTATAACTATGGACTTGTAAGTTTAAAACAATGTTGCATCTCAGGGTATTGTATCTTCGATATACTTCTGCAATCGACTTGAGCCACGCGTTGAAAAAAATTCAGAAAACCCATAGAGGTAAAAAACAAACAAAAAAAAAAACGCTAAATTAATTGCTTTGTTCGATTCATCTTCGGGGTCCCTAGGTACACCTCCGTGCCCCAATTTTATGGCTAGTTAAAGTGGCTTTACCGTTCTAATCGTCACATGTATTTCCCTAAGTTATTCCTATACCAAGTTATCCAATCCCTTCGTCCATCATACGCACATTTCGACAGATCCTTTCTCATTCGATCCTCAATTCTATCCCTCCTTCCATCCGTCACTCCATCTCTCTTTCAACCTTCAAATCCCGCATATTTAATCAGTGAATAAATATCTAGGCTCAATATAATTGCAAATAAGCTTCTAAAGATGTCTGTTTTATATTTATTTATATCAGTAAATACTAACTTGTTTATATGTATTTAATTCACTCTAAGACTCCAAAGCACATTTTGTACATTATGTATATTTCATTCTAAAGAGACATGTCCCAGGGTAATAAAGAATTTAATTATTTATTTACTTTCGAAAAAATGGTAGTCTCTAGGGGATAGATCAGGGGATTCACGGTCTGTTTTGAAACGTGAGGTCGGACGTTATCATCAAGGAGATTTGGCGCTTCCTGTTTGCCAGTGTGTGATGCAATTGATTAATATCTTGGCATTATGATGTTGCATCAATGGTTTTTTACTTTGGTAGAAAAGAAAAATGAATGAACCCGGTCATAGACCACTATGCAGTAATCATGAATATATTTGAATGAAGATTCGGTTTTGGCAGTGTGCCTAGGAGACTGGTTGTCATCTTACCATTGACCTGATCGTTGTCAAATGTCATACATGATCTAATTTTCGTCACAAGTTAATAAGCGCCTGAGAAATGCTTCGTAAATCAAAGCAATACCCGTCTTTTGACGTTTCAACTGCTGACGTTAGTTGGGCTCGTATGAGATCCGGGAATCGAGCTGTTTTTGCCTTCCCGATCAATTTTAAATACCTGAATGAGCGTCTTCTTCCGTACGTTCGTCCTGTTTTGAAGTTTGAGGTCGTCCACGGTCCACATTTTCTGGGGTGGTATATCCTGAATGAAATTTTGCAAACCAACGAAGAATGATTTTTCATTAGTAATTCCTTAACCAAACGCATGCTTAAGATTATTCCCGCTGCCTGAGTAGCGGAATGATCGAGTTTGTTCTCACAGAAACACAAATCGTACGTAAATCGCGCATTTATATAGGCCCGATTAAAATTATGCTTATATCTGCATGCCAACATTGGGAAAAACAAACATAAATTGCAAACAGGAGATTCGAATGTCTTTATTTCAAAAAGTAAATATTTTGCTGAGAATAAATAGACAACTCTTTATTCCTTTAAAAGGATTAAGCAATATGAAGAAGTTGGCTGAGGGTGTGTTAATCAAGCAAAAATACACCGATAAGACAAACTTATTTGATTTGTGTTCAGACGTTTCGGCCTAAATTGTGGACCTTCATACCCGCTAAAACTCTTCTTGAGATACTTTCTTGGGATCAGCCTGATGAAGGCCCATAAAGTAGGCCGGAACGTTGCCACAAAAATAAAATAAGTTCTTATTAGTGTACTTCTTGATTACCGCTCCCCCAACCAAATTCTCCATCATATAGTTTCAAAGGTCAACAACTCCACCATCATCATAAACATTACGATTTTAAAAACCGGACCTATTATGTGTTACAATCATATATAACTATAGACATTTAACGAGGTTCGTACCAGATTGCTGTCGCGTTCCCTTAAGTGCTGAATCGACTATTACCTTATGGTACCTTACGTCCTCTGTCGTACAGGACATTACCCCTTGTCCTTCTTCTTGCTCCCTTCTTTCTCCGACCAAGGAGGGCCCTTGTCGCTGTAGTTCGGCCTGGACTTGGAATCAATAGCCATTTAGGGAGAGGCGGAGGGAGGAGGAGGCGGTGTTTGGTAGGAAGGAAGGGGACAAACACAAATGATGGATGCTGTTGGACCGCTCGGCGCCAGGGGATCGCCTCGCCGGCGCCATCTAGATCGATCTCATCTCCCTCTTCTAGACAGGATGACGACACTGCCCTTTCCCTTTTCTCCCCCTTATAGGGATGTTTTCATTGCACTGGGATTTTATTTATTTTAGATTGGTTATAAAACAGTCATATATATATACTTCCATCCATTTTATTAAACCTTGGTGGTAATAATGTTTTCATTACATTTTAAAAAATCTGTGGCGCTCAACACACGACTTTAACTCACTTTGCTAATACCAATTTAAGAATTTTTAGATAGATTAGAGATGAAAATAAATTGTTAAAGAATGAATTACATTGATTTTCAATAGAAACATGTGTTTTATTAAATAATCCATAATATTATTATCTACGACATTCAACTAGTTTTATTTATTTTTGTTTTCGTTTCTATTTCTTTATTTACCTCTATCAACGGTCTAAAATGTAATGCACTTAAGTATTAATTATCCAAAGCCTGAACTAAAAAAGATGAAATTACGAAAGTTATCCTATTTTCATTTGATTTCTATATATTATTTTGCTTTCTCCGTTAACAGAATTTTTTTTTTTTTTCTAAATTCACAACATAGATAGCCGACATTCTCCTAACGTTATTTTCGTAGCATTAAATTATCCGAATTGAAACCGTAAGGAAATCTTTGTTAATAACGTACAGCACGCGAGGTATTTCCTTCAAATAAAAGATCGGAATGTGGAGGAAATAACAACAGTAAGACTCGTACAGGGTTAATATAATTTAATAAATATGTAAAAATTCCTTGTATGTAAACATTATTTATCAGTTGTAATAAGAACATTTTTAAGCATGTATTGTCGTTTCATCCCAATCGTTTCCGAAATATTAAAAAAGTCGAATTATCATTGAGGTGATATTTTTACTTTCGTTTATTCTCTTTAGTGCAATCTGGTCAAATTAAAAAAAAAAAATCTTGTGCTCGCACACGACTGTCACTAATCTCTTAAACTCAATTTAAGAACTTTTTAATTAAGCTATATAGTAGAAGATCTGAACTTGAAACGATCTGCACCGAGCTGATAATAGAATGAAACATATTTTATAACAATTTCTAGTACATTAGAAAATATGTTAAGAATGTGTTGCCAAAAAAATCCTAGAGCCTATTTTTTTTTTTTTTTTTTTTTTTTTTTTTTTTTTTTTTTTTTTTTTTTTTTTTTTATTCGTATATATTACAATTTGTCATAATAGACAATAATAATAGTGCTACAGGATCTCATTCATACAATATTTACAATATAAACAAAAGGAAAGTCAAATTACATAAAATAAAATCGAAATAAATAAACGTATACAATAACAAAATAATTTTTTTTATTTTAATTAATAAAAAAAAAATATTTTTAATTAAATGTTGCAACATCATGATAATAATAAAACTTTTACCCTGTAATTTGGAATTGGT
This sequence comes from Piezodorus guildinii, assembly GCA_023052935.1. NCBI lineage: Eukaryota > Metazoa > Arthropoda > Insecta > Hemiptera > Pentatomidae > Piezodorus > Piezodorus guildinii. The sequence continues at coordinate 22,118,535 of CM041295.1, read as the reverse complement.
ATTTGTGTAAAAAATTGGTCCTGTAATTTTATATGGGATATCAAACTTTCTTATATTCAATGTCCGAACGTGCGGCTGCAATGTTGGGTCCTTTATTATTACACGCTATACTCAACTCGGATCTCTCTGTCACGCATTTCCACTCGCGTTAAAATTTAATCTTTAAAATTCGGCAACCCAGATTAGGACCAAGTTTTTTGCAGGCAACCCTATATCAATGTGTTTGCAATAAAACTACGCTTTTATTGATATAATTTTTTTTATATTATCAAGCCGGTGCAGATAATTGATATCGACATACCCGCTTTTACCTGACAACCGATATTTTGTCCAAGAAAATATTAGGCAACCCAACGGCTGCACCTTTGATACTTTAAGTCAGGGTAAAAGTTTTCTTATTATCATGATGTTGCAACATTTAATTAAAAATATTTTTTTAAATAATTAAAAATAGTCTGTCCAGGATTTTTTTAGGTAACCCATTCTTAACGTATTTTCTAATATACTAAATTTGTTATAAAATATGTTACATTCTATTATCAGCTCGGTGAAGATCGTTTCAAGTTCGGATCTTAGGCTAATAGATGAAACATAGGTAAGTGAAAGTATTAAGGTTAAAGAATTATATAGTTACGATCGAAATATGCGTTTCATTAAATATTATATTATATTATTATCTGATATCTATCACTTTCCCTTAACTTTTATAAATTTGTGTAAAATTTTATATTTTTTCTAAAATCTTTAGCTTTCAGTAGCAGTAACTCTTATGTTAAAAAAAAATTACATTATAAAATATTTTTGATCTTTTCTCAGTTGTTGGTCAAATTCATTCGCCTTGTATAGTTAACCATATCCGATGGTTAGGAAATGATATGGTTACTATTTTAGAAACTAAATATGTAATTGTACTTTAGAGAAAGAAATTCAAAAATTCGGCATTTGAGCCCTGTCAAACTACTTCAATCACAATGAAACCTACATGATATTAAAGGTTATTGACTGTCACATCGATATAGCGAGTTTAATCAAAATCATTAGAGCTGTTTTTGAGAAAATCGTACAAAGTGACTCTCCTGGTAGGCTGATTTTGGTGAAAAGGTTGCTGTTATACACCAGGTATAGAAATAGGCTTCTAAAATTTGAAATTTCTGTATCATATAACTTGGACTCAGGGATCCCTTAAAACTTGTATTTGCGGTGAAAACTAGAATTTAAAAATTTTCACGATCGCAATACTTCCCTTTACTATATATTCCATAGATAGGCAAGTCTAAATGAAATTATTGAATTTATTTGTTTCTTTATGTTTACATTTTATCTGGTATTATACGGAAACATTTGTTATAGAATTATTCCTTCCAACTTATAAAATATTTCAAAGACAAATACCTAAATAAAAAACGAAGATATAAATTTATAAATAAATAAACAACAAAATATTAAGATTTAAACAAAATATTAATAAATATTGTACATTTAAATCAGAATATATAATCGTCTGTTATGTAATGTTTCATGTAGATTTATAAATCATATGTTTTATTTATTATCGATATCTATTGTATTGTCCTTCATTTTAGTAAATGGGATTCTTAAAAAATTTATAAAGGTTATTAATATAAAGTTATTTTTTATTCATTTATTTAAAGAAATTTACAACTGTATTAAATCAATACAACAAGTAAATAGGCTTGATATATGATTAGAACACATGGTAGTCCTGTGAAGATACTCACTACGGTAGAACTCTAATGTCTAATTTATGGTAGGAGGTCTCTTGGCCATCTTCTTTTAAGGCGCCTCCGTGGGTTGTCGGGAATAGATATGGAGGAGAGGTCACGGATATTGTGGGTTTGAGTGAGCAGGGAGTTTGGAATGAAAAGAGGTATATCTGTAACGGGCCAAGTCTTTAACAAATGGGATATTTAGGTCATTATGGATGATTTTATTGGTAACAAAGTGAGGAGCATTGAGGATTTTTCGAAGGATTTTGGACTGCAAGGATTGGATGCGAGAGGAATTCGATGGTTTGGTAGACCCCCATAGCTCAATGCCGTAGGTCCAAATAGGCCAGATAATTGTTATATAAATGAGTTTTTTTGTAGTAAGTAGGAAGTTTTGAGCGTTTGTCAAGTAAGTGTTGTAGTAATCTGTGTCTACGAGCAGTTTCCTATCGTTTCAGTCTAGTATGAAGATTCCATGTTAGGCGTTTGTCGAGGTGGAGTCCTAAGTATCGGATCTGTTCAACAGGAGTAAGTAGGATATTGTTAAAGGATACGGTGGGGCAGAAGGTCATAGGTTCACAACGTAGAGTGAAGGTAATTTTATGGGATTTGTTAGGATTTATTTTAATTATCCAGTTTTGATACCATTCTTCAATGGCTGAAAGTTATTTTTTTAAATTAATTTTATATAGTTGCCTTGGTTATAATAATAATATTTTTTTTTTTTTTTTTTTTTTTTTTTTTTTTTTTTTTTTTTTTTTTATTTATTGAGCAATATTACAATCTGTCCAATTCAGGACATTTTTAATAGTGATAAAGTACAACATTCATACTACATTCACACGATATATACAAAACTATAAATTTATATGATAATAATAATAATAAAAAACTTTATTCTGGGACTATGTCCCTTAAGAATAACAGAATTGTACAGTAGATATTCATATATGTCTGGTCAAGAAGACAATAAAATTAATTTTTATTTACAAATGAGCAAAAAGGAAAAATTAAACACTACCTAGACTTTCATGTACAAAAAGTATGGATAATAAACACACAAGATTAGAAAAAGAAAGAAAGAAGAGAAATCTCCTAAAGGCTACTGATAGGGTTGAGGGAATTATAAAAAACAAAACAAACTAATTATTCCACACTAGCTTTAGGGTAAAATAGATAATTATAACTTGTGTTAAAATAGAAATAAGTCAGTTGCAGATTTGTTGTGCATCTATTTGGGATGCCAAAAGATGTTGGAATTGGTGAGATTTGAATGAGAGAATCTCATTATATGGGGTATCCATAGTGTAATGTTGAAGCTTGTGGTTTTTCTTAAAAAAAAAAAAAGTATTTCTTTTGAAATGATCCATCTAAGGAATCTTATAGCACGACCGTACAGTTATATAACATAATACTGTTCTAAACCTTTCATGTCATTGAAATCGAACATATTCGCAATTTAATAAAAAATAAAAATGTGATGATCTTCAGTCACAGTATTATTTCTCAATATAAGACTTAATGTACTATTTATATACCTTTTTATAGCTCGTTTATGTAGATATTGAAATAGCTGTGATTTCCTTGCACTATTTTATTTTTTCTGAGCTAGATATTTAAAAAAAAACTTGTACCACTACAACCCATGAAGGGTCTTAGGTACAAATAGAGATTAGTACTAGAGGTGGGCATAATCGAATGACGATTATCGGATCATTCGAATTAATCGATTATCAGATTAATTGGTCTGGAGAAACGAATGATCATTCGAAGTGAATCGTTTAACGATAATCGAGGGATTATAAGGAGCATTCGAATAATCGAACGACCTTTTTTTTTTTTGCTCATCACATAAATTATATGCATATAAGCCCAGCCCCCAGCCATTATAGAGACGGGAATTGTGGTATATCGTCTCTCAGAATGCATACGATCATTCGATTATGCCCACTCCTAATTCGTATTCTTTCTAGGCATGCAAGCAGGTGACTAGGCCGAGATCAGACTCAGCCCCCATGTTTCCCCGATTTCAGGTACCCACATTAAACGGCCTCTTTAAATGTCTGCCCCAGGAGGATCTCCATACCCTAAGTTCGCCCCCCCCCCCTCCCACGGCTGAAATAACAGAATAAATAATATTCTGCCACAGTCGAGATTCGAACCCAGGACCTGGAGAACAGTAGACCAGTGTATTATTAATCATTTTATTTTATTTTATTTTTTGTATAATAAAATGAAGTCCCTTTAAAAAATTATAATCATGAAAAAAAATTATAATCAATCGATTTATATTTCTTTAACGTAGGATAAAGAGTAGAAAAATATCGTACAATTATTGTACATTATTTCTTTATTCGAGAACTTATTCACAGACCGATAGTAATAACGTTTGGAAAGCATTTTGTAATGAAGCCAGGTCACAGAGGTAAAGAAATCATCTTCAATGAGGTTCGTGTGGCGGAAACTACTTGGAAAAATCGTGTTGCATTGTACCACAAGAAGGAATTCCTTTAGAATATTTTAATTTATGTAAATGAGTAAAGATAGTTGTATAGGATTTGAATAGAAATCTGTAAAATAATAAAAAAAATGAAGCAGTAAGGAATGTTGAAATGGGGTAGCTCTGTGTTGCTGAGAACCTGAGTACTGAGTGTTATTGGCAATCCCAACCAGGCGTGCAGCTGTGCCAGTAAGCAGCACCTGCATTCGCTACTCTTACTGTCCCAAACATATAACACCTCAATAATTATTATTACCCAGATTTATTTTGCTTATTTTTAAAATTTACGACTTTCTCACTAATAAAAGAAAAATAAATCTGGTGCGAGTAACACAAGACTTTTACTTACCTTGGTTGTTTGTATCATTACAATTTGTCAAAATGGACAATAATAATATTACTACAGAATTACATTCATACAATATTTACAGTATAAACAAAAGGAAAGTCAAATTACATAAGATAAAACTAAAATAAATAAAGGAATATAATAACAAAATTTATAAATTAAATAAATACTTGGTTAAAAAATAATAAACAAAACATGAACACACTTATACTTATATACAATATTTACAATTTGCTGGGGAACCCCGGACGGAGTCCGCCTCCACCCAGTTGTGGAGGACAAGCAGAATCCGAGGGATCCCAGCAGTTCCCTCTCAGCCGCGTCACTGGTCAGAGCCAGCAGAAGCTGAGTGAGGGTGCCATAGCCACAAACACACCGCACATAAGAGGAGAATCTGACCAGTGTCACAACTCCAGAATAGATATTTACTAAACGTCTCTTGGCCACTGCCGTTTCAACCTTCTAGGAGGGTTGTATGAAGGAGTGGAGCTAGATAGGGATTGTGCTGGAGGATTAGGATGATGAGTAAGGTTCTGATGGAATTTGGAAAATTTGGAAGGAATCGGGTCTAAAATAAATGAAACATTAAGGTCGTATTGCGAGGTATAGTTGGTGACATAATAAGGAGCATTTACTATTATTCGAAGGACTTTGGATTTAAAGGATTGAATGCGTTTGATGTTACAATGTTTAGCTGTCCCCCACAGTTCAAGTCCGCAGGTCCAAATAGGCTTCAGTACTGTCTTGAAGATTAATTATTTATTGTCAACTGTAAGCTTAGATTTTCTAGAACACAATAGAAAATAATTTTTATCCTGGAGAGTGTTTCTTAAGGCACACCCAGCCTTTATAAAGTGGATCCGAAAATTTAAGAGAAAACTGGTTGTCAAGCCTCCTTGTTCGCTCTTTGACAAGGAACATAAAGGATCCTTTGATGTACCGAAACTAATAAGTACCCTTCATAGGCTTAAGAAATACATGTCTTTATATAAATTATACATAATTATCAGAAGAATGTTTAAATATGTTTTATATCCATTGACTTTTATATTTTTTATTCCTGTATTCCTGTCATTGTTAATATAGTGTGAATAGACACGTTTTCTCTAATATACCATTGCCCTTGAATGGGTCCGCTTGCATTGTTAAAGTTGAAAACAATAAATATGTTAAAGTATTTCTATGGTATATATGATTTCATGTTTTTCGTTTGATTTTTCGGCGATTCTTTTTCAGTTGTGGGTTTTTATTTTTTAAATGTTAGGAACCGTTTGGATTGCTTGTGTGCTACTGTCGTTTTCGCTATAAATCGCAAACATTGCTCTAAATAATTCAAAAGATTAATCCTCTGCTTTCCGTTGCTCCAAAGACATGAATATTATTCAAAACTTCTTATAAGAAATCAGAAAAGAGGATTTAGATGGCTATAAAAGCCAGTGTTTAATTAATCGCTTCTAAATGAAAAGCTCGTTAAAGTGGATAACCACTCAGAATTGAAATGAAGAGTAAATAGATATCCCAGGACTAGACCTGTAAAGATTAAGGGTTGATTGAAGGATTATTTTTGATCTGATTTTGGCATTCCCTAGATAATGGATTGGAACGCATCAATCTGATACATAGTCTCTGATATCGTTAGCTAAATTTGCCGAGCTTAGAGCTCAGCATCAGACACGATTTAGTACCACTGTCCATTAAGTCACATTTTTTAAGTTTATTATTGATGTTGTTTATCCATTTTACATCACTTTATAATATTGTGGCTAGTCGAAGGTTGCTACTGTGGGAGCCAATACAAACCACTGTTTCCACACCTCCATATCCATAGACTTAAACCTCAAATGTGCACTTTTCATTATACACGAAGTGGAATTGTATTGAATAAAAATGATGTTGTTAAGGACCTTGGTGTACTCCCCAACACATCAATTACTTTCTCTAATCACATTGATTTTTTTGTAAAATAAAATGCAATGGGCTACTAGGTTTTATTCATATGTGCTCAAAAGCCTTATAAAGACTCAAAAGATCAATTAAAATAGAATGGAATATAACAAGAAACTTTATTCTGGGACAATGTCACTTAATAATAACATTTATGAACCGAATAAAAAAATATAGCTGGCCAAGAACAATATATAACTACATTTAAATAATAAAAGATGGAACAAAAAAAAAAAATCATAGTGACATCTCTAGGTACATATTCTAGAAATAAATAAATAAGAATAAACATACAATTTAACTTTCACATCTCATTAAAGTAAATACACTTTTTACCTCACCTTAACATTATAAAAATTAGCTTATTGGCCAAATAAAAATTAGCTTATATCTGAGTGAGGATAATGAGAGTATTGAGCAGAGTGGGATTTAAACGATGATAGGGAAGGAGCATGACGGATGTTTGACCGGAGAGAACTTCATATGGCAGGGGACTGGGATAAAAAGGAGCAATCATATTTTTTGGTTCTATGAAAAGGAGATTAGAGGTCGGGAAGACGGGATCTTTTTTCCTGGTGATAAGTAGAGGATTTAAATACCAGGAGGCTGTTAACATAAAATGAGTGATGGGAGTTAAGGATATGATAAAGAAATGATCCAAGGAAATATTGAAAAACAATTCATGATAATGAATTGTTTTTAAGATTTGTGTCAATCTGTTCTAGAACACCTTCGAGAGGCTGCCATATACCACACAACCATAGTCAAAGTGGAGAAAAATGAGTGATGATACTAGGAGTTTACGGATAGATAAGTTAATTATTTTTGATTTGATAGATATTAGGCCGTTCTACAAAAGAAGTCTTGATATATATATATATATATTTTTTTTTTTTTTTTTTTTTTTTTCTTTTTTAATTTCTAGACATTGCAACGTTCAGCCTCTAGGGCCATTTTCAAGCTTCTGTAATCAATTAAAGTTTTATTGCATTTATACATTTTTAACATCTAATATCAACATATAACCAAGTTAGTCGCGCATGAGAACACCTATAAGACGGCCGAAAACTGTTGAGTAAGTTAGTAAAAATGTTTCTTTTCTTTTGAATAAATAGATTTCATTTTTTGAATCGATGATGAAATATAATATGATATTTTTGAGAACTGGTATTTTTGAAAAATGATTCTTTTAAAAAAATATGACGACGCTGCTGATAAGCGGTGAAATGAATTGATATGTAACATGGATGTGCATGGTAGGTAACGTATTTATTTAAAATAATTTATTATGTGTTGATATTAGATGTTAAAAATGTATAAATGCAATAATACTTAAGTTGATTACATAAGCTTGAAAATGGCCCTGAAGGCTGAAACGTTGCAATGTCTGGAAATTAAATGAATTAAAAAAAAAAAAAAAAAAATATATATATATATATATATATATATATATATATATATATATATATATACCTAGACTTCTTTTGTAGAACAGCCTAATATTTATCGAACAAATATTCAACCAAAAGAGCACTTATAGACAATGATGAGAAAATATTATTTTTGATTTATTTTTATATCATATTTTTCTAAGTTTTAGAATCACTGAATAGACAAGAAATTCGATAGAGTAATGTATTGGCTAATTTTTCTTGTAATTAATGCACCGACTTTTTTTTTTTAAATGGAGGGGGTGAGGTTATCTCACGTCGGAGCCCCGTTACTGCCCATTTTTTGTGTCAATAAATTTTTCAGAGCAACATAAAATTTTATTATTAATTACTAATATTATAGTTTATTGTACGAGAGTATCATGTGAACCGTTTATACTAATAGTTGTCCGTGTATTATTAAGTATTGACTCTCATACAATAGGGGTATTTAAAGAAATACCTAAAACCCTGTATTATTTTCCTAAACAATTAAATACTTAGGAAAACAATGACGTTGGGATGACTGCTCTATCAAACAGAACCACGAGGGCGGAGGATTATCCCAAAAAAGTACGTTTGGAACAACTGTGCGTCAGTATGATTTGTAAGTATCGTAAGAAGTCTGATAGCCACATTTTCATGGGGCGGGAAATGGTCGCTTCTTGTTACCCTTAGAGTTCCGATATTATCTGCTGTCCAGCGAGAAACATCGTCATCGGAGATTTTTTTTTTTTATCGTGCGGGTATCCCCAGAATCACCCTTCCGAAGAACAGGGGGAGTAACGATGGGGGGAGGGGACCATCTCACTCAGCCCTAAATGAGTGCCTTTGGCTGACGCGGCGATAGACATCCGGAATGACGTCATAGCCTTAGGGCTGACTTTTCCTTCCTTCGGTTCATGACCCTCCCTTCACATTGGCCGTTACATGATCAGTTGTAATGTTTGTAGAGGGGTGAGGAGTTACTCGAAGATCATTACTAATATTGCTTACCCAGAGGCTATGTGTTTTGGTGCTAAAAAATCCTCTGAGCAAGAGGCTTCTCTACTACATGATTGTCAATATGAAAATGTTTTTGATAATTTAATAATTATTTAAAACAACTGGCGCGCGCAACACACAATTTTCACTTGCCTCCATCGTTAATGGAATTTGATCCAGAACATAGTTGAAATTAACATTCCCTTACCCCGCTAAATATGACAAGGAAAACCGAGCCCGATCTAACCAATAAGGAAAAGTGCAATGATTTGCGAAAATCAGTTATTAAAACAGAAAATATTCAACTCTAGATGTTCATACAATAAAAAAAAAAACAAATAAGTTGATCCAATAATAAATACATGACCGATTTTTGCGTTCCTGTAAAATTATCTAAGGTTTATGTAGCACATTTTGGAACAAACGTCTCTACCAAACGTTTAATGTGTGTTGAACCTAACTTTCAAACTTATTTACCTTCAAAATCGCCTTGAGATGGTCATCGAGAGTCGATTTGCTTAGGTTAAGTTTTCCCTCAGGTTTTCCAACAGTTGTTCTGGGATTTTCTCTCACCAAAACCCGTAGGACATCGTCAACAAGAGAAGAGTTTCTTCCACAGACTTCTTTGTCTTCAAGGCTGAAGTCACCCATTCGAAAATTTTCGAACCATCCTTGAACAGTCCACTTATTAACGCTATCCTGGAATGTATTGATATTTCTGGCCGTCTGAAACCCTTGCGGCTGAGTTTAAAATCGTAAAACAAAATTATATGAATATCCCCCATTGTCATCTTAGCAAAGACTGAATTATCTAAGCAAGGAAGTGCTACGGAGTTAAAATAAGTGTTAGCATTCGTACGAATGAATAATCCAGTCAACGTAAGCATTTTGCATTTTAAAGAAAACTCAAAATCCTGAATTATTTTCCGGACAACATAATACTTTCAAATTTTCCATAACTAAAACGTTTTATACAATCTTTAGGAATCCCAATAGCAATTCTTTATACGTAAGGGGTTAGAGATTGCGTAAAAATAGCAGAGTAGCCATTGCGGAATCGGCGGTGGTAGTGAATAATGAGATGGGGGCTGAGGTAAGTGGCCCTTCAAGTAGCCAGATTTTCTTCCCTTGAGGGCCCTATTGGGGCATATCTCTCCCTGCCCTTCCTGCCCGGGACATTTCTTCTATCTAATACACTACATCTTATAGCCATATGTCTTCTTGCTCCAGGACCGCCTGCTCAACCTTCACCCTTCTCGGCTCTTTTTCATCCTCCCTTTGTTGACAGACTCAACATCGGGCTCCTAGTTCAGAGATACCGCTTCGAGTCTTTAATAAGAATATAAACTTAAACGGAAAATAAGTTTTTTTCATTGTATTTATTTTTTAGCTTGATTATTTTCGATGGTAATAGAACACAATTTTTATTTTTTATATAAATTTATTTATTCGTATACATAACAATTTGTCACAATGGACAATAATAATATTGCTACATGATCACATGCATACAATATTTACAATATAAACAAAAGGAAAGTCAAATTACATAAAATAAAACCAAAATAAATAAACGTATACAATAATAAAATTTTTAGACAAAATAGATACAAATAAATGAAGTTAACAAATAACTAAACAAAACATGTCACATTCATACCTATGCACAATATTTACAATCAGCAAGGGAACCCTGGACGGGGCTTATCCCCCCACTCGTGGAAGGACAAGCAGAGTCCAAAGGATCCCAGCGCCTCCCTCTCGGCCGTATCACTGGTGAGAGCCAGCGGAAGCTAAGTGGGCGCCACAGTCGCAATCACACCGCACATGAGAGGAGAAGCTGACCAGTGTCAGAACTCCAGCATATGTATTTACAAAACATCTCGGGGCCACTGCCGTTTCAACCTTCTAGGTGGGTTGTATGGATGTGTCGAGCTGGAGGATTAGGATGATGAATGAGGTTCTGGTGGAATTTGGAAAATTTGGATGGAATGAAGTCTGAAATAAATGGAGCATTAAGGTCGTGGTGTAAGGTATAGTTGGAGACATAATAAGGAGCATTTACTATTTTTCGGAGGACTTTGGATTGAATGCGTTTGATGTTAGAACGTTTAGCTGTCCCCCATAGTTCAAGTTTGTAGGTCCAAATAGGCTTCAGTATTGTCTTGTAAATTAATGATTTGTTGTCAACTGCAAGCTCAGATTTTCTAGAACACAATAAAAAACAATTTTTATCCTGGGAGAGTGTTTCTTAAGAATAACTAATACGTACACTGAAGGGGTCCAGCATCGTGGAGCGTATTAATATATTAGAGTAGAAAATAATATTATTCTAGGACTGATGTCGGGAAAACAGACAAAATTAACATAGTTAGTTATTAATTACAATAATGAGATAACATAAAAGATAAAAATATTATGCAATAAAAAATTAAAAAAAAAATCTTTTGGAAACGATTGTATTGAACTGATGAAAAATAAATGAATTCACCTAAAATGTATACGTTTAAACAGTAGACACTGAATTCAAAATTTAATACCTAGAATTGAAATATAATTGTTGAGATGACAGGAGATGTTGTAAAAGTTTTGATTTGAATGAAGACAGGAGAAAATTATTCATTGCCGAGGAAATTTTTAATGATTAAATTAAGTCTGTTATTTCATTTGGAATATTAATAATCAAAATAACTTTTCTACTATGTCCCTTTAAAATAACAATTTTATACAATAACTATACAATGGAATATATATGTCTGACCAAGAGATCAATAACAATTTTTTTATCTATAAATGTTAAAAAAAAAAACCTATTCATATACATATGTACAAGAGATTTGGAATATAAACAAATGAAAAAGGAATAAAAGTGGGGAAAAAATCTCCTTTAAGATACCAGAGCAAAGAGATTTTTAAAATTAATCAATTATTCGTTTGGGTAAAATAAATAATTACGTCTTACATTAAAAGGAGGATAATAAATTTATATTTTCACATCTGGTGTGCGTCTGTTTGGGAGGCTAGGAGGTGTTAGAAAGGAGGAAATATGAATGAGAGAAGGAAAGATGCATGGTGAATATGAGCAGGTAGGAAATTCCAGACGGCTGCAGAGCGGATATAAAAGGAATTATCAAAAGATTTAGTTCAATGGGATGCAATGTAAAGGTTAGAATGGCATGATCTAGTTTTAAGTTAGTGGACTGAGGATTTGAATGGTAGGATACTATGGATTTATGGACGGTGTTAATGATTTGGTAACCTCTACCTCAAGTAGGAGACCTCTTCGATTTACCGGAGATGAATCTTATAAACATGTCCTTGATCTACATGATTTTATCGTCAAGTCGAGAGGCCACCATATACACAGCAATAGTCGAACTGAGAAAAATAATGGAGGATATGAGTTACCTACGGATGGAAAATGGGAAAAGATGACAGGAACGATGAAAACAGAGTAGTTATAGTTCGTCTGGAAATGTAGGGTTTTCAGAAAAATGTTTGGTCTATGGTGATATCCCGGTTTTTCACAGGGGAACTGAAAGTAATTTTATGATTATTTAGGATTAGAAATAGAAATATCAGAATTGTTGAGGATGTGTTTAGGAAGACGTAATGTATTGGAATATTTCAGATCTACCTATCTTTCCCTCCTTCTGAGTTATCAGTAGCATTCACCAAAATTCAGGTTGACCTTGATAGAATCAGTGCCTGGGCAACCCAGAATAAACTAAGGTTAAATGCTATGAAAACTCAGGCCATCCTAATAGGTTCCAATTCCCTCCTCAGAGCCAATACTACATTTCCTAGTCTAATCCTAAATGATCACTCAATTACCTTATGTTCCACTGTCAAAAACCTAGGTATTACCATAGACCGAACCCTTTCCTGGAAACCCCACATTGCTCAAATTTCCAGACGAACTATAAATACTCTTAAGTACTTCCATCGCTCCCGTCATCTGCTCCCACTTCCCACCCGTAAGATGTTGGTTTCCTCGTTTATTTTCCCCTACTAAGATTATTTCTGTGTGGTAATTTTGGTGTTGACTGTACTTAAAGACGAACTCAAGCGGATTATGAATATGTTTATAAGATTTATCTTCGGTGCCTTCAGGAGGTCGCCAGTAACCCACTTATACAGCAAATTGAAGTGGCTCCTACCTTCCATACGTAGACAATATTTCCTAGGGACATACTTCTACCAAGTCATTAAATCCCCACATCCTCCATATATTCACAATATCCTTCAATTCAAATCCTCAAGTCACTCACTTGAAACCAGATCACGCCATTCTGACTTTTACATTCCTACCCATAGGACCAAATTTTTTAATAATTCCCTTTATATCCGCTCTGCATCTCTCTGGAATTCCCTACCTAATCATATTCGCCATGCTTCTTCCCTTCTCTCATTCAAATCCCATCTTTTCCTAGACCTTCTAAGATCCCAAAGAGACGCACACTAAATGTAAAATTGTTAATTCACTATCTTACTTTCAACTTAAGATAATTTTATTTTTATTTTATCAGAATCCTGGAGATATGGATTAATTCATTCATTTTATTTATTTGTAAATTGTTCAGCTCTATTATTTTATAGCATATTTTTTTTCTTTGGTTTATATTCCATATACTTTTTATATATCTATATAAATAGGTCTTATTTTTATTTTTTACACATTTGTAAATAAAAGTTTATTTTATTGGTCTCTCGGCCAGACATATTGAAGTGTATATTTACTGTACAACATTGTTATTCTTAAGGGACATAGTCCCAGAATAAAGTTATTATTATTAATGATAATGAAAAAGCATGCCGGATCTGAGTAGGTGGGGAAAACCAGAGGCTTTAATCACACTATAGCAATTCAATCACACAAGCAATATAACTTTTAAATGATGTTTAACGTGCCCTGGATTAGCCCTAGGTCTTCATTTATAAGCAACCGCCATTTTGAAACCCAACGGTTGGCATTAGTGTCGAGTTCTTCTGATCATCATCGTTGTATTTTGCTGTAGGTAATAATCTGTATGATAATAGTTAATCGTTTGTTACAATAATTTCATTATGATGCATGTAAATCTATTTTTAATATCAAACGTATTGAGTATCTTATTTGTCAATTGCAGAAGGCTGGAGTTAAATATTACAATAGTAAGATGTCCTTGTATTTTCTGCATAAAAACATTTCCTTTTCACACTTCATTACGTATCTTAGGGACTTAAGGTACTTCCTTATCATTATCACGCATATATAGCGATATATTAACAAATTATTGTCCTTTCCTGTTTGAAAAACGTTAGTCGGTCGGTTTAGCACGGGGAAGTGTTAATGTTCCCGAGCAAAGACTGTTAGAAAAACATAAATATTTGAGAAGGAGAAGAAGTGGCACTAAAGAAAGCAGATCCTGCCAAGACCAGACTCTAATCTTTCATCTCCTAGTTGATTACACATACACTCTTACAGCTCTTCGTATAATTAGTCACGCCATTATTTATTTTAGTTCTTTTTTTTTTAAGAAATGTAAGTAATGAGATTAGTAAATAGTAAAATTATTATGACAATGACAAGTGTCTTACAGTTCATACATCTAAGGAGTAATTTTAAACGCACGAAAAGAGTTTTTTTTTACTATTTTGAAGGATATGCCCGATTTCTATATTTTATGGACTATTTTAATTTTTTTTTTTTTTATTCTTAATTACATTCGCTATTCTCGTTGAAAGGATTCTTAACAATTGGCATATCTTGTGACTAGAATACGATTTAAAATGGAAAAGAGCCGCCATTTTGACAAGATTCTTCTTTTTGAAGGATACGAATTGAAATATTTCACTGGTAACTCAATATTTATTTATAATAATTTTTTTCATTATCTAAAACAACTCGATTTTGATTAACTCTTTAAAATAAATAAACCTGGCAATAATGACTAAATTTTAAAACGTCCAATTGTTTATGATTAATAATTTTCGCTCAACGTTAATGATTTTTATGATTTTTTTAACAGTTATTCTGTATTTTTTTTAGAATTTAAAACGGACACGAAATATTTTTATGGCTGATACTAGCCATTTTAAGTCAGCTGAATACGTGTATATTAGAAAAATCTCTAACTCAGGAAATTTTGTAAATTGAACAAAATCGAACTTGCCAACAAACGAACTTGCCAACAAAGTCCCGCAAAAAGGTCTGTGTGTGTGCATGTCCGTATGTGGTAACTCCCGCGTGTAAACAAAAAGTGCTATGAAAGTAAAATTTCATATTTAAGACAACTATAAGCCCGAGATGCTTTTTCATCAAAATCAGCTAACCAGAAGAGCCATTTTATACTATACATTTTGCGCCTTTTTACGAATTTCTTAAAAACGGTTAGAACCGTTTTTAAGAAATTCGTAAAAAGGCTTTTGATTAAACTCGCTATGTCGATGTAAAATTTAACGGGCTTTAATATCATGTAGGTTTTATTCTGATTTAAATAGTCCGACAGCGCTTAATTTCCGATATTTCAAAATGTCTTCCTCTAAAGTACCTTTAATTTTGAAGATTCGAAAAAATCAACCATACCATCTGATTAGCATTGCTAAAAAACGTTAGGGCGCAATAGCCACAAACATACAGTACACGAGTGGAGGATCTGGCCAGTGTCAGATGTCCAGTATAAATGTTTACAAAACGTCGCGGGGACACTGCCGTTTCAATCTTCGAGAAGGATTGTAGGGATGGGTGGAGCTGGAGAGGGATTGAACTAGAGGATTAGGATGATGAAGAAGGTTCTGATGGTTCGGAGTCCTTGCTGAACTGTGGAATATTGAGAACTAAATCCAAACTGATGTGAAGAAAAATTTTTAAATTTGGCTAGGATTCGTTTTAGTAGGAGCTTTTCGAAATTTTTCGAGTGGGTCGAAAGTAGGCTAATAGGTCTGTAAGATGACGTGCTGTTGGAAGGTTTGGAAGATAATAATAAAATAGATTATTTAATAAAACACATGTTTCTGTTTAAATCCAATTTAAATCATTCTTAGACAAATTATTTTGGTTTATAACTTTATTTAAAAATTCTTGAATTGATATAAATAATGGAGGTAAGTGAAAGTCGTGTGTTGCGCGCACCAGATTTTTTTTTTATTAAGTGTTTCTTTTACCATGACTGTATCTTGCACATAGATCACATGCAGCATGTACCATCGATTTTTTCTTTTTTGGGTACGGCAAATGTAGAATGGGGCTCTATCATACCTGATGGTTACATAACACTTTTAGAATATCTGTTCATAGATGAGGATAGACCAGGTTTCAAATTCCCTTGGGTAGCTTCCAAAGCTTACTATGGATGTCTTCACAATATTACTTAGGCTTTACCATTACTTTACCTTTACTTTCCCCGGATCGCTTAAACGTTAATGAAGGCTCGGTACCTCATTCCAATTTATCATCATCTGTCAAAGTTGCTCCCCCCTTTCAATGGATAGTACATCTTGAGTTGGAGGCAGAAGTTGTGGCCGAGGTAAATGATGAATGTCTTCATCATCATCCTGGTTTCCAGGTCCCTCCAGCTCCAGGAAAGATGAAGG
This sequence comes from Piezodorus guildinii, assembly GCA_023052935.1. Classification (NCBI taxonomy): domain Eukaryota; kingdom Metazoa; phylum Arthropoda; class Insecta; order Hemiptera; family Pentatomidae; genus Piezodorus; species Piezodorus guildinii. The sequence goes on along the minus strand of CM041295.1, from coordinate 22,102,026 downwards.
GGTCTCGATAATCTTCCAATATTGGGTTTTCTTTTCCGAAAATAAATCCATCGGCTTTTTTCAGGACTAATAAGGTACATATTGTACATTAAAAAAACAAAAAAAAAGGAAGGTCTAAAAATTAAATAAAAAATGATGCTCCTAAGAAACGAATTTTACGTATCATACCTGTCAAAATTAATTTTAAATTTAATAATAAAGTAAAGAAAAAAAAAATCTGGTTTGCGCAACATATGACCTTCACTTACTTCTAATAAATTTAAGAATTTGTAAATATATTTAGAAATGAAAATAATTTTTAAAGATTAAATTTCATTTACTATGAATAGAAACATGTGCTGTATTAATTAATCGTTTATATTATTATCTACGAAAGGCAGTTTTTTCGGATTTTCATAACTGCGTTAACTTCTACAATTTTTTGCTTAAGATAATATTTTTTTCTATAATCTTTAGCTTTCCAACGGTATGCTATACATCTATATTACTATTTTTATGTTTAAAAACACAGAAGTTGCAGAAAAAAATTGTTTTTGATCTTTTCTCCTTTAATTGTACATCGAATTCATATATATTAACTATTCTTCTTATTATTAAGGGAACTTATATATTTATCTGATTTTTATCAATTCTTAAGAGATGATATGGTTATTTTAATAAAATCTACAAAATTAAAGGTAATTTAGAGGAAGAAAATTTAAAATATTGACGTTTACCAAAAGCTCTATAAGACAACTTTGATCAGAATGGATTAAATTAAATAGGTGGACGACATTTAAGCCTACTAAATTTTTTACTAATATAGCGAGTTTAATAAAAATCATTTGAGCTGTTTTTTTAGAAAATCGTAAAAATGTGCAAAATGCATGTAAAAATATTTCCATAAAGATAATTTTTTTTTTTTTTTTTAAAGTTATAGTAACATTTGAAACATGTACGCTCCTGAAATATGGAATTTCGGTTTTAAAGAATATACAAAATTAAAGCTACTTTAGAGGACAAAACATTAAATATTCGGCATTTAAGCCATGTTGGTCTATTTTTATTAGAATGAAACTTACATGATATTAAAGTCCATTAAATTTTTCATCGATATAGCAAGTATAATCAAAATCGTTACCTATTTCATATAGAGGTGAGCGAAAGTAAAAAAGATATAATATGTCACAACGGTTTTATTTTAATATTTCAAACAAGCAACGTTTACAATACAAATTTTAACCCTGCCAGACCATTTCAATCAAAATGAAACCTATATTTTTATTAAAGTCCATTAAATTTTACATCGAAAAAGCGAGTTTATTCAACATCGTTAAAGCTGTTTTGAGAAAGTCGTGAAAAATTGTGAAAAGTGCCTCTTCTAGTTCGCTTATTTTCACATGAAATATGGAATTTCGGTTTTAAAGAACTTATCTTTTTAGAGCAAGAATTATTAAATACACAAACATATCTTTTTGTAGTAACAATAACTCTATACAAAATAATTTAAAAAAAAAAGTATATAGTTGATTTTTTGGAATACACAAAATTAAAGGTACTTCAATATTAAAAATATTATATTAAAATAAATATTATATGTAATTAAACAAATTTATTCGGTATTTAAGCCCATTAAATTTTACGCTACGCTATCGTATTTAACCAAATAGTTTGAGCCGTTTTTGAGAAAATTATAAAAACGTGCCAAATGTATTAAATAATCAACTTCTGGTTTGCATTTTTTTTTTTTTTTTTTTTTTTTTTTTTTTTTTTTTTTGGAGAAAATGCTGGACAGAATATCTCAGGAATATGCACGTCTAAACTTCGAAATTTCAGTTTCAAACAACTTATCGTTTTCAGACTAGACTTGATGGGACTTGATCATTAGGACTCAGGGGAACCTAAATTGTGTATTCCTGGTGTAAACCCCAAATCGAAAATTTTTAATATTTATATACTTTTTCCTTATCATATATTTCGTAAATATATAATTGAGAGTACAAAAAAGAAACTTTATTATAAGAATTTATAGATTTTTTTATTATAAAAATCGTATTAAAATGAAAATTGTAAACATAAATACGCAATGATGAGTTTTAATCAGTTAATTTTAATGCCTCAGCCTCCACTGGCTCATACCAGCGACGCGGCTGAGAGAGAGGCGCTGGGATTTCTTGGATTCAAGCCCAGTCCTGGGTTTCTTAAGCAGCTTGTAAAGATTGTGTGCAAGGTCTTTGTATTTATTTTGATTATAGGTTTTTTTTCTTCTGTATATATATGATTTATTTTTATGTAATTCGGCTTTATCATTGTTTGTTGTAAGTACTGTATAAATGTGGTCTCATACAAAGTAATAAATATCTAAAAAACATTAAAAAACAAATGAAAAAAAAAATGATAATACTTTTATGAATAAATTTGTAAGCTGTATTTTTTATGACAAGCTTTGTTTCTGAATACTTTTTGCCTCTGTAATATTGAAAGATTAACTTTATATGGTACAATATTTCTGGAATTTTTTTTTTTTTTTTTTTTTTTTTTGAGATATATTACAATTTGTTACAAAATGAACAATAGTAATAGTGAGATGAGTACCACATTCATACAATATGTACAGAAAATAATAATAATAATAATAATAATAGTCAAATTACATAAAATAGAAAATAAGTAAATTCATATATATACAATAAAATAATAATAAATAATTAAAAAAACTAATCAAAACAACAACCTATAATTAAGATTTCTGAAATTAATATTATAAGTATGAAAAATGTTCAGGTAGCTTTATAAATTTTAAATTTTGCTGAAGCTATTTTCACCTTTGTAATTATAATTTATTAAAAGTGGCCTTGGAAAAGCCGAAGCTTGCGAATACGTAAGCGCTGATTTTGTTCCCCACCCCCATTTCGTTCCCCCCTACCATCTGCCACTACACTTCAGCTCCACGCATAATTTTTACATGAGCTTAATCCGCATGAATAAATTTCGGCTGTTTGTCTTGTGGGGAACTGGAGGCCTCTTAGGGTGAAACATTACTTATTCCTGTAAAATTTCTTTATTACTGAAATGCGATAAAGTTATCAAAGCAAATATTAGAACGAAAAACATTGTTGCTCGTGTTGTTGCCGAATGGTGTTTTGAATGAATCTCATTATTTCAACTTGAATACACAATGTTGAATGTTTGTCCTATAGAAAACGTAATAATGAATTCACGCCTTAACACTTACGTCCTATTATGCTTTCATAAATGAATAATAACATGTAATCAATTAATTGATAAATCAAGAAATACTAAAAAATTGTTGAGATAACTATCACTTACAGCCCTTAATGTTATAATTTTTAACTTTATTTAAAATTCAGATGTGAAGTATATAGGTTAGAGAAAGTAAAAAGGTTCCATAGAAAAATGCGTTTTATTAAATAGTCTATCATATTATTATCTACAAAAATCAGTTCGTTTTATCGGCTTTTCGTCACTCTCCATTTACTTTTACACATTTAAAAGTTTATAAGATAATTTTTTTCCTAAAACATTTAGGTTCCCATCGGTATATTATACATCTATATTAATGTTCATATGCTCAAAAACACAAAAGTTGCATTTGCTTCTTTCTCCTTTAGTCGCATATCGAATTAGTTTAACTTATATATTTACCAGGTTTTATCAATACAAAAAATATGATATGTTTATTCTTATAAAATCTACAGAAGTAGAGGTTGTTTAGAGGAAGAAAATTTAAAATTTCGACATTTAAGGTCTGTAGGACTATTTTAATCAGAAAAAAACCTATGTGATATTAAAACCTGTTAAATTTTACATCGATACAGCGAGTTTAATCTACATCGTAATAGCCGTTTTTGAGAACATCGTAAAAAGGGATAAAATGCATAGTATAAAGTGTCTCTCCTGGTTTGCCGATTTTAATGAAAAAGTTGCTGTTTCATATATACATATATATATAAAATATAATAACATAGTTATTATTAAATATAAAATTTACATATGTTTAAATATAACGACATTTTTATTTTCGCGCTAGACTACCACAAACAGACGTATTGCGGGGCTTGGTCATTTGGACTCAGGGGACCACATCTTAGTGTATTTTCCGTGTAAAAACTCGAATACGAAAATTTTCGCCAACGCTTACTTTAAATATTTATATATAGATAAGTAAAAAAAAATTCATTCCATGGTAACATTAATTTTAGAAATAAATAATATAACGATGGATATAATTTTCTATAATAATCGCTTACGTTTTTGCTCTTTTCAGCATTGTTCATTACCTTTTAGATAGATAGATAAGTAGTATTCTTTTAACATATTACAAAAAAAAAAAAAAAAATACAATAAGAACTCAATCCTTTTAATGACTGAATCTTTCGTTCAAAATTAGTTTTTATATTTCTCCTTCTATTATATGTATTACTTATTTTTTTTTATTGTATGTTTTATATGTGTATATATATATATATATATATATATATATATATATATATATATATATATATATATATATATATATATATATATGTATTATTTTTTTTTTTTTTTCTTTATCTACTTTGCCTACGCAAATAATTCAGTTCTATTTAATGTATTACGACCAGATGCTTTCTTTATTTGTGACATTCATGTTATTATAAAGGGACTATGTCCCAGAATAAAATTATTTTCTGTTCTATTTATTCCTTAACTGTTTCTTACAGTTTGTAATTGTACTTCTATTAAAATTTGATTTAAATAATGATGGAGTCATTTATATAAATATATATATATATATATATATTTAGGTTCAATGATAACAAGAATAAATGAAATCTATATTGGTGATATTGATATATCAGGGCATACTTTTGAATACGTAGAAAAAATTAAGTATTAAGGTTCAATAAAAGCAAGGAAAAATGGAATACAGAAGGAAATAAAGTCCCGGTTAAAGGTGGGAAATGCGTGTTATTCTTCAGTTGCTAAATTGAATTGCTCGCGACCACTGTCTAAAAACTTAAAGATTAGAATTTAGAAAACATTTATTCTTCCGACAGTTCTTTACGGATGTAAAACGTGGCCGCTTACAGTGAAGGATGAACTACGGCATAAGGTTTTCGAACTGGGTTCACTGGGGAGTTTAAAAGGTTGCACAACGCGGAATTGCGTAGCTTGTACCCCGTGGAAATAACTGAGTTGATAGCATCGCGGAGACTCAAATGGGCGAGTAAAGTTGTTGGACTCGGTGAGAAACAGATTTCGAGAAAGTTGGTATTCGCTGATCTGACTGGTAGGTGTCCGAAAGGTAGGTCAAAGCGTCGATGGGAGGATTGCGTTAAGGTTGATCTCGGGGTGAACATTGGACGAGCTGTACAGGCATAGTTTGGTGGTATCGGCATCGAACCTTAGGGTTCGGTATGCCTATTATTATTATCATATGTCCATATGTCCTCCTTTAATCGAAATCATTTTGACGACATCCTGAACCATCTAATCCATCATCGAAAATTGTCCATGATTTCATAAAATATTGCCGATGGTATCAACACTTTCTCCCTATGTTTTCCCTAGAAGGAACCTGACGAACTGAAAGATAGAGAGAGGGATTGAAGTCGGGTTTGATTGCCCCAGTTTCCTGTTAACGACCCAGTAGTAAACCATTCCTTCTGCTTATTTATGGAAATTTACTAAGCCCGGATTTATGACCGGCTTTTACAGGCTCGTCAAACCTTTAATAGGAGAGGAGGGACCTGTTGCACTCGCCGGTGAGGTATCTATCTTCCTTCATAGAATTTCATAACTGCCAATTACCTCGGCATACTTCAAAGGCTTTTTCCTATGATTGAAATTTTATTCATTCAGTATTTTTCTTTTTTTGTCTTATTCATATTTTACCTGGAATATGAGTTTGACTGGATCTTTATTCTTTATAGTGTATTATAACGTACAAACGTTGCTTTTTTGACACATGTATCTCTTGACATGAAACATTTTTAGTTTGTTTTTACTTGATGTTTTGATTAGAGCGGAATCCTCGCTGGCCTACCGTAAATTACTTTCAGGAATTACTTTTTTTTTTTTTTTGGGAGAGTAACATTTTTTCTATCTTTTTTTTTTTAGTGAGGTTGTTTAACGGCATATGCCAACTTTAATTTTATTACAACCTTATTGTTGAAGAATAGAGGAAGACCTAGGGCGTTCCTGGGTACTTTTAAACATTATTAATTAGATGTAAGAGCTGGTTATCTACAAATAAATGTAGACTGTATTTGGAATTATATATCTATTGCACTATTAGATTACCAACAGAATCTATGGACAAAGAAATATAACGAGGTATCAGTGGTTTTAATAATTTTGGCTAAGGATTAGTTGGAATTTATTGCTTACTATAAAAAGATTACTCTAATAATTTATACACCTTAACGTACAGAACTCATCCTATTTAATTAACTGTGGAATGAATGTATTAGTTTAATATACTCAAATTAAATCAATAGTTTATTTTTATGTTAACTATCTTCCTTGTTTACATCATATTAATCGATAATTTGTTTTGTTTTTATTTACTTTAAATTTTTTTATTTTAAAGGTATTTTTGAAAAAATTGTCCTACTATTTTATAAAACTAACATGGGATACAATAAACATAAAGTATCACTTAAATGTAACATGTAATTGGTGTAATGCCACAACATGTTTAAATGCTTAGGCATGTGGCCATGTTTATTAAACAAATAAATATCTTTAAAAAAAAAATCTGAATTTAAAACTATTGATAACATAGCTGGCTGATATGGGCAGTCTTCCTTGTTGCATTTTCCGCTTCTCCCTGAGCCGGCCTCTTCTCATGTTTCTACTTCTATATTATTTTGAGGAATTCTTCTGGAAAAATGTATTGGCTTCACTCAAGGGAATCGTGCTAAGTATCTAGTCCCTCTTCATCTAGTTATCTTCTTGTCTCAACCCAGGTCAAAGTGCGGTAAGGGTAACCTCCGTTGAAGTCAGCCATTGCCCGTTGCACCATCTAGGGTAGGGATGCTGAATCCACGGTAAACTTTACTGGGCAAGGCTCACCGTTTAACCTCCAGTAATGTGGTAACCTTCCTGAATAGTTTGAAATAGTATCACTTTCGTTTTATGTTATTGTTTTGTCTGCTACTGTTTCAAAGAAATGGATTTGATTAACAACGAACACTTGACAGACGACGGAGAATATATTATTAATTTGTTATTAATTAATTAATTTGTAGTTATTATTTACTAAAGGTATTTTAATTTTAATTTAATTTTAGTAAAATTTTAATAAACATTTTCATTTTATAATCACAGTTTTATTATTTAATCCATTGAAACAGATCCTCTCCAAATAATTGACAATGTTTGGTTTTGTAAATATAAGATATTTAAGTTGTTATCATTATTAATAGTTCTTTAGTGATTCCTAGGCCTAAAACTTTTTTAATTCAGTTAAAAATCCCACTATATTCCTGTTAAAAATAAGTTGTCTACTTTCTGTATGTGGAGGATGATTTTCAGTAGGTTCCATGTCTGTTTTTTAAAATTATGAACACAAATGATTGATTTATCATTAACCAATTAATTGTATTATTAATGCATTTAAATATAGAGTAGAGACGAAAATCTCCTAATTTTGTACAAACTGTTCTACAGTATGTTTTATATAATTAGGATTTTAATTACACTTCTTATTGGGTTGGTTAGGGATGGTTATGGTGAGTTGGGGGCTTTAGAAAATGTGCTGATCCCCCAGTCGAGGCACGGTCCAAAATGTCTTATTTTATTGTGAATTTCAGAACTTAATCACTCTGTTGTAAAATTTTTATTTTTATTTTTAAGATGTATTTTTATTTTTAAAACTAAATTATACTTATTTTTAAAAACGATGTATTTTTATTTTTAAAAACGCACTTTTTTTTTAATTTTATCTCTACTCTCGCGAAAAAAAAATACTGTTAATTTACTTTTTTTGATATATGTACATAATTTTAAAAAATGTATTGTAAATAGCCAAGCCAGGCATTATTTGTATAGATAATTCCCCAAAGACAAATACATTTATTCTATTCAATTGTTTTTTAATATAGTAATAAAAAGTTAAAAAATCTAATTAAAATTGGAGGCTGATATGTAACTTAACCAATCTTTTATTAAAAATAAATGCACAACGTTTCGGCCAAAATGCCATCTTCAGGTGCAATTTTATCTGCAAGTACAAAATATCGTCCAATTAAAAATGATCAATCTCACAATTTTATCATGAAAATTATATAACCATAACAAATGTATAATAAAATACATAAAATTTAATCAGTTAAAAATGTTAATAATCTATAAGATTAACGTTATATTCCTATTCGATAAAAAAAAATTAAAAATTAAACATGAAAAAAACCAACAATGAAAATAATTCCACTATAAAAATGAAATATAAAAGGAATCAGTTGATGTACTATGCTCATCATTGTTAAAATATTATTTTTTTATTAGTAATTTTTTTGTTTCTCCAACTCCTCCTCCAATTTGTTCTCAGAGTTTGACCTTCACCTTAAAGAATCTACATAAAAATCTAGTTTTTAATGCGAACAAAATCAAATAAATTGATTTAAAAATATAGTAATGAAAGATTAATGTGCTTCTTGTAAAATATTCTACAATTGATAAAGTATGTTTTTTAAATGAACGTCTCAATTCTGGATCTTTTCCATTTCTTATCAATATTTCTATGCTGAACACTTTATCTATGAAGGTTATGTATCCTGCGGTAGTACCACATTTCAAAAGGTTTAATCTTCAGCAGCTTGCTTCTTCGTCCAGGCTTCCATCCTATACAGCAATGTACAAATAGCGTGACAACATTCTGGCTCTAAATGCCAATGGTAGATTTCTTTTGAAGAAATGTTTCCTTATTTTGATAAAGACCTTTATTGTAATTTAAATTCTACATTTCATTTCCTTTGACATTTATTGCTGTTAATCAGCGTTCCGGGGATCAATTCAGTACAAAAAAAAATCTGGTGCGGGCAACACACGAATTTCACTTACCTCCGTTTTTTAAATCGATTAAAGAATTTTCAAATACAGTAAGAGATAAAAATGAGTGAAACCATTAACGAATTAGTTAAATGGAATTTCTATAAAAACATGTGTTTTTTTTTTAAATCTCGTGCGGGCAACACACGACTTTCACTTACCTCCATTTTTAAAATCAATGAAAGAATTTTCAAAAACAGTTAGAGATAAAAATACGTGAAACTATTAAAGAATTAATTAAATTGAATTTCTATTGAAACATGTGTTTTATTAAAAAATCTATTATATTATTATCTAAAATAATCAGATAGTTTTATCGGCTTTTTATCAATCTCTATTAACTTTTAAAAGCTTGTGTATGAGAAAATATTTTTTCTGAAATCTTTACGGTATATCATACATGTTTCTATTCTTATGTTCAAAAACGAAAAATTGCATTAAAAAATATTTTTTCTGTTTTCTCCCTTAGTTGGGTATCGAATTAATTCAATTTTTATATTTACCTGTTTTTTATCAGTGGTAACAAGACAATATAGTTATTTTTATAGAATCAACAAAACTAAAGGTACTTTAGAGAAAGAAAATTTAAAATATCGGCATTTAAGCCCTGTCATACCATTTTTATCAGAATAAATCCTACATGATATTAAAGCCCATTAAATTTTACATCGATATAGCGAGTTTAATCAAAATCGTCGGAACCGTTTTTGAGAAACTCAAAAAAAGGTGCAAAATGCATGGTATAAAGTGGCTCTTCTGGTAAGCTCATTTTGATGAAAAAGGTTTTGTAACGTCTCGGGCGTATATTTGTCTTAAATATGAAATTTCAGTTTCATAGGACTTACCGTTTCTGTCCGGGAGTTACCACACACACACAGACCTTTTTGCGGGACTTGGTTATTTGGTCTCAGGGAACCCTAAAATGTGTATTTCCGTTGAAAACTGGAATTCGAAAATTTTCACGATCGCAATACTTTCCCTTACTATATATAGTAAGTGAAGGTAAAAATATAGATTTGTGCAATAAAATCAAATAAATAAATATAGATCAGAATCAAATAAATCAATCAAATGGTATAATAATGAATTAATGAGACATTAATGGCATAATGGCGCTTCCTGCGAAATTTCCTAAAATAACATATAACAGGTATGATAGCCATCATTATAAACTACTTAAGGTTTACTTAGAAGAGTATCACGATATTATTGATATAAATGATATAATAATATTATAGATGTCAGATATGTTTTATAATGTATAAGTATTTTTATCGCAATATCTTTCTTTTTTGAACTTATGAAGACACTTTTTTTTTCAGAAATACGTGCCAGCTGGGAGGAATGGTGGACCTATGACGGCATATCAGGTAACGCATTAAATTATTTTTGGTTTTCTATGATTATTTTAACGTAAATGTACTTTTAATGAGCTGTTGAGAGATGGATGAATGTCTTTTGTTTAGAAATTTATCTTATTTCTTAACGATATTTACATAACATAAAATACTGGCGTGGATCTGCCAGGAAGTTTGTCTATTTACATGGACAATAAAACTATAAAAAGTCAAAAATATGAATTATGAATAGAGTGCAAAAATAAAAAATACCAAAACATTAAACATTAAAAACCACTGGATAGTTTTTTCAAATCCCTGTTTCAAGCCCATAATCGTTGTTTAAATTTACTTATTGTATTTTTTGTATAATAGAGTTGTACCTATATATAATTAAAAAAAATAAATAAATAAAGAATCTCTTTCCTAAATATGTATATAGTTATACTGTGAACTCGAATAAAATTTTAATATTTTTAATGGTACAAAATAAATCTTAAAATTTTAACTATAAGGCGTAGGTTAAGGCTTTTGTACTTTTCTATTGGTTCTTTAAATGATTTTTTTTTTTTTTAATTTCTTAAGATATATTTGTTTCTAAATGAACAGTATTAATAGTGATATGAGACCACATTCATACAATATATACAGAAAATAATGATAAATTCAAATACACAAAATATAATATATATACAAAAAAAAAAAAAATAAATAAAAGAAAAAAAAACAGTCTATAATTGAGATAAGTACGAAATGAGAAATAAATTCACATCATACACACAATCACAACTATATACAATATTTACAATCTGCAAAAGGAACCCCATACTGGGCTTTTCTCTCCACTTGTAGAGGGAAAAGCGTAATCCAAGAGATCCCAGTGCCTCTCCCTCAGCCCCGTCATTGGTGTGAGCCAGTGGAGGCTGAGCTAGGGCGCAATAGCCACAAACATGCAGTGCATGATTGGAAGATCTGACCAGTTTCAGAACTCCAGTATAAATGTTTACAAAACGACGCGGGGTCACTGCCGTTTCAATTTTTGAGGAGGATTGTAGGGATGGGTGGAGCTGGATAGGGATTGTGCTAAAGGGGTGATGAGTAAGGTTCCGATGGAATTTAGAATAGTTGGATGGTGCCAGGTCTAAAATAAATGGAATATTAAGGTTGTAGTGTAGGGTACAGTTGGTAACATAATAAGGGGCATTAACTATTGTTCGAAGAACTTTGGATTGGAAGGATTGGATCTTTTTGATGTTAGAATATTTAGCTGTCCTCCACAGTCCAAGTCCGTAGGTCCATATAGTTTTCAGTACTGTCTTGTATATTAGTAATTTGTTGTCAACTGTGAGATGAGATTATCTGTTTTGTAGTCTGTATAACTGGCCGACTCTGCGGTTGAGTTATTTTCTTTTAAGTCTTGTATGTGGGTTCCTCATCAGCCTTTTGTCGAGTAAAAACCAGACTGAAAAAACAAATTAGAAAAAAAATCTCGACTTTATTATATTTTTCTCTTTACTTTAGTGTTTTCTTTCAAGTTCTATGGCGTTTTATCTCAGACGACTTTTATCACAAATCTATACGTAGGAGTGTTCTTTGAGAATTATTCTGTAAAAGTTTACTTTTACGGGGAAGTAAGCCCTTCCCCTGTCGATCTATCAAGGACGATTCCGGCTATAATTGTTTGTTTAGCCTCTGGAGAAAATGTTTAAATACTTTTCAAAGTACAAAGCTAAGCCGTTGAGTCAAATTGTAAAGTAAAATTGCTATAAGTCATTTGAGAGAAATAAACCCTGTCAGATGGTAAATGGGCGAAGTGGAGGGGGGGAAGGGGGGGGGGTAGCTTCTGCTTTGATTGAGGTCTCAGCTAATACTCCGGAGGGGGCAAACTCCCCCCTCAGCCATCCCTTCCTTTCATGACACTCTTCTGCTTGACATTTGACTCTGCCGGGGATAACTTTTTCGATCCAAACGGGATTTTCTACTATATTAATTATTATAAAGGAGGGAGTCAGTAGGGGTAGCCGTCAGAGAAATTAAAAGACAATGAAACAGTAGAAGAAGAAGAAAAGAACCTTTGTTTACAAATTTAAAAAAATACAAGATATTTACAAGTGATTTCGGATAGGAAATCATTACAATCAGCATGATTAAAAAAAATAATAATAATAAAAAAAAAAAATAAAAATGAAAAAAAAAAAACCTGTACCACTACAACCCATGAAGGGTCTTGGGTTCAGTACATATAGTGATTCGTACTGTTTCTAGGCCAATGGCAGTACAATGAGGTGATAAGGCCTTAATCGCGCTCAGCCGCCAGTTTTTCCCCCAATTATTTTGGGTACTTAATTTATAGAGGCTGGGTCTGCCACAGGAGGGTCCCCATACCCTAGGGACTCCCCCCGACTGAATTAACAGAATAAATAATATTCTGCCATAGCCGGAATTCGAACCCAGGACCCGGAGCACAGCAGACTAGCGCTCTATCCACCAGACCACGCCGCTCCCTTTTTTTTTTTTTTTTTAAGGTAATTATAATTGATTAGCCTAAATGACTAAAATGTGATAGATTGAAACTGAGATTATAGTGCAGTTGTAGGAAAAATTATACAAAAACCTACGTATAAAAAAAAATTAAATGATTAAAAATATATTTGATTTAATAATATTTATTTATTTAGATGTATTACAACTTGTTTAAAAAAGAACAATAGTAATAGTGATATGAAACAACATTCATACAATACATACAGAAAAAAATGATAAAGTCAAATTACATAAATTAAAAAATAAATAAATTCATATATATATATATATATATATATATATATATATATATTAATATATAAGTGAGTTATATATAAATACACTCAGAGCCTTTCGCGGGACGTGGTTATTTGGAGTCAGGGTACCCTAAACGCGCATTTTAGTTGAAAACTGGAATTCAAAAATTTTCACGATCGCAATATTTTCTCTTACTATTTATTTCATATATAGGTAAAAACTGAAATTAAAAATAAAATATTAGAAACTATTTATTGTTTTACCAACGTTTTGGCCATCTTTAGGGTGGTAGAGTGAAGGATGTTACAAAGATCTATTTGTACATTTTAATGTATTCCGACAAATATATATATACTATCTTCTTTCTTCTTCTTCTACTGGCTCAACAGGCGCATGAGGCCGCCCTTTTGGCCTGCTCTACAGTCGCCAACCATCCTTCTCGATCCTCAGCTCCTCTCAGAGAGATCCCGAGCTGTCTAAGATCCTTCCCTACACCATCCTCCATCGACCCTTCGGCCTGCCACGCCGGCGCCGGCCATCCGGAACATTCCTGAACACTCTACTCGCAACCCTGTCACAGTTCATCCTCATCACGTGCCCAATCCATTTTAACCTCTGTATCTTAATATGAGAGGAGATACTGATATCCTGGTAGAGCTGAAACAATTCCTTATTTTTCCTCCGCCGCCATTGACCATCCTCAAATACGGCTCCCAGGATTCTCCTTAGGATTACCCGTTCAAACCTATCAAGCAGGTCCACATTGTTGTTGTTGAGGATCCACGTTTCTCCACCGTACGTAACCACTGGTCTTACAAGGGTTTTGTATAGCATCAACTTGGTGGAGCGGCTCAAAAGCTTGCTTCTAAATAGCTTTGATAAGGAAAAATAGGCTCTATTACCAGCTGCTATACGCTTCCTTACCTCTTCTTCTTCCTTCAGGTCATCATTTATAATAGAGCCTTGATACTGAAAACTTCTTACCAGTTCTATTTTATAGGGTCCCATTTCATAATGACTCTGCCGCCGGTCCATTCGTGTGCCTAGTACCATTATCTTAGTTTTCAGCTCGTTGACTTTTAGGCCGATCTTTCCTGCTTCCTTGTCCATTGCTTCAAAGGCCGCTCTTATGCTCGGCAGGGATCTACCAATAATGACCACGTCATCTGCATATGCGAGAATTTGAGGCATCTTTGTAAATATTGTCCCGTGCTGTTCTAATTCCGCCCTATTGATGATGACTTGCAGAGCTATATTGAACAGAAGAGGAGCTATTGGATCTCCTTGTCTCAGACCACCTTCTACTTCAAACGGCTCCGATAGCCCACAGCAATTAACTTGGCGAATTATATTTGCCATTGTGCATTTTACTAAACGAATTAGTTTACATGGTAGTCCCAGTTCATGCTTGGCTACTACGAGCTTACTCCTAACTATGGTATCATAGGCGGCCTTAAAATCGACAAACAACATCCAGGTAGTCTGCTGAAACTCATTCATCTTCTCACAGATTTGCTTCAGGGCGAAGATTTGATCAATAGTGGACCTATTGGGCCGAAAACCACCCTGATAGTCGCCCAGTTTCTGTTCTACATATGGGAGGAGCCTGTTATAAAGGGTTATGGAGAAAATTTTATATGCCGCACTTAGCAAACTAATCCCCCGATAGTTACTGCATATTGTTGACTCGCCCTTCTTCTTGTACACGGGCACTACAAGAGCCTTATTCCATTCTTCAGGCAGACGTTCCTCTTCCCATATCTGAGCTACCAGTTCCTGCAGTTCCTTTGCAACTTCATTATGTCCCGCTTTTAACAACTCTGCGGGTAGTCCTTCATTACCTGGCGCTTTATTATTTTTGAGTTTATTAAGGATGTTTTCCATGTCCTCTACATCTGGTGGAATGGTTTCCTAGTCATCCTCATTTATCCTCAATGGTAACTGGGCTTGATCTCCCTGGTTGGTCTCCGAATCTCTTGGGTTCAGCAGATTCCTGAAATACTGTCGCCACCTTTCCTGTACCTCTTCTTCCAGCATTAGCATTTTACCCTTGTCGTCCCTTATTAGGTTTCCTTTCCTAGTCGGTTCGCTTTTGATGTGATTCACCGATCTGTAGAATTTGCGTGATTCATTTTTTCTTTTTGATTTGCTTCATTAGTGATTCCTTCTTTTTTCTCCTAACCAATCCCTTCGCGTGTTTCCTGGCATCTTTGTACTGCTTTAAGCTCTGCCGTGTATTTCTACTAATTCAGATTAGTCTTTTTTCATTCCTTATCTGGACAGCCTGCTCGCATTCTTCATCAAACCAACCGTTACGATGACTTCTTTTCTTTACTCCACACACCTCTTTTGCAGACTGCGTTAAACCTGTCTTGATGCGTCTCCACCTACTTTCAATAGTTTCCGTACCTTCACTAACTGGTATGCTCATAACTGTCTCGTGGAACTTCACGGTAAATCTATCACTCTCTTCTTCAGTCCCGAGGCGTTCTGTATTCCACTGCTCACTTCGGGGCATTGGTTTCTTTGTAGAGCATTTTATTTTTTGGTGAAGTTTTATGATTACTAAGTAGTGATCGGAGTTAACATCATATTCTCTATATGATCGTACATCATTTACACAGCTGAAATTTTTGGTGGAAACCAGTACGTGATCAATTTGGCTTGCAGAGGTACCATCTGGAGAGTGCCATGTTTCTTTGTGCACTTTTTTATGAGGGAACATAGTACTCATGACTGCCATGGATTTCACGGTTGCAAAACTTTCCATCCTTAGTCCATTGTCATTCGTCACTTGATGTAAGCTATGCGCTCCAATTGTTGGTCTCAGCTCTATCCCTTCCCGACTTGCGCGTTGAAATCTCCTAGGACGATTTTCATATCATAGTTGGGACAGGTATTATAAGCAGCTTCTAATTGTTCATAGAAGGTATCTTTCACCTCCTCATCCTTCTCTTCTGTGGGTGAATGAACACAAATCAAACTAATGTTCCTGAAATGCCGTCTAATGCGTAGTTTGCAAAGCCTTATATATACTATCTAAAAGACGGCTTTGTAAACCTTAATGACAATATACCTATCCCTTGGCCAGAACTAATATCTTTGTCGGCTGCCGCTAGGGGGTACTACCAGGATACCCCGGTGTACCGCGGGGGGCAGCCCACGGAGCAACCAAGGGGAGTAGGTAAATGCATTTTGACTTTTACTGATTAAGGCTGATTAATAATTTCTATTAACAATGAAATTATTTAATAACCCATTTAATTTCCATAATTTTTTTTTCCCTGGCGCGACAGGCCGCGTAGGCCCTGGGCCTCGCGGTATAATCTCCTGAAAGGTTACACTCACGTTTCGTGATGTATTTTCTAGTGTAGGGTCATCACTCCCTACGCCTAATTTTATGAGTGGCCACCATTTGGCTGACGGGTCTCACATACCCGGGGGAGAATCTGTGAGTGAATCCATATTTAATTACATTCTTATAAAAGCCCCGTTGGGACTGGGATTCGAACTCACAACTTTAGCATGAGAGACTAGCGCGCTAGCCACTCAGCCACGGGCTCCCCAATTTCATTCAGTATTAATACATAACATTTTATATACAAAGTGGTGGAATGCGATATAATATGAATATGATATAAAGTGACGAATATGCCATAAACCCTTTGTATTATTTAATCTAAAAAATGTGTTTCCTTCATAACAATATAATACATATTTCAACTACGGACTAATTAAAAACTTGATTACAAGAAGGAAGGTTTGCTAAGTTTCAACTGAAAGTCGTGTGTTTCTCTCTCCAGATTTTGTTTCTTGTATTTGGTTGTTGTTGTTTTTACCTGGATATGTGCATTTACAAGACTGAAGGGTCAAGCTTTGAAAAAAATTGAAAAACATCTTCATGAGCTAAATATATTTGAATGCTAGCTCAAATAGAGAAGGTCTTAAACCTAAATTGGTATAGAGAGACCCAGAAGCGTGTAGATTAATTAGAATAGGTTCCTATTAACTGTTTGCTCTGATTGTTTGCATGAGCTATTATTTGGTCCTCCTGTAATTATTAGCTGATCGAAATCAGATGGTAAATGAATCGATGTTCCAATCCCAAATCGCTCACTCGCTTTTATCGTGTAAGAAGTTTTTTTTCCGAAACTGGACTAGACCATGCACTTCTGTAAATCGATTAACATGATATATCAATGTATGTAGGAATATATATATATACATGTGTATATATATAAAAGTTAGGGGCACGTCACACTCTTGTTTTACATACCTCTGTTGTTAAAATCAATTTAAGAACTTTTAAATGAAGTTTTTTTTTTTTTTTCCTATTTCATATTTTATTGGATTTTTCTAACTGTATTTACAAATACAATAAGTAAAATAGATGGTTTGCAATAATAGGCATGCATAGAGACGTGAAGAAGCTACCCAGTGGTTTACTAAAAAGTTTACTTTATAAGCAGATCTCGAGGAAACCGTCTTTTCAGGCGCCTCGTAGGATTATCGGGAATAGATGTAGTTGAGAGATTACGGACAAGCGGGTTTGAGTGTGCTGGTAGTTTGGAATTAAAGGAGGTGTATCTATTGCGGGCTAAGTCTGCAACCAGTGGGATATTTAGGTCTCTATGGATGAGTTTATTAGTTACAAAGTAAGGAGCATTGAGGATTTTGAATTGCAAGGATTGAAGTAAGGCGCTTGTCTAAATGGAGTACAAGGTAACGGATATGTTCAACAGGGTTTAGTGGAATGTTGCTAAAGGATACAGTAGGACAGGTAGTCATAGGTTTGCGACGAATCATTAATTTTAATTCTCCATTTATGATACCATTCTTCAATGGATTGGATGTGAGACTGGAGGGTTTATGATGCAACTGTTGGGTTTAAAGTAAGTTAAAATTGAGAAAAGTTTTTAAGATTAACTGGTGATTTCAATAAATTTCATCAATTAAAAATAAATAAACAGATTCTTGTAAATATTTTTAATCATATATATATCCCATTCTGATGTTTCACATGTTGCCATCTTATTTGGTTGCCAGGTAATTTTTATTATTCGGTCACCATCAATAGTTGAAGGACGACTCGAGCACTTTGCGTCTTCCAAGTCAAAATTCCCGGTCCTCAACCGAGCAAACCACTTGCGGACGGTGCTTTCCCCGTGTATGTGCTGAGGATTTTCTTTTTCAGCTGAAATAAATAATCATATAATGAAATTTTTTCGTTTCTATTTCAAGCGAGCAAAATACCATTTAACCATAAGGATCTCGGTTAAAATTGGTTCATAAAAGCGCCTCATCAAATCCTGTTTTAGAATATGTATACATTATTGACCAAGTAACCTTGATTTTATAAACACAGAGCGGATTAACTTGAAATTGTTTCCCAACCCAATTTTATGTATAGAAATCAATAAAGTTATGTAATATTCGTAACCCTGTAAAACATTCTACATCTTCGTATATATGATTTTTTTTTTTTTTTCTAAAACCATTAGCTTTCCTATGTTTGTACTCGTATTACATTTCCTTTAGATATTATAAATAGATTATAAGCTATTATTATTAGCGATAATTTAAGGGGGACAAATTTGACCTGATTAATATTTCCGCTTTTATTCATTTTAATTGGTTATCAAATTCTTTTATAAATCATATTTACTTTATTTTTATCTATGCCTACAAGTATAAATAGTTAATTTTTTTGAATCTGTAAAATTTAAGGTACTTCAGATTAATGAATGTCAATAATTTAGTATTTAAATCCTTTCATATTATTTCAAACAAAATGGAACCTACAATAAAATACAGATTATTGAATTTTACAATGATATAGAGAGACTTGGTCTTTTGGAGTACTGTGTGAACGGTGAAACTCCTATACGAAAATGTTCACCTTCGCAATATTTTCCGGTGGGGCGTTGCTTGGTAAATGATAAATTTCTTCTAAATACTACACATATCACATGAGAATTTAAAAAAAAACTCTCGGAATTACTAAAAGAAAAAAAACTCGGAGTTACTAAAAGCATTTCCACAGTGGGAATGAAAAATCAAGACGTGAAAAGTGTCACCAGTCCCGTTTTCTCCCAATTAGTTTTTTATTTTCTAGAAACAATTCTTTATTGAGTAATATTACAATCTGTCCAATTTAGGACATTTTTAATAGTGATAAAGTACAACATCCATACTACATTCACACGATATATACAAAACAATAAATTTATATTATAATAATACAATATACATGTATACAATACAAAATAAATAAAATATATACAAAAGGCCCCCGTACCTATATACAATTCACAAGCATACAGCACGTGAGTGGAGAATCTAGCCAATGATAGAACTCCAATATACATGTTACAAGAGGTCTCGAGGCCAATGCCGTATCAACCTTCTAGGAGGATGGTAAGGATGTGTTGGAGCTGGATAAGGATTGAGCTAGGGGATTAGGGTGATGGATAAGGTTCAGATGAAATTTAGAGAATTTTAATGGTATAAGGTCTAAAATAAATGGAATATTTAGGTCGCGGTGTAAGGTATGGTTGGATACATAATAAGGGGCATTAACTATTGTTCGGAGGACTCTAGATTGGAAGGATTGAATGCGTTTGATGTTAGAAAATTTGGCTGTCCCCCACAGTTCAAGTCCGTTGGTCCAGATAGGTTTCAATATTGTCTTGTATATTAACAGTTTGTTCTCGATAGATATTTTAGAATTTCTGTTCAGTAGTCTGTATAATTGTCCAAATCGTCGATTATGTTCTTTCGTTTAAGTCTAGAATGCGGGTTCCCAATTGGTAGTAATATTTTTTTTTAAATATTTATTTATTGAGATATATTACTATTTGTTTCTAAATGAACAATAGTAATAGTGAAATGAGACCACATTCATAGAATATATGCAGAAAATAATGATAAAGTCAAATCACATAAAACAGAAAATAAATAAAATGAAACAAAACATAAATAAATGTAATAAAAATAACAAACAATATTAAAATGACTACCTATTTTCACGGATGAAACCATTTCTTGACTAGCTTCCTGTGGTACAGTACTTATGCAGGATGTTGTGTGATAGTGGGGCATACCATTGTCGATTCCCTCACCAAATCTTTCAGCTCCTTGAAAATACGAGTGCCACTTCTCCAAGCAAGATTCGACACTCCCAAGTCATTATTTTGCATTACTCTTGAAATGTTGCTACAGATTCCTTCACTTAAGAGTTCCCTGTTTTCTTCCTTCAAAGCCACATGAACTAGGTTATCCGTTTCTTTCTGGAATTGGTATTTGGTTTTTGTGTGCATCGAGTGTACTGAGGTTTTGATATTACTGCTTGATGATTTAATAACCGATACATTCAATGTTTTATACATTTAATACTTTTGTTAGTGTTTTTAGGTTGATCTGTGGAGTAGTAGCTTAACAGCATTCTATGCCCAAGGCCGTGGGTTCAAACCCACTTGGCACTTGAATTTTTAAAGAGAGTAAAAAATCATTTTTGGGGAGCCCTGGCTGACTGGCTAGCGCGCTAGTCTCCCACGCCAATGGTTGTGAGTTCGAATCCCAGTTTTTCAAGCATTTAATAAATAGGGATTCACTCGCAGCCTCTCCCCCGGGTATGTGACACCCCTCAGCCAAATGGTGGCCACTCACAAAAATAGCTTAAGGAGTGATAACCCTACCCTATAAAAGGGCCTGCACTGCCTGTCGCGTCACCGAAATAAAAATCCTTGGTCATGACGTTGGTCCAGATTGGTCGTAAATTGGAGGTCCCTATCTTTATCAAACCTGGATTGGCATAATTTAAGACCACCACTCTAGGATAGTCCGATTAGCCAAAGTAGCAAGAAGTTACGTTTTGTGAATAAACAATTTTTTTTGTGTATGTATACCATAAAAGGGAAGATAGAGTATTAGTATTGAAGGAATTTACAAATAACAGAAAATTATATTATGCTTGCACGGGTTTTTCAGTTTCAGTACAATGCTATAACATAAAACTTGATTCTTTAAAATTACAATTTGTCTCATTTAGAAAGTAATAATAGAGCTTATATACAGAATAATAAATGTATAAAACAATGATTCAAAATATATAGAATAAAAAAAAATCAATGAAATGTGTAAAAGTAAAAAAAAAAAAAAAAACCCTAAAAATCACGCATACATATATACAATATTTCCATTCAGTAGGAAACCCAGTCCAGCCCCCCCCCCTACATATATGGAGAAAAACTGGAAGGTGAGAGATCCCAGCGCCTCTCTCTCAGCTGCGTCACTGGATTAAGACCGAGTGGAAGCTGAGTTCAGTAGAATCCTAAAAAAAAAAAAGATTAGCCAAATGGAAATGAGAAATAGTCAACCTAGCCTGAAAGATTAATTTATTTTAATACAGAAGCGCTTTCAAGTGCATCGCGTGTGTTAGTTATCTGCAGAATCAAGAGACACGCCACACACCATCGGCTTCTTCACAAAATTAGATTTATATTCGTTTGCATCTCAACACTCGGTATAATATTTCTGCATATAGCCGATATAATTTGCTGGAATTTAACATTATAAGCCAGACCAGCAATGGTTACATTGTAATTATTTGAAGCTTATGTGTTTATTCCTGATAATATAAATTTTATTACTTCCACTTAATAATATATATGTTTTAATAAGTATTGCGATCGTGAAAATTTTCGAATTATAGGGAATTTGGATTGAAAAGAGGTATATCTATATCGGGCCAAGTCTTCAACTAATGGGATATTTAGGTCTTTATGAATGATTTTGTTGGTAACAAAGTAAGGAGCATCGAGGATTTGTCGAAGGATTTTGGATAGCAAGGATTGGATGCGGGAGGAATTCGATGGTTTAGTGGACCCCATAGCTCAATCCATAGTCCAGACAGGTCTAATAATCGTTGTGTAAATGAGTCTTTTAAGTAAAGAGGGATTTTGATCGTTTGTCAAGTAAGTTTTTAATAGTCGCTATCTGCGAGCAGTTTCTTGTCGTTCAAGTCTTGTATGAGGATTCCATGTAAGATGTTTGTCAAAATGAAGTCCAAGGTATCGTATTTGTTCTACAGTGAAGAGTGGGGTATTATTAAAGGAAACAACGGGACAGGAAGTCACAGGTTTACGTCGTAGGGTGAAGGTGATTTGGTGGGATTTATTAAGATTTATTTTGATTCTCCAATTGTGACACCATTCTGCAATGGCGGATACATGGCTCTGTTGGATTTGGGAAGCAACAATAGGATCATTATTCACGGATAGCACACAGGTGTCATCAGCGTAATTTGAGAGGACTGTGCCTGGATATTTTTTCATGAATCTACTTTATTGATAATATCTATATTAATAATACTAATAATATGGATGATGTGTATAGCTTCTAGTAGCTTTCTATTTCTATCGTTTTGTGATGTATCTAATATATAGACCTTCATAGTTTATAAATCGAATTTGTATATTACATTTTTTCAATTTCATCTTTCATTTTTTTTTAGTATAGTGATGCTTGGTAAGAAAAATTTTTAATTTAGCCTCGAGATGCTCAATAGAATTGAGTTGGCGAGATTTGCAATATCTGTCTGAATATACCCTCTCCCCCTCAATCCCCTAACGATAAAAAACCGTGGCTCATTGGATGTCTGTGTCAATTTTCTTATTTCCTACGTTTTTCTAAAAAATATATTAAAAAAAAACAAAAAAAAAGAAATAGAACAAATTTATCACGATATTTCTAGATAGTAAATAAAGTAATACAGTTTTGTAATAAGGAAAAACGATACGGTAATTGTTTATTTATTTTGCGAATTTTGTAAATAATGTCAAAAAAATGATAAACAATTGTGATTTTTTTTTTTTTTTTCTACAAAAATTTAAGGAATTCGACTGGGTCTGATACGGTGGCCTACTTTTCATCATTTTACTTACTGTCTCATACTTCTTTTCTTTCTATCCGATAGATATTTTTCCTGTCTGGCAGAGGGCATTGGTGTCTTCTATCCTACCAATCAAGGCCGGTGTTCCTCAGGGGTCGATTCTTTCACCGTTACTATACTTTATATACACACATGAAATACTAGCAACTTACGCTGACGACACAGCTGTTATTACTAGACACGCAGATATCTCACAGGCTTTAAACCTTTGACAGAAGAATGACCTGGGGCCCACACGTGAAACAGAAAGGTTTATGCCTAATCAGCAGATTAAAACTATTGTACTCTATTCTTCATAAACGATCCACACTGAAAATATCCGATTATTAATGTAAAATTACAAATTTATTCAGTGTCAAAAGTATTCGGAAATCGTTATATCCTGTTGTTTAATGGTTTCAAATGTTCATATTCTCACTAATCTTCGACATTATTTCATGTTCTAAACAATTTTTCTCCCTCATGTAACATATACCCTACCTTGGAAAGAAATATTTTTAAAATAAGTCCTTACAATAAAAACGCAACGATCGAACAACGGCTTCGAATAATTTTTTAATGAGAAATTGTTAAAATGTTAAAAAAAATTGATGAAAATATGTATATGGCTGAGTAAAGTGTAGAGGATATAATAATAAAATATAAAAGCAAAAAAGTTAGGGTCCAAAAATATTAAATGTTAAAACTGAAACACTGATTATTCATCAAATAAGAAAACAATACCTCAAATGAGTAAACCTTAGCTTATTTCAGAATTTTTTAGAACTTCTGGATACACAATAAGTGTTTTAACTGTTCGCCGCGTTCTAAAAAAATATGACGTAAAGAAAAACATGGTACAAGAAGTACGGAAAACGTCTTTCAGCAGGCAGGGCAATAAGAAATAGTCTAAATGTTTGTAAAATTTTTTTAAAAGAAATGTTGATTAATTAAACATTTTAAGACAGAAACAGATGACTCCTATTCTAAAATACATGGTTCTCATGAAAAAATTATGGTTTGAAGGAAACCAAATAAAGAATCTAGTATGACATTGTAAAACACCTTCAGCGGTCAGTGACAGTTAGGTCGGTTTTTCTTTGGAAAAGTTTAGTAACATTGGATTTATGGACAGAATTTTTAATAGGTTTGTGAATTTTTTAAGTATTAAAAGCCAGAATCAAAAGTATAAGAAAAATAACGAATCAATTAAATGTTTAACAAACGCGCGACGAGGACTCTGGACATATATAAGTTATCTAGTCAGATTTAGTTGCTGCAAATTTTTCAAAAAGTTCTCGAAATCCCTCTTCCATTATTTATTTCAAATTTAATTAACTATTTGTGGGTCCTACTAGAAAAAAATAGTCTCAAGAAACAATAAGTGCTTGAGTGGGATTTTATTTCACACCAAACAATCAATTAATTAGTAAGATCAATTCCTAGTTGGCTAAAATGTATAATTATACAAATAGGTTTACCAATAAGATGTTTATTTATGATCACTCCATTAATATAATTAGGAAACCACGTAATTCCGAATACTTTTGACACCATTGACATACTCAATTTTTAATTTTTTCGTAAATTAATGTTCAAAACATTAAAAATAAAATGATTATTGTCGTAATTTTTGGTTTTAGCTATAGTATACCTTCCCCCTAACATTACAAAGTGGTTAACAACTCTTTAAAAACATAAAAAATAAGTTAAAAGCAAGTAAATTACAGAATGATAGTGAATTCCGAATACTTTTGACACTCTCTGTACCTTTTAAAACCACTATGGACATATGCATCTCAAATTTTCGGAACGCTTAAAAAGACCCACATTAAAAAAATACAGACTTTTCAATCGAAAACGTTGAGACTAATAACACGCTCACCTTAGTACGTGAGTAACAAAACTTTACATTCAGACCTACATATACCTACTGTTCAAGACTATATTCATACTTCATACAAGAGATTCCATGACAAACTTCACAAGAAGAAGGCTGAAAAGGTGCTGATTAAGGGATCTCCTTGTTTAAAACTTAAAATCTTCACGTTAGGAGGA
The DNA here is from genome assembly GCA_023052935.1 of Piezodorus guildinii. Classification (NCBI taxonomy): domain Eukaryota; kingdom Metazoa; phylum Arthropoda; class Insecta; order Hemiptera; family Pentatomidae; genus Piezodorus; species Piezodorus guildinii. The sequence goes on along the minus strand of CM041295.1, from coordinate 22,076,883 downwards.
GGCGGCGCTGGGTACTGACCTCCCTCCTGCCTGGCATGCCAGCTCTTACAATATATATACAGCGCATCTGCTTATAGTCGCGGAAATGTGACAGGTGTAGATTATAATAAATAAAGATAAAGATAAAAAAAATGTAAGCAAATTTAAATTTCACTGCTTTCAGTAAAGCAATAATTTTTCCATATATTTTAGTTTCTCTAAATTTCACTTGGTTTCCCCATGGAACACACATCTATTTCAATATCATTCTTGCATACTAGCTTGAAATTCGCAGTAACATACCCAATGCTGTATCATATCTATCTCAACTATGTTATTCTAGTTTCGTGCCTCCGGGGTTGAAGCACTCCATAATTACAATTTTCCTTAAACCAGGAAAACCTGCTAACCATCCCTCTTTACTACTAATGCTACTAAGCCTTAAACAAAACCTAGCTCGTTTGTTTAAAGAAAAAAAAAGAATGTGTTGCATAAAAGAGTTTTTTTTTGTTTTTTTTTAATTCAAGATATAGACATATATTATTTTTTTTTAAATGTGTAACTGAAACAACATTAAAAGTTTGTCATTTACTCAATTTCTAGACTTTGGAGTCCTCAATCAGCCATTTCATATTGTTTCCATCCAATTATTATTCTTTCGTGCGATATTGTTTTGAAAGTGATATTGTATTATTGCTTTAAATGTTTTCTTATTGGAATTTTATATATTCCTTTTCTAATGAAGAAGAAATAACAAAATCGTTGATATTTTACATAAAAAAAACAAATTTTTTATTATTATTTTTTTTATTTAAAGAAATTTACAACTGTATTAAATAAATACAACAAGTAAATAGGCTTTATATATGATTAGTACAGATGGTAGTCCTGAGAAGAAACTACCCATTGGTAGCACTCCAATGTCTAAAGTTAGAAGGTCTCTTGGCCATCTTCTTTTAAGGCGCCTCGGTGGGTTGTCGGGAATAGATATGGAGGAGAGGTCACGGATAAGCGGGTTTGAGTGGGCAAGGAGTTTGGAATGAAAAGAGGTATATCTGTAACGGGCCAAGTCTTCAACTAATGGGATATTTAGGTCTTTATGGATGATTTTATTAGTAACAAAGTAAGGAGCATTGAGGATTTTACGAAGGATTTTGGACTGCAAGGATTGGATACGAGAGGAATTCGATGGTTTAGTAGACCCCTATAGCTCAATGCCATAGATAGGTCCAAATAGGCCTGATAATTGTGATATAAATGAGTTTTTTGTAGTAAGTAGGAAGTTTTGAGCGTTTGTCATGTAGTAATCTGTATCTACGAGCAGTTTCCTGTCGTTTCAGTCTAGTATGAGGATTCCATGTTATGCGTTTGTCGAGGTGGAGTCCTAAGTACCGAATCTGTTCAACAGGAGTAAGTAGGATATTGTTAAAGGATACGGTGGGGCAGGAAGTCATAGGCTTACGACGTAGAGTGAAGGTGATTTGATGGGATTTATTAGGATTTATTTTGATTCTCCAGTTTTGACACTATTCTTCAATGGCTGATAGATGGTTCTGTAGGATTTGTGATGCAGTAACAGGATCATTATTCACAGATAACACACATGTGTCATCGGCGTAAAAACAAAATTAAAATATGAAATAAATTAAAAAAAAAAAAATCGTATAATCTCGTAGAATCAGCTGCCACGTGGTCTCGATGGACGTTTGAACTTCTGGCCGTCATTAGTAAATTCATTAATTTCTAAACCTCAAGAAATATATCTTCGTCGTTTTTGAGACATTAAAGATTATTTAAAACAAAAACAAATCGTATGTTCGATGGGCTAGAAAATCGGATGTATTTGATCACTTCTTCAAATTAATTAGCTGCTTAGTTACAGTTTTAGGACCGCCAAAAATGCAGTTTCGTAAAAAGTAAAGTGCAAAAATATTTTTAGAAGTATGTTGGATGAGGTAGTCAACCATGCATCTTGGTCCTAGTAGTCCCGAGAGTTCCTTTTACATTTGGCTCCGAACATTGACCGTCAACAAGGGCTTCGTGTCGGCGACCTTATATGCGGCCCTTTTGGACGTAGCTTAACGTAGCATTTGTCTTTTAAAGCTCGCCATTAAAAACTTTCACCCCAGTATTTTTACTTAAACCTACGACATTACCTCTCTGACTGTTCCTTAAATCTTTTTTTTTTTTTACTTATTATAGAGACATTTACAACTGTATTAACAAAAAAATACATCAAGTAAATGTGAACATTGAGATATGGACATGATAGGTGTGAGAAGAATCTACCCAATGGTATCACTTCAATATTATTCAGATAAGTAGGTCTTTTCAGTAGACCTCCTCGGAGGATTATCAGGAATAGAAGGAGATGAGAGATTGCGGACAAGTGGGTTTGGGTGGACTGGTAAATTAGAGTGAAAGGAAGTATATCTAATTCCTTTATGGGATATTACATATCCCAACCCTGTACCTAAATAGTAATCCTATAAAGTTCCACCCGACTGTCAGGAATCTGGGAGTAACCTTCGACCAAACTCTGTCCTTCAAAAATCATATTTCCGAAATCTTCCGTCGTGCCTTTTCAACCTTAAAGCGACTGTATTACCTCCGTCACCTATTCCCGCTTGAAATTTGAAAACTTCTCGTTACCTCTCTAATATTTCTCCACTTGGACTATTGCTGTACGGTATACGATGGTGTTTCTGAGGATCTCGAGGTAAAAATTAAACGCTTAATTAATTGCTTTGTCCGATTCATCTTCGGGGTCCCTAGGTACGCCTCTGTATCATAATTTTATGGCGAGTTGAAGTGGCTTTACCCTTCCAATTGTCGCAAGTATTTCTTTGCGTCATTCCTTTACTAAGCTATCTAATCCCATCGTCCATCATACATTTTTGACCTCCTACAATTCAAATCCTCTGTCCATCCTCGTTGTATACGCTCCAGGCCTTCAGATTTATACAGTACAGCCCACCGAACAGCACATTTAGACAGATCCTTTCTCATTCGATCCACAATCCTATGGAATTCCATTCCTCCTTCCATCCGTCACTCCAATTCTCTTTCAACCTTCGAATCCCACATATTTAATTACTTAATAAATATCCAGGCTCAATAAAATTGTAAATAAGCTTTTTTATTTTTTTGTTGTTGTTTTCTTATCAATTGAATATGCCTATTTTATATAAGTAATTATTAACTTGTTTATATGTACTTAATATGTTAAGACTCCAAAGCACTTTTTGTACATTCTGTATATTTTATTCTAAAGGGACATGTCCCAGGATAATAAAAATTGTATTTATTTATATTTAATTCGGGCTAGGTCTACAACTAATGATATTCAGGTCTTTATGGATTATTTTATTGGTGACAAATGCTTGAAAATGGCTCAACATGCTGAAACTTTGTGATGTCTAAAAGTAAATATATCAAAAACTTCTTTTGTAAAACGTCCAAATATATATCGCAGAATCATTTAAAAGTTTTAAAAAATTCTTCTTATTTAAAATACATAAGGTAATGATCCTAAAGAAACGGATAGGATTTATCCTGAGTAATTACAGTTTCTTGGATCTGGTGACGAGTTCAAAGGGAAGGAGCTGATGATGGGGCCGTTAAGGCAAACCCTTTTGAAAGCTCGCTTAAATTCACCGACGCGAAACTCCACTGGTTTATTGCTAATTCAACTCATTAACAAAGAAACGAATTAAGAAACTTAGGAATAATTCTCAAACCCAATTAACTGTTAGCGGAAGGGGTCGGCGTCACAGGATTTGGGACAATCCACATCTGTCAACACGATGCGGATTCCCTTTCTCGAAATGTATCAGGGTTTAACTTGGGTTGGCTTAACGTTGCATTTACTTTAACTTATTGATACAAGTATTACATGTACGTATTATTGAGTTGTGTCACATGAAATGTCCATTTTCAAGGTAAAGGATTTTTATTAAAAATACGATATGAAAACAAGATAATTTTATTCGAAGTATTTATCATTTTTTTTCTACACATTTTTCCTAACGTGACACCAACTTTTTTATGACACCGACTGAAAAACTATGAGCTTTGAAGTGAAACAAAATCTGAAAACGCACTTTTCACGTGATCATCATTTTCAAAAACTTTTCCTTTGACAAAGTTGTCTAAATTCCTGAACAGGTGGTAATCTGTTGGAGACAAGTCGGGAGAATATGGTGGGTGCGGAAGAACTTCGTAGCCCAGTTCTTTCAATTTTTGCACGGTATGTTTTGAAACATGAGGTCTTGCTGCCGCTCAGTGAGATCATGAGGTACCCATGCATCGACTTTTTTTTACTTTCTCAATACACTTTCAATGTCTGGAAACGGTAGATGCACTTGAATTTAGTTGTGCTGAGAGTTCTTTAACTGTTTGGTAGGGGTTTCCTTCTGGTGTATGTTTGAGGACATCGTTGTTTATCTATGACGGAGGTCTTCCTCGGGGCAAGTTTTCCAAGTCGGTATCCCCAGCTGAAAACTTAGCAAACCAACGGCGAATGGTTCGTTCATTAACACTCCCTTCCCCAAACGCCTTGCAAATATTTCTAGCGGCTCAGCTGCTGAATGGCCGATTTTAAACTCGTACAAAAATATTACTAGAAAATCGCGTGTTTCCATGTTCATATTTGGAGGTATACAAAAAAGTGGGTAATTGATTGGGAAGCTAATGTTTATAATACAAAGGTAGAGGATTAGTAACTGTTTACTTTAAATATGTAAACATTCGGAAGAAAACAACAGAGACCTGTGTTTGTGTTTTTTGTTTATTATTTTCAATAATTTACCTTTGTTAAAAAAAAATTATTCCCTCTAAATATTTGAGAGCTTACGTTTTAAGATACCTAAAACCCGAAAAAAAACTCCATTTGTCCACCTTAAGCCGTCCGCGGCTTTTCCCTGAAACTAATGGACCAATTTTTTTGAAATTTTGCACTAAATACTGGGGCATCCAACAATGATTTTAACAACTAGACGTTGATATTAGCCGATTAGTTTTAAAAATGCGGCCACGGCAAGGAAAAATTTATTAGAGTTTTTTAACTAAGAAAGCGCAAATAATTATTTTAAAAAATAAAATAAAATAACAAATGGTAGATTTTATTTGAATTATTTGAATGAAAATCGAAAGGAAAGAGAAATAAATAGTAAAGAAATCTATTATAAATGCTTTAGTTTTATGATTTTCAATAATTCAATATTAAGTTACTTCTCAATTTCAAATCAGCTCTCTAAGCATTACCAAAGATGGACCATATCATCTATATATATATATATATATATATATATATATATATATATATATATATATATATATATATATATATATATATATATATCATTTTTAGTCGTTTTTTTTTTCTTCTTTTTTTTTCTCATACTTTTTTCATTTATTCTCCTTTTTCCCCGTTTCTTCCCTCTGCCAATTTCTTACTTTCTTGTTTCACTACAAGAATCTTAATATTTTTCACTATTTTTCCGAATTGATACCTAACTTAGTAGTCTTTCTCTCTTATATCCTTTTTTTAAATTTCTTTTATTTGTTCTGGATAACCTTTTGTTATTGTTTAGTTTAGTTAACATATTGTTTAGCCCCATTACATTATCGGAAATTTTTTTTTTAATCTATTCTGATCCATTCTTTTTATATGACCGATACAATTTTACTTTATAATTTTTTTTTTCAACATAAAATTTTTCCGACGGAGCTGAAATGTTGATTATTTTATTTTTTTTATAACTCTTCCTTTAAAATAATTATTGTAATTGACGGTTTATATTATTCAATTAAAAGAGTGAATTCCATGGAAACTAATAAAATGTATTGCATGTAGAGGATTACAGTATTTTCAATATCCATTTTTATTGGATAATATTGCATTATGTCTAAATAAAAAACAATAACAGAGATTAATTAATGTATCTATAGCATATTCACACAAACTATAAACAGATCATATATAACCAGGAAATCAAACAATTCACTTTTCACGTAGCGAGTCAGTGACCCCTGTTATAATATTAAAGCATGAATTATCAAATTTTATCTATAAAGTGCCAAAACATATAATTTATTGCCAACAAATCAAAAGCGAGAAATATATATTTCAATATATCATTCTATAGTTCGTGAATCGGATTGCTAATCAGTTTGGAAGCTGTTACACGCAAGCGAATATAATTTATAATATGTAACATGAAAGCTCTTTCTCTTATGATTATGTCAATAATATTTTTTATAAATTAAAACTGACATGTGCTTGGAAAATGAAGCCAAAACTACTTTTATCATATTCGCTTATATTAATCTTGTTTGGAGTTTCGTTTAGAACATTTTTCGGTGGTGAACTACTGACTGCTGGTCGCCAGGTAATATGATAATTATTTATAAAGTTATATTAGGCGTGGATCGACCCAGATGTCCTCCTGATAAAATCATCTATAAGTTGGGTACCCAAAAAGTGTGTTTCCCGCATCAACGTTTTTTTTTTTATTTCACATCAGTAATTTATGTTTCTTGAAATATGTCATTTTGAAACAGAGGTATATTTATCATTATTTTTACTTTCACTTACCTGTGTATGAAATATATAGTAAGGGAAAGTATTGCGATCGTGAATATTTTCTAATCTAGTTTTACCGTTTAGAGTCCCCTGAGTCCAAATGACCAAATCCCGCAAAAAGATCCGTGGCTGTGTGTTCGTGTGTGGTAAGTCTATCGCCTATAAACCTGAAATTTCATATTTTAAGAGCAACTATGCCAAAGATGTTACAGCAACTTTTTCATCAAAATCACTTAACCAGACGAGCTACTTTACACCATGCATTTTGCACTTTTTTACGATTTTATCTAAAACGGTAATTTAATAAAAACGATTCCGATTAAACTGGCTATATCGATTTAAAATTTTATGATCTTTGATATGAAGTATATTTCATTCTGATTCAAATAGTTTGACAGTGCTTAAATGTAGATAGTTTATATTTTCTTCCCCTGAAGGTATCCTCAATTTAGTAGATTCGAAAAATAAAACAAGTTAAACAAACTTGATAATCAACTAAAAGAGAAAAGAGCAAAAGTATTTTTTTTTTGTAATTTTTGGCTTTGTGGTATTAAGAACAGTAATATGGACGTATAGTATATCGTTGGAAAGAGGACGACTAATGCATTAAGTTATTACTGATTATTATGGGTTGCAATTTATTATTGTTATATTATTCAATCTAAAGCATGTTTATAAATAAACTAATATGAACGAAGAAACTGAATATACATTATATTTAAACGAACATAAGTTTTTTGTTTTTTTTTACTTTAGGTTTATTTAGTAATTCTTAAATTTATTCTAACGACCAAAGTAAGTGAACGTCGTGTTTTGATTTTTTATTGTGTGATTACAATGGTTCATTTTTAAATAGAACAAACAGAAAATTGTCCCCTCTTTTTCTTATTCATTTCTTTCTTTTTTAAGGAATTGAGCTAAAGACTAGTGCTTTTGAGGACATGTTGATAATGGGGAAGAGGTTATGGGCAGGAGGGGGGGAGGGGGCAAGTGTGTGAGAGTGCAATAATATATTAGCGACAGTCTCTAAATATCTAATAAGGTGCCCGCTTCCCGATTCCGTTCCGGCCTGATTTACGCTCGAGGAAGGGCCACTGCCGAATTCCAGACCAAGGAAACCCCAGCGTAATTTATTTTGCGATAAACTGTCGCTTATTTATCGTTGAGATAACGCTCGGTCCCCTCCCTCTCCAGTCACCCCTCCCGTTACCCCTCCATTCCCCCTCCCGTTACCCCTCCTCGCACCCCACTCCTCCTACGCGAATTATTTTGTTGAACCGAGTCAATTACTGTTAGCGACTACCGCCTTCGCTGAAACTCGAGGATCCCAGATTATCTTTCAATTTATTGTTTCTATTCCCTCGCCGGGTCTCTCTATCGTCCCAGGTCAGTGCCGGCTGCTCCCCAAGAAATCTGTTTCCTCCGCTTGTAGGTTGTGATGTAGATGACCATCAGTGGCGTAGAGGGAGGAAATTTCCTCCCCAAAATTTTCACTGAGAGAAAAAAAAAATACTAATTTAAAATATTATGATGCTATGTTTTTAGCTTCTAAATGGAACCGATAGCTGAAAATGCATAAATAATTTGTTTGGAACATACATTTGTGATCATATAAATTGCTTCACTCAATAAAACAAGTTTCTCAAAATATTTTGGAGTAACTCTTGTTTTAAAGAAATGCTAAAGAAATAATATTATAAAATTACTATATAATATATATAAAAATAGTTTTTTTCATAGTAATTCCTTGGAATTTTCAATAGCATGAATATATATAATTTATGTAATTCAAAGTAACGTAAGCAACCTCATTCAAATGAAAGTCTTAAATAATTTTCTTTTGATTATTTTAATAATAACCCCCTCTGCATGCTAGTAGAATAGTCATTGTTAAATACGATATCTGTGGAAAAGAGTTACAATAATTTCAGGTAGGTACCAATAAATAAGAAAGTATTAATATATAATACATGCGGTATTTGGAACTAGGGGTGGGCATAATCGAATGACGATTATCGGATCATTCGATTATCACAATCATTCGGATTAATCGATTATCGGCTCAATCGGTTTGGATAAGCGAATGATCATTCGAACTGAACTGTTTAACGATAATCGAGGGATTATAAGGAGCTCGGATAATCAAACGGCCTTCTTCTTTTTTTTTTTTTTTTTTTTTTTTTTTTCCTCATCACATAAATAGTCTCTTACAATGCATACTAATCATTCGATTATTTAAATCATCGAACTCCGATCATCCGATTATGACGATCATTCGATTATGCCCACCCCTATTTGGAACTACCTCCATCTTATAACAGGAGTTTGCCAAAAAATATATCAAAGCATAATAAAAACTCTGAGCCTTTTTTTTTTTTTTTCATGTTTTATTTATGGTTCGTCGATTTTGGTGTAAAAGGTAGCGTAACATTAAAGGCATATACTTGTCTTAAATAGGATTTATTTTATTAATTGTCGAGCAAGAATTTTCTTCTATTTAGGCCTTCTTTTTTTTTAATTTAATATCCAAGGAACAACCTTCAGCCTTTTTTTCAAAGGTTTTCAGTGTCTTTTGGTGTCCCTCAATGCAACATCCAAACACCCATTTTTTACATAGTTTACACAGCTGATATCCAGGCCCATCTTTCCACATTCCTACCTATGCTGATAATACCTGCTTTTTACCCTTCAATTATGATTCATTTATTAACTCCCATACTCTTGAATTCCAAAAAAAAAAACTACAAGTAAAATTAAAATCCAAAATCTTTAGTAAAATTCTAAATGATCATTTTTATAAACATTGATATCATTATGTTGCTTACATGATTTTTACTAATTTATTCTGATGATTGTTAAATATTGGTATTTACCCCTAAATACCTTCCTTCATCCTGCTTCCTTCCTTTACCAAGTTATCCAATCCCGATGTCCGTTTTACATCTCGGATCTCCTTATATTCTAATCCCCCGTTCGTTCCCGTTACACCCGCTCACGGCCTTCAGATCTGTATATAACGTCCCATCGATCCACAGCTTTCGATAGATCATTCTTAATCCGATCCGCCTCCCTATGGAACTCCATCCCCCCTGATATCCGTGACTCCCAAACTCTCTCTACATTCAAATCCCGTCTATTTAGCCATTTCCTATCAATCCAATTTCTAAATAATCCCAAGTAGATGCTGATTTCAAGAATAATCAACTAATAAATAATAGAATAGATCTACTCATTTAATTATCATTTTCAATGGTAAATTCAACAGCAAATATTTGAAATTATTATCTTTTCAAAGATGCAAGATATATATATATATATATATATATATATATATATATATATATATATATATTTTCTTTTATCTGATTTTGTTTTTGTATATAATTTTTTGTTCTCATATTAACATAAATTTATTTTTCTGGTTTGAACATTTTTATTATAATTTAGCTTTTAAGTTTTTTTATTTTTTCAGGTTATTAGTTTAATTCTTTTCTGTTTTTCAGCCATTTTACTCAAAGCCTCTAGTCTCATGTCCACCTTTTTATTTCCTGTTATGTTATTCTGAAGGGACTTGTCCTAGAATAAATAAAGAATTATTATTATAACTATTATTAAATACATATATGTCGCAATGATGTGTGAAGTATATAATATTTGTTACGAAAACGCACAGAAAACGGGTTAATATCGTTTCGGCGTATTCCACAGTTTGAAAGGAAACGTTAAGAGGGCTCATTCTAAAATTTTTCAGGCGAAATAAGGTTTCTGAGTTTTTTAATCTTTGACAAAAAGGGAGGAAACATAAATTATTCCCATTAGCTTCTAAAGCGTGTTCATTTATTATTCAACATTTATTTGGAGAAAGTACTTTAAGAAAATGTAAACAAACCCTTTGAGGTAGTCATGAAGTAATATGGATCAGTAGGTATTTTTTAAATATGGCTAAAAGTAACTTTACATAATACTGGAAGTTGATAAGAATAAGTTGATATTATAAGAATGTTTTTATAGTCAATTATAATATTTTCCATTGTAACTCGACTGGAATTTTTATTAATCTTATTATTATTTATTTATAGTAATTTACTATTAAACCAATACAGTAAGTGAATGCGGTTGACGACAATGTTCAATTTTTGAGATTTTATTTTTATTTTTCTGAATGTTCGTTTATAATTTTGTACATTTAATTGATAAATTTCAAAAGTTTATTTTAGTTAAAGATAATAAATTTTGTTGAAAACATAACATTTAATCTGTTAAAATTATTTAGTTTTATTAAAATGAAAGTAGTAAATTTTTAAAATTAAAATGAAAGAAGTAAATTTTTAATTATTAAATGATTAATTTAGTAGTACCTTTATTAATAAGAAATGATAAATTTCGTATGATGAATTATCAATTCAAAAGTTTTAAAATTTATTTTAAAATTAGTTTTTTTTTTAATATATCTAAGGAACACAGGTTAGGAACAAGTGGGTTTGTTTTGGCAGTGAGTTCTGAATGAAAATAGGTTTGTCTATTTCTGGCTAGATCAGCGAAAAATGGGATGTTGAGGTCATTATAGATGATTTAAATTGTCACAAAATAATAGGCATTCAGGATTTTGGGTTGTAAGAATTCGATCCTGATGGAATTAGATGGTTTAGCCCCAAAACTCGATTCCACATGTCCAAATAGGTCTGATAATTGTATCGTAAATGAGTTTTTTTTAATAGATTGGAAGTTTTGAACGTTTATCTAGTAAGTGTTATATTTATCAGTATCTTCGAGCAGTTTGTCATCATTTCAGTCTTGTTTGAGGATTCCAAGTAAGGCGCTTGTCAAGCTGGAGTCCTAGGTATATAGGTTAAGTGGGATGTTTCTGAAGGATGCTGGGGGGCAGGAAGTAATCGCTTTTGCGACTAAGGGTAGTGGTTATTGACCCACATTTAATTCACAAATAAGATTTTTTTTTTTTTTTCAAATTGCATAGCATACTTCATTAACCATTATTCTTCAAAATTATGAAAGTATAATTGACCATAAGAAGAATTACATTAAGAAGTTAGTTAGGAGTGCATTCAGTGAAAATAAACACAATAAGAAAGGCTTATAATGTGTACCAATGTTTTTGGACAAAATCTTGGGTCTTCTTCCAGTTTAGATCGCAGTCAAAAAAGGTTTTATTTTATTTTTTTCTTAAACTAGAGTTATTACATTAGAGGTCTCGAGGCCACCGGCTTTTCAGGGGTCTCGGAGGATTATCCGGAATATATGTAGATGAGAGAGTTCGGACAAGCGGGTTTGTGTGGGCTGTTAGGTTGGAATGAAACGAGGTGTATCGATTTTGGGCTAATTCTGCAACTACTGGGATATTCAGGTCTCTATGGACGATTTTTTCAGTTACAAAATAAGGAGCATATAGAATTTTTCATAAGATTTTGGATTGCTAGGATTGGATGCGGAAGGAATTTGTTGGTTTAGTTGAGTCCCGTAGCTCAATGCCTTATGTCCAAATAGGTCTTTTTTTTCCAGTGGCGCGTCAGGCCGTGCAGGCCCTGGGCCTCGCGGTATGATCTCCTGGGAGATTGATTACACTTAAGTTTCACGATGTAATTCGTTGGGTAGGATCATCACTCCCTACGCCTTATTTTGTGAGTGACCACCATTTGGCTGAGGGGTCTCACATACCTGGGGGAGAGGCTGTGTGTGAATCACCATTTAATTACATCCTTATAAAAGCCCCTCCGGGGCTGGGATTCGAACTCGCAACCTGTAGCATGAGAGACTAGCGCGCTAGCCACTCAGCCACGAGCTCCCCAAATAGGTCTAAGAATGGTTATATAAATCAGTTTTTTGTAGTAAATAGGGAATTTTGAACGTTTTTCAAGTAAGTGTTGTATTTAACAGTATCTACGAGCAGTTTGCCTTGTATAAGGATTCCAAGTAAGACGTTTGTCAAGATAGAGTCCTAGGTATTGTGTTTGTTCTACAGGGATAAGTGGGTTATTATAAAAGGATACGGTAGGGCAGGAGGTCATGGGTTTACGACGTAGAGGTTTTGAAATATACTCCTAGAATGCTAAATATTTAATAAAAAAATAATTAAGTCTTACATATTGAGATTATGATTTCTATTACTTAGTGTGAGTAAAAAATATAATAATCGCACAAAAATATAAACAATTAGGAATGTTTAGTTGATCCTAATTAACAAAATTAAAGGGAAAAAATGTATAAACTGTTGTATTTAAGCCCTCTCAAAGTATTCCCATCAAAATAAAACCTACATCTAATTAAAGCGTATTTTATTTTGCAGCAATGTGGGGAGTCCTATAAAAATCCTTTCAGGTTTATTTTGAAAAAGTCGTAAAGATGAGATAAATGTATAGTACAAAGTGACACTTCTAATTCGTCGATTTTCGTGAAAACGTTATTGTTATATCACAGTCTTGAATATTGATAAGCCTGTGATATTGATTGAAATTTCAGTTTTGTTAGACTATCCATTAAGAGTTATTTATTTGTTTCCAAGCCTAATTATTGGGTTGTTTCACATGAAATGCCAGTTTTTATAGTTTCTGAAATACATAAAGGATTTTGCAGGTCTCTGTTGTTTTCTTTCGAATGTATACATATTTAAAGTAAACAGTTACTAATCCTCTACCTTTGTATTATAAACATTAGCTTCCCAATCAATTACCCACTTTTTAGTATACCTCCAACTATGAACATGGAAACACGCGATTTTCGAGTAATATTTTTGTACGCGTTTAAACTCGGCCATTCAGCAGAAATATTTGCAAGGCGTTTGGGGAAGGGAGTGTTAATGAACGGACCATTTGCCGTTGGTTTTCTAAGTTTTCAGCTGGGGATACCGACTTGGAAAACTTGCCCCGAGGAAGACCTCCGTCCGTAATAGACAACGATGTCCTCAAACATACAGTAGAAGGAAACCCCTACCAAACAGTTAAAGAACTCTCAGAACAACTTAATGCAAGTGCATCTACCCTTTCCAGACATTTAAAGTGTATTGGGAAAGTAAAAAAGCTCGGTAAATGGGTACCTCATGATCTCACTGTTTCAAAACATACCGTGCAAAAATTGAAAGAACTGGGCTACGAAGTTCTTCCGCACCCACCTTATTCTCCCGACTTGTCTCCAACAGATTACAACCTGTTTAGGAATTCAGACAACTTCGTCAAAGGAAAACTTTTTGAAAATTATGATCAAGTGAAAAGTTCGTTTTCAGATTTTGTTTCACTTCAAAGCTCAGAGTTTTTCAGTTCGGGGATAAAAAAAGTTGGTGTCACGTTGGGAAAAATGTGTAGAAAAAGAAGGTAAATACTTCGAATAAAATTATCTTATTTTATGTCTGACAATGACCTCATAGTACAACTTTTGTTGCAAATAGAAAATAAAAAGCAATTTGAAAATTTATTTTATTATGTAACAGGATCTATGCTGATGCGCTCGATGATAACAGTCATATGTTACATCGTCTCTCAGATTTTTGCTTTTTTCAGTAGGAATTCGCTTGAATTCGGTCTGGAGAACATCACTAGACCTCAGGAATACTACGGCAGTGAATATTAGAGACATTTCGGTAAGCAAAGTTATAATTTACTTTGTACAATCACGAAAAAGTGAAAGGAGGGTCACTGATCAGCTGATTGCCGCTAGCTCGGCAAGCTCGGGCTTGCTTTTCTTTTACTTATCTTTCTTTTATCTTTAATTCTTATCTCATTATTTATTTATTATTATTATTATTTTCTTGATCAATGAGATATTTTCATCAAGTCATGTCCTCAAAGTCTGCAAGTAAAAGATCTAGATCTGCAGGTTCAAACTCGTCTCCCACAAAACAGAGACCCCGCCGTGAACAAAATAAAAAAAATGATTCCACCAGCGAACACGTCAGCTACCTCATTAGGATCTGAACCACAGCCCAGCACATCATCACAAGGAATAACTGATGAATCCCCGTTTTTTACACCGAATCCATTTCAAATCCTCCAAAATGAAAAAGAAACCATGGAATCTTCTCCTATACCCAGGGAACCACTACCTCCACCAATATTTGTTAAGAATATTAAAAATTTTAAACTTATGTGTGCGCATTTAAACAAAGTAACTGATCCTAATAGTTATTATTGTATAAGTAGAACCAATGATACTAAAATATCTCCGACTACTGCTGAAACCTACAGAAAGATTGTGAAATATCTGACTGAGACCAAAGCTGACTTTCATACTTATCAGCTGCGCCAGGAGAGAGCATTAAGGGTCGTAATCAGAAACCTACATTCCTCAACACCCGTTGAAGCTATCAAAGAAGAACTGACAGAACTAGGATTCCAAGTGAGGCAAGTCACCAACGTTCTAAAAGATAAAAGTCCACTACCTCTATTCTTCGTGGACTTGGAACCATCAGCAGGAGTCGAAAATATCTATGACCTCAGTAGACTCTACTATACCCGTGTAAAGGTTGAAAAACCTCACACAAAGAAAGACATTGTTCAGTGCCATAACTGTCAGGCATATGGTCATACCAGAAGTTATTGCCATCACATACCACGCTGTGTGAAATGCGGTGAACAGCATAAAACAGAAGAATGTACAAGATCAAGATCTACACCCGCTGTATGTGCTCTGTGCCTCAAGGACCACCCGGCTAACTACAAGGGATGTGAAATCTACAAGAAACTCCGAACCAGATACCAAAAACCTCAGGATACGAATGAAACAGCTGCACCAACCAGAAGCAGAAGAGAACCATCTAAACTTGTAAATTCTAACGTGTCATTTGCCCACTTGCTTGGAGGTGGAAACCAGAATCATGAAGTCGAGGCACTGCCGGAACAACGTTTTCCTCAACAATCTCAATCTATTGTACAACAATCTACTTCTCAAAGTTTACCTAATCTTCAAAAAACTCCTCAACATCAAATTCCTCATATCTCTTCACCATCAAACGTCACAGATCTTACCAGTCTAATGACATCGTTCATCTCCGAAATGAAATCTCTTGTTATGCCGCTTATATCACTCCTTACAAATCTAGTATCAAATTTAATCCCTGCCTTGAAAAATCCTTAAATGAATTCACCTAACTCCTTATCCATTCTCCTTTGGAATGCGAATGGTGTTAGAAATCATACTGACGAACTGACAGCGTTGTTGCAAGACAAAACAATCGATCTTGCACTTATAACTGAAACAAGACTAACCACTAAACAGTACTTCAAAATACCGCAGTATATGACATACCGTACTGACCACCCAGACGGCAAAGCCCATGCCGGTTCTGCTATCATTGTCCACCAATCCCTCTCTCATCATTTACTCCCACTTCCCACCTATGATTTCCTACAAGCCACAGCAATAGTAATCAAGACTTTTTCCTTTCCGGTAACCCTCACATCTGCATATTGCCCTCCTAAACATTCCATTTCCAATTCCGAATTTGTATCCATCCTGGATTCCTTAGGAAATTGCTTCATTCTGGGTGCAGACTTAAACGCCAAGCATCAGCAGTGGGGTTCCAGAACCACGAATTCTCGGGGACGAAATTTGCTGTCTGCACTCAACTCCCGAAATTTTAATATCCTGCCTCCTGACTCCCCTACCTACTGGCCAACCGATCCTAACCGCAATCCTGACATCCTCGACTTCTTTATCCACAGCGGATTAGGCTCCCTCAACTTGTCTGTAACTCGCCTTGATGAACTATCCTCAGACCATAGTCCACTGATCCTAAAAGTATCTCTCACTCCAATTCCAAAACCCATTCCACCATCATTCATCCGAGGCCCTGTCAACTGGAACCTTTTCCGCCAAATCCTAACCGATAATATTGACCTCAGAGTAACCCTCAAAACCCCAGATGACCTAGATAATTCCGTCTATTCCTTTACCACCGCCATCCAACAAGCTGTCTGGACTGCCTCCTCTCCTAAACACTCCAATATAAATCCTCACCAAAATCATTTTCCACAACATATTATAGACCTCATCCATACCAAACGCCGAGCAAGATCATTATGGCAGCGCACCCGACACCCAACAGATCGCCGCTCCTATAACTTCTATTGTAGACAATTGAAGAGGGAGTTGGCGACCTTCCGTTCCCAGTCCTTTAATTCCTACCTCTCCTCTCTATCAGCTCGTGATAATTCCCTGTGGAATATCACGAAAAAGATCCTAAAATACCATCAAGTTTCCCATCCTCTCCGACGTTGTGATGACTCCAGGGCTGCGTCTGATGAAGATAAAGCCGAGGAATTCGCCACACACCTCTCCAAAGTTTTCACTCCTCACCCGGAATCCCACGCCAATCACACCGCAACAGTGCAAGACTTTCTTATGTCACCAATTCCACTTTCCCTACCTCCTAAAGCTATTAATCCCTCTGAGGTCAAATATCTTCTCCAAAAACTGACCCTCCGTAAATCTCCTGGACACGATCTCCTTACTCCCCAGATCCTCCGACAACTTCCGCAGAAAGCTGTTATATTCCTTACTTATATTTACAACTGCATCCTACGCACCACCTATTTTCCTCTGTTATGGAAACATTCCACTATCATTCTTTTTCTAAAACCAGGCAAACCTTCCAACAACACTTCATCCTACAGGCCTATTAGTCTACTCCCCATCCTCTCAAAAATCTTCGAAAGGCTTCTTCTTAAACGTATCCTACCCATATTAGAATCTCAAAATCTTCCTTCCCATCAGTTTGGATTCCGTCCTCAGCATTCCACAGTTCAACAGGGGCTCCGAGTTGTAGACCATATTTCCTCAGCTCTTGAATGCAAAGAGTATTGTTCTGGTGCGTTTCTGGACATTGCGCAAGCTTTTGACCGGGTATGGCACACTGGATTACTCTTCAAGCTGAAAACCCATTTACCCCAGTCTCTATACCTCATTCTCCGATCCTATCTCTCAAACCGTTCCTTCCGCGTTCGCTGTGGTGTAGAATTTTCTAACCTTTATCCCGTTGAGGCCGGTGTTCCTCAAGGCAGCGTCTTGGGACCCGTCCTCTACATCCTTTACACTGCTGATATTCCTACACATCCTGATACCTTTCTGGCAACTTTTGCAGACGACACCGCCATCCTATCATCCAGTTCCAATCCTGAAACAGCATCCTTAAACCTGCAAAGACACCTTTCTCTTATCGAAGACTGGTGTAATGCTTGGCGCATTAAGGTGAACGAAGCCAAATGCAAACACGTAACCTTCACTCTTCGACGAAACTCCTGTCCGCCAGTTTACTTCAATTCCATTCCAATTCCTCCTTCAGATACAGTCCGGTATCTTGGCTTACTATTAGACAAAAGATTGACTTGGAACCCACATACAAGACTTAAAAGACAAGAACTCAACCGACGATTCGGACAGTTATACCGACTACTCAACAGAAAATCTGAACTTACAGCTGACAACAAATTATTAATCTACAAGACAATACTGAAGCCCATTTGGACCTACGGACTTGAACTGTGGGGGACAGCTAAACGTACTAACATCAAACGCATTCAATCCTTTCAATCCAAAGTCCTCCGTACAATAGTAAATGCTCCTTATTATGTCTCCAACTATACCTTGCACCACGACCTTAATGTTCCATTTATTTCAGACCTAATTCCATCCAAATTTTCCAAATTCCACCAGAACCTATTTCATCATCCTAATCCTCTAGCTCAATCCCTATCCAGCTCCACTCATCCATACAACCCACCTAGAAGGTTGAAACGGCAGTGGCCCCGCGACCTGTTGTAAATACATTGGAGTTCTAGCACTGGCTAGATTCTCCACTCAATGTGATGTACGTATGAGTGTGTGTATGTGTATATAGGTATAAGTGAATTCTTGACTATTGTATTGATTCATTATTGTGTATATATTTTATTGTAATTTTATTCCGTGTAAATATTGTATGAATGTAGTATGTATGATATCTTTCAGCACTACTATTAATGTCCAAATTGGGACAGATTGTAATTTTACTGAATAAAAATTGTTGTTGTTGAAAAAAAAAAAAAAAAAAAAAATTATGTAACAGGGTGTTTAAAGCTAAGAAATTTGTATCTGTCTATTCAAGAATAATTTAAGCACATTACTAAAATAACAATAATTGAATTTGTTAAACCATTTATGATTAATTTATTTGTTTAATATTTATACAGTTACAATTTATTTTGCCTTTTATTATGTATTTGTTTAATATTTATACAGTTACAATTTATTTTGCCTTTTATTATGTATTTGTTTAATATTTATACAGTTACAATTTATTTTGCCTTTTATTATGTATTTGTTTTTGAAGCGTATTTTGTTTAGTACAGTTGTAATAGATTTCTTTGATTTATGTTTCACTGTTTTGAACAACTCAACTCCATTTGTATGGGCTAGCCTGAAAACAAATAAAGAGATTTATTTATTTATATTTATTTAAAATTATCTTGTTTTCATATCGTATTATTAATAAAAATCCCTTACCTTGAAAACGGACATTTCATGTGACACAACCCAATATTAAGATTCAAGATAACGTAAAACAGAATCATATATGGTTTAGTAAAAACCTCACATAAGATTATATTAATGTAATAGCACATCTTACTTAATTAACTGTGGAATGTAAGAATATATTAGTTTAGTATAAACAAATAAAATTAATAGTTTATTTTTATGTTAATTACCTGCCTTCTTTACATTATGTTAATTAATAATTTGTTTTGTTTGTTATTTTACTTAAAATCTTTTTATTGTGTAGTTTTTTGTTTTTTAAAAAAAGATTTTTCCTACTTTTTTAAAAGTAGCTTTAATGGCTACAATAACCATTGACTCCTACTTTAAATATGACTTAAGTGTAACCCGTAATTCTTGTAACATCACATGTTTAAATTCTGATGCTTGTGGCCACATGTGAAAGTATTTCAAAATAAATATCTTTAAAAAAAATTGATATATTCATTAACGATCAAGGTAGTATTAATATATAATGACTTATAAAATTATAGGCACTTATTAGAATAACTAGGACTTGTAAATGATAAAATCGCCCAAAATAATCAAATATGTATAATAACATTGATAATTCATAATATTATACGTAGCTTAACGTACAATGAATTTGTCCTTCAGCTGATTCCTCCTTAGTTTCAGTCAAAACCCTCCAGTCCCACATCATAGCTATTGAAGAATGGTGTCAAAATTGGAGGATTAAAATAAATCCCAACAAATCCCACCAAATCACCTTTACCCTTTGTCGCAAACCGATGACTTCCTGCCCCCCAGTATCCTTTAATAACATTACCCTTACTTCTGTAGAACAAATACGATACCTAGGTCTCCATCTTGACAAGCGCCTTACTTGGAATCCTCACACAAGACTGAAACGACAAGAAACTGCTCGAAGATATCGATTACTACAACACTTACTAGACAAACGTTCAAAACTTCCAGTATATTACAAAAGACTCATCTACATCACAATTATCAGACCTATTTGGACTTATGGAATCGAGCTTTGGGGCTCTACGAAACTATCTAATTCCTCCCGCATCCAGTCCTTACAATCCAAAATCTTTCGCAAAATCCTGAATGCTCCTTATTTTCTCACAAATCAACTCCTCCATAATGACCTAAACATCCCATTTGTTGCAGACATAGCCCGTGATAGATACTCCTCTTTCCATTCTAAACTCCCTGCTCATACAAATCCACTTGTCTGTAACTTATCTTCGTCAGGTCTCCCTGATAACCCTCCAAGGCGACTGAAAAGAAGGTGGCCTCGGAACCTACTGTCTTAAAATAGTTAGTAAAGTGCTACCACTGGGTAGTTCTTTCTCAAAACATTTTCATGACTTTTTATTTTCATACTACACATTTACTTATTGTATTATTTAGTACAGTTGAAAATTACTATAAATAAAAAAAATAAAAAAAGATTGAGTCAGGTTTATTACAATCCTCCCAGCTACGCTTCGGCCTACCCCTCATCGGCTATGTGACATTACTTGGGTACGTTATTAAGCCCCTCAACTTTGCATACCCATTTCAACCGCGACGATGCTATTACTTCGATTATATTGACCGCTCCCCCGTTCCGCCTTGTGTAATCTCCTAAATTCCCCAACGGACTCATCCATCTTCCAGCCAAATATTCTACGTAATACATTGTTTTCGAAGGCTTCGAGGCTTCCTTTTACCTTGTAAATAAGCGTTCATGTTTCACTCCCATCAGGAATAGTTGGACGAATAACAATAGTTAAAGGTGATACTCAGGTTTTTGAATATTAGGCTTTGACTACAGGATTTTAAAACTGAAAAAAGCACTTACCCTATAGCCTTGTCTTAATTTGTCTAGTGGATCCTGGTTAACTAAGTTAGTCTGCAATGATAGAATAATCGTTGATCGTAGATAAAATATAACGAGAATTTGATAGGGATTTAGTGATTTAAAGCACTTTATATAAGTACACTTATTCATAAAGCCATTGCCTTCGCTCAGTCTCCATTGGTTTTCCATGCCAGTGGCGCGGTTGATTAAGAGGTGCTGGGAGCTCCTGGGGTTCTGCTTTGCCTTCCACTTGTCTAAACTAAAACTAAAAAACTAACTAGTGGAAACTTTTCACCAATATTACTCAAAACATTTTAATTAAAAATCCATCATAAATTTCTATAAACATTAAATTTATTTATGTTATGATACATAAACATCAAGACACATTTTATTTACTCTTAAATATCTGCATTGTAATTATCTATCGTTACCTAACTAATTAAAAAAAAAATAAAAATAATCTAGCATTGGAGTTCTAGCACTGGCTAGATTCTCCAATCAATGTGATGTATGTCTGAGTGTGTGTATGTGTATATAGGTATAAGCGATTTCTTGACTTTATTGTATTGATTCATTATTGTGTATATATTTTATTGTAATTTTATGCTGTGTAAATATTGTATGAATGTAGTATGTATGATATCTTTCACCACTACTATTGATGTCCAAATTGGGGCAGATTGTAATTTAACTCAATAAAAATTGTTGTAGAAAAAAAAAAAAAAGCTAAGTCTCACTTATTAACATTTTAAAAAGGCGTTTTAACGAAGGAATCATGGTAGCCCTAATCAAAAAATTCCATGCCTATTTAGTATTATATTTGCTACAATGTTTCGCCCTCGTAAAATGTATTCATATTTATGTCAATGTAATTGGGAACTGTATGATATATTGGATTGAGCTCTAGTCTACTGTTCTCCGGTTCCCGCCTTCCAATCCAGGCTGAGGCAGAATTATTTATTCTTAAAAACCTGACCATTATTTAAGTAAATAAGGATTTTTAACTTATAGTAGATTTTTTACAATATTGGAAGATGTGTTCATGTATGTACGATATATATATAATAGTATTGTGATGCTGAATTGATTAAATGTGATATTTGTGTTCTGTTTAATGTTTTAAATTAATTTAATTTTTAATTGTTAATAGTTTGGCCTGTAAATTCTGAAGATGAGGTATTGTTATCCCCGAAACGTTAATTAAATTATGTATGAGAAATAAATGAATAATTATCAAAAAGAAGAGATCGTTTCCAAAATACCTAGTTTATTTATTCTGGTATTTCAGCCTTAGAGTGACTCTGAAGTTCGGGAAACCTGCTAAAACACAACCAGCCTCTATAAAGTGGGTACCCACAAATAGGGGGGGGGGACCTGGCAGGTGAGCGTGACACATCTTCGGGCGTCCCTTGATCTTGAAACAGTACGCATCTTTACTGGGAAGTGCACTGAACCGAAGACCCTTATTAGAGGTATTAGTTAGGTCAGTACTTGGGAAACAAATTGCACCAAATTTCTTTTTAGCATACTCTTTTTTAATTTATAGAAATAGTGAGGAAGCTATAATAACCTATATGGCAAGCGTTTTTATTTAAATAATTCGTTAGTTAAAAAGTGAATAGGCCACTATAGATTGAATATTTTCATTTAATACTGAGCATACTTGTAAATAATCCATGAATTGTATGTATCAACTTTTCTGGTTCCGAGTTGAGTTATGATAAAACTTGGCAAAAGTGCAATTTACTTATCGCGACTTCTGAAATTGATTTCTCGTGACATTTCCTTTTCTATATTATTACAGAAGGCGGGGAGAAGTGTACAAAACAAACTTGTAAGAAAGACAGGGGGATGGCAAAGGGACGAGCTGTAGAAAACATGTTTGAACGCCTCCGCTGATTTCAACTTGTTCAAACAGTTGCCAGCCCTTCAATCAGGATGTTTTCTTATGTTATTTTTTTCCGCTCTGAGACTGTCTGCTTCCCTCTAAATCACTTTTAAGCATAGGGTAGCTCGGAAAGCGAAAGAAAAAAAAAAGTAAGCTTGAACAATCAGCTGCTCTCAATTTGGGAAATCAATGGCGGGGAAGGGGTGAAGGGGGGGGGACGGCTGACTGAGCAAACAGTAGCCCTGATATTGTTTAGGTTCCTACTATTTGTACTTCTGTTTGAGCCCATCTTTCCAATCTTCTGTGAAAACCTGCCTGTAGACTTTTATCTGATCCTTATAGATTAATTGCCAAATATCCCTAGCCTAAAGATCTATGCATAACCAAGAAAACAGACATCGTAAAAATGTTGTATAAAGTAAATAAGAATTACATTAGCCTAAGTAATTATCCAGTAATTATCAGCTACGTTTGTCAAGTATCGACAATGGATCGGTAGAAACACAATCTTCCTATCGGAGCCTTGGTCGTCGAACCGGCCGTCTTCCAAATAGTTCACGCTATAGGACTTTAGATAGGATTTCCTCTGGATTCATCCTAGCGACATCCTAGCCCATCGTAATCGAGAGAATTTAATCACATCGACCATTTTTAAGTCTTTGTAAAGACGTCTTAGCTCCACATTTGTCCTTCGCCTCCACTCTCCGCAGACACATGCTGCTCCATAAATTCTCCACAGGATCTTTCGTTCGACCCTGGACAGTTCCAGTTCCTGAGTCCTTGTAAGTGTTCAGGTTTCAGAGCCATATGCTAGAACAGGTCGGATCAAAGCCTTATTGGAAACAAAAACAAAAATCATTAAATGACAAAAATTAAATTTTTTCTTTTCCATTTTGAGCGAGAAAAATATCACTTCACGAAAAGGAATCTCGGTTCAAACTCGGTAAAAGATGGTCACTTATTTTGAAGGATGAGCATGGCCTTAGGGTTTTCCAGAATAAGTGCAACGTCAAATATTTTGTCCAAAAATTCACCAATTGGAAATTTAGATCACACAACCAGAAATTACGCTAAATGGGCCACATCCTTATCAGACGACGAATCGCAGAGCCTGCAATGTGGAGATTCCACTACTCTAATTATATTTAGACACTTTTCCAGATAATGATGGACGGTAATAATGCTAAACTCTGCAATACCATCTTTTCTCGGCTAATTCGTCGGTAGCCGTTTTTAATTATTAAGCAGTTTGCCCAATTGCTTGAACTAATCTTTCTCCAGTAATACAACATGATTCGCATTCTCAATATTTGCCTTAGCTCCAAACAAAGGGCGTTCGATTTTTATGACTGCTCAAAGGTTGCATCTCCTTTGGCGAGCATATCTGTAATGTCATTAGTAATAATGTATCTTTGATAGATAAAAAACAGTATACCCCTCCGTTTCGGAAAAATAATGCTGCTCTGTGAGGTGAATGTGAAGGATGTTTTGCTGTAGCAGGACCCAATCTTCCCATGTCACCATACAACAGCTTTCCGAAATGGATGCCATGTAAACTTCTACAGCATCAACAGATCTGTGACGTTGATTTTGTGCCTTTGGACTTATATCTTTTCCGATCACTTTCCTAAGAGATTAGGGAAGGTAAACATTGAAGTAGACGGCAAAGATAGTTAGTTCTCTGAAGAGATCGGACAGGATCCTAGAAGGCAAATCAAAATAGGACATTATAAGCATAGTCTTTATTTCGGTTTTTTATACTACCGCAGCCTAATTTGAACGCAGGACTGGAGATTATTTTCCCCGTTGTTTACCTTCATATTTATTACTCTTATTCATGTTCATACATACAGAGATTCGTGCTGCGGTTAGGCCAATGGCTACTAGGAGATGATCAGGACGAGATCAAGTTTTTCCCCTAATTTTCGGATACCCACAGAAAAACTGAACATTTTAGAAAAAGTATTGTCTTATACACAAAATTGTAAATGTTGATGAAAATTTATGAAAAGCCGATAAAGTTAACTGATTGTTGTGGATAATGATATAATATATTATTTAAGAAATAACATGTTTCTACTGAAACTCAATTTAATTAATTTTTTAACAGTTTTTTCTCATCTCTAAATGTATTAAAAAATTACATAATTACAATGTAGATTTTGACAATGGTGGTAATTGAAAGTTGTTGTACGCACCAAATTTGTCTTTGTATTTTCCCTAACAAACTTTCATTCTGTAAATAAGTTCAGCTATTCCAGATTAACTAGCAAATTATGATAAGTCTTGTCTGATAAAGTTTTAGTATGATTTATATTTTTATTTGACTATATAAATTAATTGACTCCATACGTAGACAATATTTCTTTGGGACATACCTCTACCAAGTCATTAAATCCCCACATCCTCCATATATTCACAGTATCCTTTAATTTAAATCCTCAATCCACTCACTTGAAATCAGATCACGCCATTCCTACCCATAGGACCAAATCTTTTGATAATTCCTTTTATATCTGCTCTGCATCTCTCTGGAATTCCCTACCTAATCATATTCGCCATGCTTCTTCCCTTCTCTCATTCAAATCCCATCTTTTCCAACACCTTCTAAGATCCCAAAGAGGCGCACACTAAATGTAAAATTGTTAATTCACTACCCTACTTTCAACGTAAGATAATTTTATTTTTTATTTTACCAGAATCTTAGAGTTATGGATTAATTCATTTATTTTATTCATTTGGAAATGGTTCAGCTCTATTATTTTATAGCAGTTTTTTTTTTGTTTATATTCTATATATTTTTTACATATCTATAAAAATAGGTCTTATTTTAATTTTTTTACACATTTGTAAATAAAAGTTTATTTCATTGGTCTCTCGGCCAAACATGTATATATTGAATAGTATATTCAATGTACGACATTGTTATTCTTAAGGAACATAGTCCCAGAATAAAGTTATTTTATTATTATTATTATAACACAATGATTCAGACTAAAAAAAAAAAAAAAAAAAAAAAAAAAAAAAGATAAAACTCAAAGAAAAAAAAAATGGGAGTAAAGAAGATGTTATACAAAGCAGTTGGAAGTTTTTTAAAGTCATAAGCAACTAAGTGCTGTGAGGGGAGTGAAGAGGGGGTGGCCTGTTAACGATATCACAAGACCCCCCCCCCCGCCCTAAGGCCGCAATTATCCCATTAGCTTCCCACCACCGCTAAATCTATGCTCTACAACCTCTAACAACCCTTGCAAAAATATCATACGATACATTTTCGCGTCTCCTTATCTTCATCATCCTCATGAATAAGTTCTCTTCTTTGTCTCCCAACAAATTTCTTCTGGCATCATTAATCTCTTTTGATCCTACAGAATTCGTATTTCTGAAGAAATTAAAAAAATATACAAACACACTGTCAGTTAAAAGATTGAGACCCCCTATGGTTTACATCAATTTATCATCTGTTTAATTTATTTCTTTTGATTTTTTTCTCTTTGTGTATTATGTGCGTTGTACTATTAAATTTAACCGAAAATTCATTCTTTTTAACCATTCTTTAATGTAAAAAACGAAAATTACCTGTCCATTGAACTTACAACTTTGGCAGTCGAGAAATCAATAAATTAAACTAAAAATAAAATGTATCTACTCAGTTACCCTTAGTGAATATTTACTCTATAAATAAAGCTCCAGACACAAAAATTACATTTTTTATTCTTATTTAGTTTTATTATATTCGCCATCGAAGAATGGTGTCAGAACTGGAGAATTAAAATAAATCACATCTAATAACCTTCACTCTACGTCGTAAACCTTTGACTTCTTGCCCCACCGTATCATTTAACAATATCTTACTTACTCCTGTTGAACAGATCCGGTACTTAGGACTAAACCTATACAAACGCCTCACATGGTACCCTCATACTAGACTGAAACGACAGGAAACTGCTCGTAGATACCGATTACTACAATACTTACTCGACAAACGCTCAAAACTTTCTATTTACTACAAAAAACTCATTTATATAACCATTATAAGGCCTATTTGGACCTACGGCATTGAGTTATGGGGGTCCACTAAACCATCGAATTCCTCTCGTATCTAATCCCTGCAATCCAAGATCCTTCGAACAATCCTTAATGCTCCATACTTTGTTACAAATACAATTATCCATAAAGACCTAAATATTCTATTAGTTGAAGACTTAGCCCGATCCAGATATACATCCTTCCATTCCAAACTTCCTGTCCACTCAAACCCGCTTATCCGTGACCTTCCCTCAACTTCTATTCCTGACAATCCACCGAGGCGACATAAAAGTTGGCCAAGAGACCTCTTACCATAAATTGGACATTGGGATTCTACCAATGAGTAGTTTCTTCACATGTGTCTTAATCTCAAATCAATCAAATTCACTTGTTATATTGAATCAATACAGTTGTAAATTTCTTTAAATAAAGAAAAAGTTTTATCATATTTAATCAAATTGTTTCTTGTTATTTACGATACTCAAAAACCTTGCACCTAATTAGCAAATTTGTTTCTTAATTCAAATAATAAAAATATACCTATATTTTATTTAGGTATTCATAGAGTATATTCATCCAGGTTCAAATCCAGGCTGTGACAGCTAATTATTTATTCTCTTATTTCAGCCCAGAGGCGATCCTGGGGTATAGATACCCTCCTGGGGCACATTCAGCCTCTGTAAAGTGAGCGCTCAAAGATTAGGACAATAACGAGGGTGGCTGAGTGCATTTCGGTCTAATCACAACTTTGTATATATATAAATATGTATGACACTGAGAATATAATCTCCAGGTCCTGGGTTCGAACCAAGCCGTGGTAGGATAACAAATTTGAAATGAAGCCTATGTTTATAAAGTTCTATAGTTATTTGCCATCTATAAACCACCTGTTTGATCCCTTAAGAAAACTATCTTTGTCATCTACTCCAATTTTTGCCTCAAGTCACTCATACATATATACAATCCTCAAACATACTGCACGTGAGTGGAGCTCTAGCCAATGCTAGAAATCCAATATACACGTTTACAAGAGATCTGGAGGCTACAGTCGTTTCAACCTTCTTGGGGGATGGTAAGGGTGTGTGGAGCTGGATAGGGATTGAACTAGCGGATTGGGATGATGGATAAAGTTCTGATGGAATTTGCGGAATTTTAATAGAATAAGGTCTAAAATAAATGGAATATTTAGGTCGTTGTGTAAGGTATGGTTGGTGACATAATAAGGAGCATTAACTATTGTTTGGAGGACTTTGGATTGAAAGGATTGTATACGTTTGATGTTAGAATATTTAGCTGTCCCCCACAGTTCAAGTCCGTAGGTACATATAGTTTTCAGGATTGTCTTTTATGTAGTTTGTTGTCAATAGATAGTTTAGAATATCTGTTCAGTAGTCCGGAGGATTATCAGGAATCGAAGATGAACCAAGAACAGAAGCATGTTGCTTAGAGTGAGAATGGAGTTAGTCATGGGAGGGGTGGTAACTGAACATTAAGATCATTGGAAATGAGTTAATGGGTGACAATGTGATGAGCATTGAGGATTGTCAACCCCGTGTGCCCAGATTGGCCGTAAGATTAAATTAGCCTTTTGTTGTTAAGTGGAAGGATAGAGCGTTTAGATCAGTGGTTGCCAACTACTGGTCCGCAGATTATGTCCAGCGGGTCCGCTAGACGTAAAATATTACTTTAACGTGAAATATCTGTGAAGCCTCGGCTTTTAATTAAAAATACACACTCTACACGGACAAATAAATAATTCGAAGTGATATAATTGTTTTTTTTTATTGCCTCTGTATCACAATGAGGTAGGGTGTTGCTAGTTCAGCAATTTTACACTTGAACTGACGGATTCGTAATATATCTCTTAGCAAAAGTGTCCTTAGTAATTTTTTTGTAAGAAGTTTAATTTAAGAGCTACAGCTATTAAAATCAAGGAAGTCAAGTTGGATCAATGTACCCCATAGGTGAGGTATGTTGAGCAAGGGTACGGGGCAAGTTGAACACTAAGAATGTCTAACCAAACTATAGCTTCAATTTCGACTAGAATTAAAGTTTAAAAAATAAAATAAAATGTATTTAACACTTAGCTCTTTATTTATCGTCTTTTAGTGACAGAACGGAAAAATTTAAAGTAATTTTCTTTGAATAATTAACCAAAACTAGAATCAATAAAACATTAGCGTATCTTAAGATTAACTTCAACATTAGATTAAGTCTTTCTATTTAAAATAAGACTTAAATGTTTATATTATTACTCATACTATTACTAATTCTAAGTGATATAATTGTTTTTTTTTATTGCCTCTGCATCACAATGAGGTAGGGTGGGGCTAGTTGAGCAATTTCAAACTTGAACTGACGGATTCGTGATATATATACCTTAGCAAAAGTGTCCGTAGTAATTTTTTTGTAAGAAGTCTAATTTAAGAGCTACAGCTATTTAAGTCCAGAAAGTCAAGTTTGATCAATGTACCCCATAGGTGAAGTATGTTGTGCAAGGGTACGGGGCAAGTTGAGCACTAAGAATGTCTTACTAAACACCCTGAAGAAGGCCTATAATTTAGGCCGAAACGTCGGCTTCAGTTTATTAAGTTTATATCTTGATTGTGTGTTCTTTCGACTGTCTAACCAAACTATAGCTTCAATTTCGACTAGAAATGAAGTTTAAAAGAAAGAAAAAAAAAAAAAGGAAGAAAAAAAAATGTATTTAACAATTAGCTCTTTATTTATCATCTTATAGTGACAGAACGAAAAAATCTAAAGTAATTTTTTTTGAATAATTAACCAAAACAGGAATCAATAAAACATTAGCGTATCTTAAGATTAACTTCAACATTAGATTAAGTCTTTCTATTTTAAATAAGACATAAATGTTTATATTATTACTCATATAGCTATTATATTGAAAACTTAATGATTGAAGGATAGCGTTTAGACGATATTAGATTAGTTTAGTATTATGCTTTATTGTTCTGACGCTCTCCTTCAAACACCCTAATGATGGGCTATAATTTAGGCCGAAACGTCGGCACTTGTTTATTAAGTGTATATCTTAATTGTGCGTTCTTTCGACTACACCCTGAACTAACTTCTCTCAATTAATATTATTATTAAATAAAATGGTAAGTGAAAGCCGTTTTCGGCTACTTCAACACTTTCTGTCTAAACGATCCAACCTTCTACTTAACAGAAAAAGGCTAACTAAAAAAAAAACTGGAGAAGTCCTAAAAACTACTGGGATATGAAATATGATGTTTCATCTGAATTTCGTTTATTTATTGGATACTCGGATTCGCCTGCTTCGTTTTGTATTTCTTGTTGTTTTTTTCAATGATTGATGCTTCGCTTTGCCAAGCTTTATGAAGATACCTAGCCTCCCTGAAGAATCGGCGGAAGGTGAGGACGGGAAGGCTGATCAATCTACAACTAATAAACCGTTGGCAGGCCCATTAAGTTAGTTAATTGGGAAGGAGGAGTTGTGATAGGGTTAGGGGTGCCGCGGGACCGCTGCGTCATATCCCCCCTAGGCTCCCCAAAGCCCCCCTAACCTGCCCCCCTGATAATCCTCCTTCAGTAGCGACAACTTTGATGAAGCTGTGTTCCGCCTTAGCACTTTCTTACTTTTAGCATGGATAGCTGTGTCGCTCAGGATATATGACACACTACCTTCTAATATATTTCTATATCGTATTATATCTAGTTTATAAAAGCTAGTGCGCGCAACACACAACTGACTCTCACACCTATTGTTAAAGTCAATAAAGGAACTTTTAAATAAATTTAAAGTTAAAAATAGGTTGTTGTTAAAGGTAGATATTAGGGCTGATTTATTTATTTTAAATTATTAATTTTTTATTAAATCGCCAATTCATCGTCTTGGGATCTCACTCCCATCATCAGGACTCAACAAGTAAAATTAAAAATTACAAATTACATTAAAAAAACAACAATAGTGAAGTAAATTATTAAAACTTTTTATAAAAATATTATTATAAGCTAGTTGTTCCTTCCCTTTCACCTGTTTTGTTTAATATAGCTTTAGAAAATGTCATAGAAAAGGTACCGAGAAAGGCTTAAATATGGGTGACGAGATTCCGGTTTTGGGATATGTCGATGATTTGGTACTGCTAGGTGAAGACACGGAAACCATGCAACTAAATACAAGTGTGTTAATAAAAACAGGTAAAGAAATAGGACTCGAATTAAATACCGATAAGACGAAATATATGATAAGTAGCAGAAACGGTGGCGATCTTGGTGATATTGATATATCAGGGCATACTTTTGAACACGCAGAGAAATTCAAGTATTTAGGTTCAATGATAACAAGAAAAAATGAAATCCAGGAAGAAATAAAGTCCCGGTTAAAGGTGGGAAATGCGTGTTATTATTCAGTTGCTAAGTTACTTAGCTCACGGCTTTTATCTAAAAACTTAAAGGTTAGAACTTATAAAACTATTATTTCTCCAACGGTTCTTTACGGATGTGAAACGTGGCCGCTTACTTTGAGGGATGAACAACGGCTTAAGGTTTTCGAAAATAAGGTACTGCGTAAAATATTTGGTCCGAAGAGAGATGAGGGCACTGGGGAGTTTAGAAGGTTGCACAGCGCGGAATTGCAGAACTGGTATCCTGTGAATATAATTGAGTTAATAGCGTCGCGGAGACTCAAATGGGCGAATAAAATTGTTGAGCTCGGATTCCGAGAAAGTTGGTATTCCCTGATCCGACTGGTAGGCGTCCAAAAGGTAGGCCGAAGCGGCGATGGGAGGATTGCGTTAAAGCTGATCTAGGGGGCTTAGGCTTGACCGGCGAACATAGGACGAGTCTGTGCAGGCGAAGTTTGGTGGTATCGGCATCGAACCTTCGGGTTCGGTAAGCTTATTATTATTATTATTATTATGGAATTATTGGTGTGGTATTATCGTCTGTGAATAACAAAATAATGAAAATGATATGCGTATAATATAAAATCGAATTCTTAAAAAATAGTACTAAGCAGTAATTCTCTCATGTTAACTGAGAAGAGAGTCAAGTCCGCTAGGGAATTGAAGAATGGGGTGGGGATTTAGGAAGCAAATATGTAAAGATTCCTCTTCTTCGCTTTATCCCTGTTCCCTAGGTCGGACCTTCCATTCCTGTTTTTATCATCCACTTAATATTAGGTTTAAGAACTTAATCGAGGAATATATTATGGTTTTCTAATCAAGCTTGAAATAAAACACTTCAATTTTAATAGTGAATACCTAATAAAAGTTGGGAAAACAGTTATTCTGTAAAATTATTATTTGGATTACAGTATCCAGTACTTTTACGAAAAAGCTACTTAATGTAAACTTCTAATTTTCTGGGAAAACATGCAGAGCACGCAATACACGAATTTCACTGAATTCCGTTGTTAAGACCAGTGAATGAAATTTTAAATAAAATGGAGTTGAAAAAAAAAGGTTCCAAAATGATATCGACACCTATTTGACGGATAAATGTCTTTTGGATTAAATAATTTAACAATACAAATTATTATTTACAACAATCACTAAGTTATATACTAGCGTCTAAAATCTGTTAAACATTTTCGCCTGTTAACCCTAAAAGCAGTAACTATCACCTTTTTTGGGAACTAGGTGCTCCAAGCATGCCCTATTTTTAAATTAACGCAATATTTTTCATTAAGGAAGGCATATTTAAAAAAAATCGGATAACAACATAAAATATTACTTTTGGATAACATGTTTTGGTTTTTGGATCACCTGTAGCATACTGGCTCGCATAACAGCCTTCTTTGCCAAAAAAGGTCACTGGTTTATAGCCCGCAGATGGTCCTAGGATTTTTTAATGGGAGTAAAAAATCTTTACCTGTGCGATCCTTTAGAGGGGGCGTAAAAAGGTGGTCCCAAGCCTGTGCGATGCCCGGTAATAGCTAAAGATCCCTATCTTAATTAAACCTGGGTAGGCAAAATTTAGCATCGTCTGATTGCCATTGTAGCATAAAGTAACGTTAAATAAATAAACAAATAGGTTTTTTTGATGTAGAAACACCATTTCATGAAATTTAACATTATTTATAATAAATTAAAAAAAAAAAGAATGATGAAGTTAGATAGAAAATGCGGTAATTAAATATTTATACGTTGAAAGTATGCGAGAGCGTATGATCACTGTCACCATCGTAAATCACTATCACCAAACCTCACAAATGTTTACACGTTTGTTCTCTCGTAGTGTAGTAACCAAAATAGACTATAGATACCGATCCTCAGAGCGACAACTTTTTCATAAATGAGTATTAATGCTATAAGAAGTCATTAATTTCTTATAACACTAAATAAAGGAATAAAAATAAATGAATACAAAATAAAAAAATACAGTTGTCTTAAGTTAATCTGCGCACACACACACACGGACCTGTTTGCGTGACTTAGTCATTTGCACTCAGGAGACCCTAAAACGTGTATTTCCAGTGAAATCACGTATTCGAAAATTTTCTGGATTAAGAAATAAAAATCACGCTATTCTTTAAAAACGTACCTAGGACTATCTCTAAATTTTACAGATAATAAACGTTTAGATAAATCAACAAGTTTTTGTAAAATGGTTAAATGTATGCAGACAAAAAATATATTGTTGCAAAAAATGTATTACCAAATAATTTCGAACGGTCAGATTGAAAAAATTAAACTTTTGATGTGTTCCTTACATTTATTTATTATTGATTTTCCAAAATTAATTACTGTTGAAGTACATTAAATGAAAGGCTCAACTCGGATAAAAATAAAAAATTTGAAAAGTCACATTTTATTAATTATCTTTCCCGCAATAACTGGCTACAAACCTAAAGTTTCCTGGTTCGATACAGAAAAGTACAGACAAATGATTCCATTGTACATATTTCCATAATAATCTCTATAAAGTCCGAATCCATACATTTCGTTTCCAGGATAAATAATTATTGAGATATTATAAGGAAAAAATAAATGATTCTCCTTTTGTATTTAAATAAATTTGTAAGAAAAGGAATTTAAGGGGTGTTTTTTTAGTGTGAAATATTAAATAAAACTTCCTAAAAAAAAAGAAACTAAATTAATTTACCTTTTGTTTTTCAATTCTTGCTTTATTTAATAGTTCTTAAATTGATTTTAACAACCAAGGTAAATAAAATTCGTATGTTGCCCGCTCTGGATTTTTATTTTATTGTTGAGGGTTTCTTATATTATGTATATACTTTGTTAGTTAAGAAAAAACTTTAGGTGGCATTATCAAGTGATCCAGGAGGTGGCTGATTCCTCAAAGGGCCGGGAAGGGCTGGGCTGAAGCCCATGGAAGCAATCTGTTGCCGAGAGGACTCAGCTCAATCCTTTTCCAGCCTTAAGGAAGATTCCCTTTGCTGGACTCGGAAGGAAGTGAAACAAATTCAAACGGGAAGTAATCAGGAGGCGGTGGCCTTTGACCGACGGCTAACTTGATCTCTGCCAAATGAAAGCCTTTCATATAAAAGGGCTTACTTTGCGCTACTCGGAGGCCGATTAAGGCACGAGCTTAACCGAGCTTAAACCGCCCGATAACCGGCCCTCAAAGTGTATGCAATCACCTCTCCTCCCCCGCCACTTCTCCTTTAATAGCTGTCACTTTACGATTAATTGAACGGTATTTAGCTCCTGTGTCGACCTGGAAAAATCCTCTGTCAGCATAATGTATATCAGGGCCTCATCGGCGGAAACATCCCAAAAGTATTGATTCAGATTCTGTATCTGGTTGAGGCGATTAATAACACCATAAAATAAAAATATGAAACAAAAATTAAAAGATCTTATTCGTAATATTATTTAGTTAATGAGTATCCTTGTCGTAACTCGGGTTTACTTCAGCACTTACAAGACATACGATTAAACCTTCGTCTTAAATGCTCAAGGCTGATCCATATGACTATCGTAAGACTAATCTGCATTTACGAAGCTTTGATGCTGGAATAACTATAAAGTTTTTCTTGTGTCCAATCCTTACAATCCAAAATCCTAAAATCACCTTTTTCAGGAATAAACTTATCCATATAATCCTTATAATTGAGTCGATAGCATCGCGGAGACTCAAATGGGCGCGTAAAGTTGTTGGGCTCGCTGAGCAACGGATTCCGAGAGTGTTGGTATTTGCTGAACCGACTGGTAGGCGTCCGAAAGGTAGGCCGAAGCGTCGATGGGAGGATTGAATTAAGGCTGATCTCGGGGGCTTGGGGTTGACCGGCGAACATTGGACGAGTCTGTGCAGGCGAAGTTTGGTGGTATCGTATCGAACCTTGGGGTTCGGTAAGCCTATTATTATTATTATTATTAAACTTATCCATAACGTTTGACATGGAATCCGTACACAAGACTGAAACGACAAGAAACTCACTTTACCACTTACTGGACAGACGCTCTAACCTTCTACTTATCTACAAAAGGCCCATCTACAACACTATTGTAAGGCCTATCTGGACGGAGTTAAGCTCTGCCACTCTACTAAACCACAAAATTCTTCCCTTATTCAATCCTAAAAATCCAAAATCCTTCGAAAAATCCTCAATGCTCCTTACTTTGTCACGAATAAACTCATCCATTCAGACCGTAACATGACATGGCCAAACCAGGTATAATTCCTTTCATGAAAAATTCCATTCCCTCTCAAATCCAGTAGTTTTTCTCTAATCTAAAAAGATGAAGGCCCCGAAATCTAGTTTAGAATAGTGTCTGAGTGCTGTACATTGGTTGTTTGTAATTACTGCATGTAATTCTTTATTCTTTCTTCAAATTTACTTGATGCATTGCAACAATACAATTTAAATAAAATCTTCATTAACAATATCTTCTTTTCAATACTGTTTATAATAAATAAACTTAACATAAATACTTACATTAATCCATATCTTTCAATATCGGTCAAATTCTTTAAAATATTTGAGGAGTAGGAGTGAAGTTCAATCTTTAGTCTATTCCTTGTCTGATGGTGTAAATTTTTAAACAGAGTATGGATACATCAGAAAATTGTGGTAATGTAAGAATTAGTAGCCAATTAAGTTTTACAAATGACCATTATTAATACAAAAATAAGGATATTTTAAAGAATTTGACCAATATTGAAAGATATGGATTTATGTAAGTACTAATAAAATTTGTTATAGTGTGATAAAGAATTATTTAATTGTGATTATTATTATTATTAATTGTTGAAATTTAATATAATATTAAATAGTTATTAGTTGCTGAACTTTAATTCTGAAGATGAGGTATATAAACTTTGAAGCGTAAATTGTGATATTGATGAGTAAATAAAAAGTATTTAAAAGAAGAGATTGTTTCTGATGATTTTGTTTAAATTTATAAACTCTTAATAATTGGAAAGTGAATCCAACAACACAATTGTAAATTTCAATACAAATATTTTTGTTTATCAGCTCAAAAACAATAGGCTTTAAATAATAATAATAAGGATTTAAAAATAAAAGATTAGAAATTTAGTTTTTATCAAGTAACATTGAAAAAAAATCAGTCCGACTCGTAATTTCGTATTTCCTCACTTTATAAATGTAGACATGGACGCAGCACGTTTAGATACTTTACATTAGGCGGATGTTTAGTGGGAGGGAATTCCAAAACTGGGATAGAAAATAATGCTCATTTTTTGTTCCGTGGGAAAGATTATAGATGTCGAAAAGAAGGGGTCTAGTTGCTTGTAAATGAATAGAGGTTTAAAAATGCAGCATATTTTAGATATTAGATGTGTGCTGATTGTTGATAATTTGATATAGAAGCGATTTGTTGAAATATTGACTAAGTTTGTGCCAATATATAAGACCATCTTTTGTAGAAATGAAATATAATTTATTCTAGATAAATAAATAAAACAATTACTCACTAAATCATGTTTCTATTCTAAATTGTTTTCCGAGTCTGGCATCCAGGATTGCTTTACAAGTCCCGCAAATTCCTCCCCCCAACATACTTCCTTATTATCCACCGATATCTAGGACTGCACATTGACAAACGCCTTACTTGGAACCCTCGCACAAGACTGAAACGACAAGAAACTGCAAGACATTTTCGATTACTTCAACACTTACTAGACAAACGTTCTAATCTTCCACTTAACTACAAAAGACTCATTTACATGACTATCATAAGGCCGATATGGACTTACGGAGTAGAGCTTTGGGGTTCTACTAAACCATCGAATTCTTCCCGTATCCAATCCCTACAATCCAAAATCCTTTGTAAAACCTTCAATGCTCCTAACTTGGTCACGAACAAACTTATACATATAGACCTCAATATTCCGTATGTTGCTGATTTGGCCCGATCTAGATACTATTCCTTTCATGACAAACTCCATTCCCACCCTAATCCTCTTGTTTCAATACTTTCTTCCACTTTAATTCCTTACAATCCTCCGAGGCGTCTGAAAAGAAGATGGCCTCGAGACCTTCTAGTTTAGAAAAGTTACAGGAGTGCTGCCATTTAGTAGTTCTTCTTCAAGTCTTTTTTACGCCATTTATCTTTTGTCACATTTACTTGTTGTACTTTGAAGTACAGTTGTAAATTTCAATAAATGATGTTTAAAAAAAAAAAAAAAAATTTTATCAAGGAAGACTTAAAAAATTATCTAAAGGTGAAAATATCTCGGGCTTGGGAACAGATGTGGTCAGAAGTTGATAACACAAATAAATTAAAGAAAATCAAGCCAACAACTTCTCCCTGGAAGACATCATTGCGAAGTGACCGCCGCAGGGAAACTGCTTTAGCGAGATTTCGTATAGCAGACTAACACATGTCCATCTCATCCTCAGGCAGCCCGAACCAATGTGTGTCTTGTGCAGAATGCCTCTCTCCATAAAACATATAATTGAGAACTGCCCCAAATTCCTTGTACTAATGTATAAATTTAATGTACGAAGTTCGCTGTGTGAGAGCTTGAAGGACTCTAGTGAAACAATTAATACACTGCTCAGGTTCACCAAAAAATGTAATCTGCTCCAGGAATTTTAAGGGAAAAAAACAAACGGAAAAAAAAAAAAAAGAAAAAGAAAATAAATTTTAAAAAATAATAAGAAATTAGAATAAATTAATTTTAACAATAGATAAATGTTTTTTTGAACATTTTATTCATATTTACAACTGTACATATAATATATAAAACAAGTAAATGGGCTAATTTACACTTATGGGCGTGATAATGTATTGTGAAGAAACTACCCAGTGGTAGCACTTTAATGTCAATTTAATTAAAGTAGGTCTCGAGGCCATCGTCTTTTCATTCGCCTCGGAGGTTTGTCAGGAATAGATGGGAATGATAAGTTGCGTACAAGAGGATTCGCGTGGGTTAGGAGTTTGGAATTAAAATAGGAATATCTGTTTCGGGCTAGTTCTCCGACAAATGGGATATTTAGGTCATTATGGATGATTTTATTCGTAACGAAATAAGGAGGATTTAGGATTTTGCGAAGGATTTGGGATTGTAAGGATTGAATGTGAGAGGAATTAGATGGTTTAGTGGAGCCCTACAGCTCGATTCCATATGTCCAGATGGGTCTGATGATGGTAAAATAAATGAGCTTTATGTAATAAATTGGAAGTTTTGAACGTTTGTCTAGTAAGTGTTGTAGAAAGTCTCATATGGGGATTCCATGTAAGACGTTTGTCAAGATGGAGTCCTAGGTATCGGTTTGCGACAAAGGTAATTTGGTGGGATTTGAAACAATAGATAAATAAAAATTTGTTTTATTATTTTTAGCTAGTTAAAAAAAAAAAAGGTTTGCTAATGTGAATATATTCGGTACTAATAACCAAGAGGTTGAGCGCCTATTCCAATACCCTGACCCTATTGTTTTTATTCATTGTATGCTGAAACTTTTTTTGTTTCCATAAACAACTGATATTTACGATAAACATCAGTATAAATTATAAAATCGAAAAAACAGTTAATTAACGCTTAAAAACCTTCTATTTCAATTAGGTAGCCATTTAAGTGAAGTTAGTAGAACTCAGGAAGAGTTAAAGCAGTGAGAAGTTCTTCGTCAGGAAATATTGCCTGCCGATTTGTCGAGGAAAGAAGCTGTGAGCAACTTTGGGCTATTAACAGACCGCCGTCGTCACCTCCCAGCTAAGCTAAA
The DNA here is from genome assembly GCA_023052935.1 of Piezodorus guildinii. Taxonomy (NCBI): domain Eukaryota; kingdom Metazoa; phylum Arthropoda; class Insecta; order Hemiptera; family Pentatomidae; genus Piezodorus; species Piezodorus guildinii. Next base: position 22,037,930 of record CM041295.1, on the reverse strand, counting down.
AGAAATGGTTGCAGCTATTCTTCACTGCTTGAGTGTTTCTCCACCTCAATGACCAATCCTATACCGATCTTGGAGCATACTTAAATGGGAGGATAACTTAATATAGCAAGAATGGCTATGTAGAAGATCCCAAACCAATGCTAATATCTATCAAGGGAAATCTATTAAAACAAAATCTGGTATGGTGCGTGCATTGCTCAAAGCTTCTTTACCGTTTTATAATTATATTAATATTCTAGGTGTAAATAATCGGGTGTCAGTCTTTTTTTTAATATTTTAATTTTTTCCGACATTTCGGCTCAAGCTGGTGAGCCATCATCAGGGCTACGAACATCAGAACAGAAGAGATACATATTAATGTGATAATGAACATTTTTTAAATATCATTGTCACTACATTCAAATAATATTCATTAACACATTAATATGTATCTCTTTTGTTCTGATGTTTGTATCCCTGATGATGGGTAACAAGCTTGAGCCGAAACGTTGGAAAAATTAATATATTTAAAAAAAAAACTAATTCCCGATTATTTACACCCATAATAGTTTTTACAGTCGACTGTTCATCCTCAATATATATTCATATTCAAAACAAATTCGAAATTGCAGCGGAAAATAAAATCGTTCGTTACAGGATGAGATTACTCATCAATCATAGTAAATGTTAATAATAACCTTTTTAACATTTAAGACTTCCTTTGTCTATTGAAATATTTATAATACCTAAGACTACATCGGATAGCCCAGTACCGACAAAGGAAAAAAACCCTCACCTGTGCTTAGGGCACAATACCCAATACCTGCATTAAAGGCAGTGCACACACGGTGAGAATTAGGGTATGTGTAGGTGAGGTGAAAGCAAGTATTGTATGTGTGCACGAAAGTAGCTGGAGAAGAGGAAGGCTTATTTTTTCAAATTAATTTTGGATAATGGTATCAAATATTACTATTAGAAAAATCCTATAATAATAATAATAATAATAGGCTTACCGAACCCGAAGGTTCGATGCCAATACCACTAAACTTCGCCTGCACAGACCTCAATGCAATCCTCCCATCGACGCTTCGGCCTACCTGTCAGACGCCTACCAGACGGTTCAGTGAATACCAACATTCTCGGAATCCGTTGCTCAGCGAGAACAACAACTTTACGCGCCCATTTGAGTCTCCGCGATGCTATCAAATCAATTATATCCACAGGGTATAAGCTCAGCAATTCCGCGTTGTGCAACCTTTTAAACTCCCTAATAGCCTCATCTCTCTTTGGACCAAATATTTTACGCAGTACCTTATTTTCGAAAAACTTAAGCCGTTGTTTATCCTTCAAAGTAAGCGGCCACGTTTCAAATCCGTAAAGAACCGTCAGAAGAATAATGGTTTTATAAATTCTAACCTTTAAGTTTTTAGATAAAAGCCGCGAGCTAAGTAATTTAGCAACTGAATAATAACACGCATTTCCCGCCTTCGACCGGGACTTTATTTCTTCCTGGATTTCATTTTTTCTAGTTATTATTGAACCTAAATACTTGAATTTCTTTACGTGCTCAAAAGTATGCCCTGATATATTAATATCAACAAGATCGCAACCAATTCTGCTACTAATCATATATTTCGTCTCATCGGTATTTAATTCGAGACCTATTTGTTTACCGGTTTTTATTAACACACTTGTATTTAGTTGTATGGTCCCCGTGTCTTCACCTAGCAGTACCAAATCATCGGCATACCCCAAAACAGGAATCTTATCACCCATATTTAAACCTTTCTCGGTACACGTCACTTTTCCTATGACATATTGTAAAGCTATATTAAATATAGAGAAATCCTATAATATCATTAAATATTTTTTTTTTTTAAAGATAAAAAAACTTAATGATAAATTTATATAAAAACAAACAAGTGTAATATTCACATCATGAAAACATGTTTTTTAATGCAGAAACTCGATTTTAAGAAATTAAACATTATTTATAATAAAAGGTATTGTAAAAAAAAATTAAATAAATAAAATCAAAATTAAAATTAAACATTTTTGATAATAAAAGTAAAAAAAAAAAAAAAAAAAAAAATGAAGTAACATAGAAAATTCGGTAATTGAATATTTATTATAATATGTTGAAAGTATGTGATATTCACTTTCACCTACGATTCAGGATTTTCACCTCACCTACACATACCCTAATTCTCACCGTGTAGCACTGCTTTAGTACTTGCTTTGACCGCCCCCTGCCGCCTTCCAACCCTTGCTATACCTGCCTCCCGGATCATCAGACCTAATCACTCTTCTTGTTAAATTGCCTGTGTCAAACTCAAAAGAGGAGACTTGGGAATCTACACATGCAGTCACCCAAAACTCCTCAGCATAGTATAAATGACGATGAAACTCATTTTGTTTTTTTGTATATTTTATTCCTATTAACATTATATAATTTACTTGACTAAGTAATTATTTATCAATTGAAGCCAGACCAATTGGAGTTCCTCTATTCACTGTTATTATTCTTAGGGGACGAAATATCCTATAATAAAAATTATTTTTTATTTTATTTTAAATACCACAGAGGTAAAAAATCATTTTCATTTAGAAAAAGGTTAATGTGTTGACATTCATAAAAATGAATAATCTCGGAAACATAACTAGAAGCATTGAAAAAAAATATATATATTTAAAGTTCTGCATTATTTTTCGGACAACTCATCTATATTTATGAATGAAAGCGCCATTTCACACGATTTTCTGGTCATCGCAGAATCTCAAATTGACTATGATTGTGAAGCTGATATTTTTCCTGATGTGCGATAAGGCTGGGTTTTGGAAAATTCGTCCTCTAAGTGGTTAAAAATATATTTTTCTAAAACCTAAAACAAAATTGGTTTTCGAATAACTCAAAAACGATTCAATTTCAAGTACTCATTTGAACGATAATTGAATTTCGAACCACCTTGAAGCAAAATCGTCTTAATCTGGCAAGTATTACCAATGGTATTATTATAATTTATTAGAAATATATTTAAGCATATTGTGCATCGTATCGTTGTTTCGTGTGTAGGTTTCTACAGACACATGTTTCATTATTATTGGTTTTATTAAAAATAATTTCAATAGGCTAAAAAACGTCTCATTTTATGAATATAACAGAACATTGTATTCCTATAATCTATGAATACGGATATTTAAGGTGGGATCTTTCATCTATGTTTCGGAAAAAATTACATTTATGTTCCAAACAAACTATGACAATATACAACGATTAAGCTTAAAAGTTCTACCATACTGATTAAATATTAGCATGCCTACCTTTTTTGATGTGCTGCTATAAATTTGACAGAATAAAATTAAGATCTTAGAATAATTAATAAATTTATTCGGTGCACACATTTATATAATATTTGAAGGAGTAAATGATTGACCGATAGTGAAGTTATGTCTTTTAGTTTCTCTTACTAAACCCATACCTATGTACGCATATACACGTACGTATTTGTACATAAGTATATACAGCTTTCGACAGATCTTTCCTTATCCGATCCTCGTCTATATGGAATTCTATTCCTTCTTATATCCGTCATTCCAATACTCTTCCTATCTTCAAATCCCGTTTATTCAAATACTTCCTGTCTATCCAAATTTCAAATGAACTCAAGTGATTCGCAAATTTCAATAAAATTCGGCAGAGAGAAACGATTAAATTAAAGAATTATGAATTTCATTTTAAGTATAATTTATTTTGCAATGTATATATAAACATATTTTAATTTTTTATTCTCGTCTAATTTGTTTTTTCTAAATTATTATAAGCTACCTATGAATTTATAACTATTATTCATTTTCTTTGTCATTTCTGTTGCTTTTTATTTATTTATTTTTTTTTTTTACTCTAATACAATGAAGCTCTAATTTAATTTGTCTGTAACATTATTCCGAAAGGACTTGTCCCAGAATAAATAAAGAATTTATTATTATTATTTTTTTTTTTTTATTTGTTCTCAGCTTTCGCTGGCATTAGAGCCTACCCGGACCTAAGTCAAGGGTGAGGCTAGTAAACCTTAATCCTTTATGTTCATTACTTTTCGAACAATACTCGCAGTACCGAGTAACACAGCTTTCTGCATCTCTTCCAGAATGTTGAGGGGAAGATCCAGCTCCTTTATTGAATTAACAGTCATCTCTGGGATCAAGCCATTAGTAGAGATGATCAACGGCAGCACTCTCACTTTGTCGAGCTTGTACAGTTGCTTCAATTCTTCCCCCAAATCCTGATATTTTCTGACCTTTTCTGCAACTACCTTGTGCAGGTTATCATCTGATGGCACCCCTATCTCGATGATCATTGCACATTTTTCTGCCTTTAACATCAGTAAAATATCTGGCTTGTTATGTGGAATTGTATGGTCGGTTATGATGGCCAGGTCCCAATACAGCTTGACGTGCTGTCTATTAATGACTGGCTGTGGGGTGTATTTGTAATACGGGCAAGTTTCCTCCAGCATATGATATTTCTTGGCCAACACTTGGTGAACAATTTTAGCCACGTTATTGTGCCTCAGCAAGTATTCCTTTCCAGCGAGCACTTGACAGCCTGACGTGATATGCTGAATTGATTCTGTAACTGTTCTACACATACGGCACAGCTAAGAAATAACTTCTCCACATATACGGCGCCTATAGGTATTTGTGGCAATAACTTGCTCCTGAATCGCTAAAATAAATCCTTCAGTTTCAGGAAACAAATTACCATTACGCAGCCATGCTAGCGATGCACCTTTGTCTATGCCGGTTGCTACTAGATTGTGGTAATATCTTCCGTGAAGTTCTTTAGATTTCCACTTTTCAATCATTTCTTCTTGATTTGCAGGCAAGCGAAACTGGTCGTTCTGAAGATTTAATGCAGTAAGACCTATATCCAGAGCTTTGATCGTTGAGACGATTTTTGATGTTCCAGATGTTCTAAAGTAGTTTCTTAGATTATTTTCCTCTTGGTGGCACGCCCTCGCTAGACTTATGAGGCCTCGCCCTCCTAATTTTCGTGGAAGATACATTCTAATCACAGATGATTTCGGATGACGCTTTCTTGAGTTTACCATCTGCACTCTTAGATAGGAGTCCAAAGCTTCCAGATCAGTGTTGCTCCATTTTAAAATTCCAAAGGAATACATTAATGCTGGAATGGCCCATGTATTAATGGATTTTATTATGTTTTTGCCTGAAAGATAAGTTCCGAGGATGACCTTTACTCGTTTTTTAAATTTTTCTTCAAACATCTTTTTTATATCTTTCTTAAACTCCAAAAGTTGATGTATTCCAAGGTATTTGTAAGAGTCATTTTCGTTCAAACTGTAAATATTATTATTATTATTATTTATATCAATACAAAATGGAATTAGCGAGCAAAGCCGCGAGGTACAGCTAGTTAGTTATAAAGCGAGACATAATAAATATAATTTAATGTGTAAAAGGAGGACTTTGGATAGGGTTTTGAAAGATAATATCAACAAATTGCTGTGGAGGCATTTATTAACAGCCTACGACTAAACCCCTAAGTTGAGCTAATTAATTAGACGTTGAGTATTCATTAAAGTAATGATTAGAAAATTTGTTGATCTTAAATGATTACACAATTTCGGAGCTAGCTCGAATTGAATTTAACTTGGGATCTGATACGCAAAGCCGCCTCAACAAGCTAAACTAACTCCCAATAAGCAATTTTTAATGACCAATCAGTGGGGGATAAAGCGTCTACGCTTAAATTTGGAGTTTGTCTTTTAGGGTCCCTGTTAAATTAATGGAATCTGAATAATCGCGATAATTATGAAAAAAACGAAAGGAGGATTAAGATTATTTATTTTATTTTCTGGTCTTCGAAACACACACACTCTGATCTTCCTTGCTGAAATAAAGTTTTCTGTTACCTAAAAGTGAAATAAACTTTGAAAACCTGATGCGGGTAACACACGAATTTCACTGACCTCGGTAGTTAAAATCAATTTAAGAACTATTGAATAAAGCTAGTTTAAAAAAAAAAATGTTAAAGAATTGGATACATGTATTTTAGATTAAATAATATATTTATTTATTGAGATATATTACAATTTGTTTCATATTGAACAGTAGTAATAATGATGTGATACAAATTCATACAAAAATAATAATAAAGTCAAATTACATAAAAATCGGAAATAAATAAATTCAAATATATACAAAAAAATAACAATTAATTAAAAAAAAAAACACAACAAACAAATCAAAACAACAACCTGTAGTAGAGATAAATACAAAGTTGGGAAATAAATAAACATCATACAAACAAACTTCACTATATACAATATATACAATCTGCCGAATCTAAGAGATCCCAGCGCCTCTCTCTCAGCCGCATGTAAGCCAGTGGAGGCTGAGTTAGAGCACAATAGCCACAAACAAATTAAATATTATAACAATATACAATTTTTATGTAATAATTACTTAGGCTTATGCCCTATTCCTCTCTTTACATGACCTTCAAAAATGAGTATACAATATGACATTTTTTCTACCATCGTTCGCTTTCTAACGGTATATTATACATCTATCTAAATATTATTATATTCTTAGAAAAATTGACCTAGAAAAAATATGTTTTCTCTTGAAAAATTTTAAGTGTCGGAATTTGAGCCCTTTCAGACTATTTTAATCTGAATAAAATCTGGATGATATGAAAGCCCATTCATTATATTTTACATCAATTTAGAGAGTTTAATCAAAATCATTAGACCGTTCTTGAGAAAATTCTAAAAATGAGCAAAATGCTCGGTATAAAATGGCTCTTTAGGTTCACTAATTGCGATGAAAAATCAGCTGTAACGTTTAAATTTATCATAAATAGGATATTTCAGTTTTGTAAGAATTTTTTTTCGTACCTGACTTACCACACAGACCTATTTGCGACTTAGTCATAGACTCTTTTCTAGAAAATTTTCGCGTTATCAATACTTTTCCTCACTATATATTTCATAAAAGGGGCTATATTTTCTTGATAGAAAGCATTTATTTTAGATTAAAAAATATAGCAAAAATACAAAATATGGGAACGATGCGTAAAAACAGGCATTGAATACAAGCTTAGGAATTGTAAAAGGGTCACAGGTTGTGAGTGTGTAAATTTATCTTGATTAAAATTGTATATGTCCACATATTTCGTATTTTGTACTTTGCTAGTTTGTTTTTTTACATAATTATTAGAAAATACCAGCTAATTCATTACTATTATTCATTTTGATTCGTTATTTCTATTGTTGTTTATTTTAATCAAAGATACTCAAATTCTGTTTTAATTTGTGAATCAGTTTCAGCCGAGACTCCTTTCCTTTAAATGGTATTTTGCTTGCTGGAAATGAAAGAGAAAATAAAAATTCATTTTCGTCATTAATTATTTTTTTATTTCTGATAAGGAAATTCCGCTGCACAGACGGTTAACAAAATTTGCAGTGTGTAACGATGATGCCTTAGGAGAAAGCACCGTAAATGGTTTGCTCGGTTCAGAACCGGAAATGTTGACTTGGAAGGCGCAAAGGGTCGTCCTTCAACTGTTGATGTGACCAAATAGAAGCATAATTGATAAAAAATATTCACTAGAATCAGATGTTTTTATTGAAATCACCAGTAAAAACCATACGAACTTGTTTTAAAACCTAATGTTCTTAGTAAAGGGACTTGTACCAGCATAAATAAATAAATAATATTATTATTATCCGCACACAAGACTGAAAATACAAGAAACTGCTCGCCGCTTTCGATTACTTCAACACTTACTAGACAGACGCTCAAACCTTCCACTTAACTACAAAAGGCTCTATGGATGGGGTTGATCTTTGGGGCTCTACTAAACCATCGAATTCTTCCCGTATCCAATCTTTACAATCCAAAATCCTTCGTAAAATCCTCAACGCTCTTTACTTTGTCACAAATAAAATCACCCATAAAGACCTAAATGTTCCATATGTTGCTGATTTGTCCGAAGCAGATATCAATTTTTCCATGATAAACTCCTTTCCCACCCCAACCAACTAGTTTCAACCCTAGCTTCCTGTTTGATTCCGGATAATCCTCCGAGGTGTCTGAAAAGCAGATGGCCTCGAGACCTTCTAGTTTAAAATAGTTACTGGAGTGCTACCGTTGGGTTGTTCCTCTACAAGTCTGTCTCATGTGATTTTTCTTTTAGCATATTTACTTGTTGTAATATAAATTACAGTTGTAAATTTCAATAAATAAATATTTAAAAAATATATTATTATTAGTAATAGTAATAATAAATGCAGTTTTCGAAACAACGAGTACCCAAGTATTCGGGCAGAGTGATAACAGTAGATAAAAGTGAATATTGGGACCTGAAATAGTCGGCTGTTAGGTAGCTGTTAGGCGGGGAGCCAGAAATGGATCATTAGGTAAAACTCCACAAGATATCTGAAATGAACTCATTTTTTTATGAGGGTAAGTCGGGATTGATGCCCGGCCAAGACAAGTCCTAACTTGTCAAAAGTTTCCCTCATAAAATGGCAATGACTCCCTTTTTCCAGGTTATCTCACACCTATAGGCCCTCAACTTCTATTCCAATAAAAACTTGGAAGCAGGCTGGGGCCGAAAGGATATGATCGCTTCATGCTGAGGGGGCTTTTCTGATCCTCTCCCTTCTCATTCTATATAACTTTATTGCTCCTCATTTCGTTCCAGCAAAATAAAATAACCAAGAAACATTTATTTAGAAAAAAGTATTTTTATTTTATATATTTTACTTTCACTTATCTATATGGTAAGGAAAAGTATTGCGATCGTGAAATTTTTTTAATTCCAGTTTTCAACGAAAATACACGTTTAAGTTCTCCTCAGTCCAAATGATGAAGTCCCGAAAAAAGGTCTGTGTGCTTGTCCGTGTGTGCTAAGTCTATCACGAAAAGGAACAGTCATACGAAACTGAAATTTCATACATGAAATAAATATATACCCGAAGTTTTACAGCAACTTTTTCACTAAAATTGGCTGACCGAAAGTGCTGCTTCATGCCATGCGTTTTGCATGTTTTTACAATTTTCCCTAAAACGACTCTAACGATTTTGGCTATATCGGTGTAAAGTTTGACGGGTTTTAATACCAAACAGGTTTCATTCTGCTTTGAATAGTCTGATAGGCCTTAGTTGCCTATATTTTAATTTTTTTTTTTTTTCTAAAGTAGCTCCTTTTTTTTAAAATAAAATAACACTAACCGTATTATCTTGTTAACACTGATAAACAACGGATAAATATGTAAATTGAACGAATTAGATATTCAACTCAAAAGAAGAAAAGATTTAAAATAAGAAAAGTAATACACCGTTGGAAAGCTATAGATTTTAGAAAAAATATTATATTATACACAAAGTAGAACAATCTGATGGATAGTAATGAAAAGCGGACAAAAATAACTTATTGTTGTAGATAATAATAGATTAATGAAACGCATGTTTCTATCGATACTCAATGTAATTAATTCTTTATTTTTTTCAATTTTACTTATTTATGTATTTCATCTCTAACTGTATTTCCATTTTATTTTTTAAATTGAAATGTACATATGTGGATTATAATACAAGTAAATATGCTGAAAACGAAAAACTGTATGAAACCGACATTCTATACCTGAGACAACTATATGCCTGAGATGTTACAGCAGCTTTTTCAACGAACTCGCAGAACTCATAACATCTTTAATCTTATAGAGTGGCGTTTTCTAATGTAAAGAGCACCATTCCCGTGTTCGAATCTCGTTTATTAAAGAATTATTATTTGTCCTGTTATTTAAGCCCTGATGCATCCCTGGGGTTGGGGGAACCACGTGGGCACACTCAGCCTCTATAAATTAAGTACCAAAAAACTGGCGTCTGGCGGTGATCTTAGCCTCATCATTCCTCCTTGCACGGACAATACCCTAAAAACAATTCGAAACTATATACTGCGGGTCAAAAGTATTTCAATCTTCCGTTGCAGTGTAAATATAGGTATTTATAGTATACATTTATGTATGTATAAGTGTGTGGATTATTTCTAGTTTTTGTGTTGCATTCATAATGTTATTTGTTCTTTTAATGGTTTTATAGTTTTTGAACATGGTTTTATTATACTTCAGTTACTTTCGTGTTTTTGGGTACGACTAGTGCAAGCAAAGGTTAACCTAGTGGTTTTCACTAATGTTTGGCTTTATTTAATGAACTTTTAGAGACCTTTCAAGAACAGAATTTGTGTGAAGAAAAACTCTGTTAAGATTAAACAGCCGAGCTGTTCTGACCTCGTATGTTGACCGGATCACCCACCAGATCATGTCATTTAGTTTGATCTATTTCTACATTAACTTTCTTTAAATTTAATTTTAATTAAAAATGCCAATGTGTAGTGTCGGGAGAGAGAAGGACCCACCTGATAAAGAGAGCAGGGAGAAACAATTACTACAGTGAGTGTCAAAAGTATTCGGAAATCACTACCATTCCGTATTTAACTTGCTTTTAACTTATTGTATATGTTTTTAAAGAGTTGTTAACCACTTCATAATGTTAGAAGGCAGGTAAACAATAGCTCGAAACAAAAATCACGACGATAATCATTTTATTTTCAACGTTTTGAACGTTCATTTACGAAAATATTAAAAATAGTATATGTCAATGGAGTCAAAAGTATTCGGAATTACGTGGTTTCCTTATTGTATTAATGCAGTGATCATAAATAAACATCCAGTTGGTAATACTTTTTGTATAATTATAAACTGTAGCCTACTAGGAATTGATCTTACTAATTAATTGATTGTTTGGTGTGTAATATTATCCCAATCAAGCACTTATTGTTTCTTAAATTTACGTTTTGAATATAGTATTTCTTGATTTTCCTTTTTAGTAGGACCAACAAATAGTTAATTAAATTTGAAAGAAATAATCGAAGAGAGATTTCGAGAACTTTTTGATAATTTTGCAGCTACTAAATCTGAAGAGATAACGTATATATGTCCAGAGTCATGGTCGCGCGTATGTGAAAAATTTAATTTATACGTCATTTTTTTTTCCACTTTTAATTCTGACTTTTCATACTTATAAAATAAACAAATCTATCAATAATTTTTTCCATGAATCCACTATCATTAAATTTTTTTAAAGAAAAACATACCTAACCATCACTAACCGCTCAAGGTGTTTTACTAAGGCATACTGAATTCTTCATTTAATTTCCTTCAAACCACAATTTCATCATAAGAACCATGTATTTTAGTATGAGAGTCATCTAAAAACATTTTAATTCATCAACCTTCTCTTTAAAAAAATGTTACAAACATTCAGCCTATTCTGTTATTGCCTTGCCTACTGAAAGACATTTTCCGGAGTTCTTGTACCATGCTTTTCTTTTCGTCATATTTTTTTAGAACCTGGCGAACAGTTGAAACATTTATTGTGTATTCAGAAGTTCTGAAAAATTCAGAAATAAGCTAGGGTTTACTAATTTGACGTATTGTTTTCTTATTAGATGAATAATCAGTCTTACAGTTTTAACATTTAATATTTTTTGGACGCTCACCTTTTTGCTTTTATATTCTATTATTATATTATTTACATTTTATATAGCCATCCAGATATTTTGTGGATTTTTAATGATTTGAAACAGTTGTTAGATGTTTGCGTTATTATTTTAGGTCCTTATTAAAAATAAAAAAATTCTTTCAAAGATTGGGTGTATGTTACACAAGGGAAAACAATTGTTTAGAACATAAAACATGTCAAATGTTAGTGAGAAAATGAATATTTGAAACCATTAAACAATAGAATATTAGGATTTCCAAATACTTTTGACACTGAATCATCTTGTAATTTTACAGTATTAATCGGATATTTTTAAAAACAATAAACTTTTTGGTTATCTCGTCAGTGATTTTCCTTTATCGGAGTCTCTTTTAAATATTTATGAGTGAAAAAGAATTATATTAATTCATAGTTGTAAAATATACTTATTAAATGAAAAGAAATACTAATTCCGAATACTTTTGACACTCACTGTAGGTGTGAGTATTGAGCTGGATCAAACCGAAAAACATCAGATACAAACTAACCCTCAAATTAACAGTTCACAAAGAAACACTGTTAAACCAGAAAGATACTACGAATCGAAAGATTTTGGACCTGATTTTGTAGATTTATTGGATCGTTTAAATATTTTATTTAAAAGTATCTAGACTATAACATTTGTTTGTGTTTCATTGTATTTGTTCTAAGGGGATTTGGTCCCAACATAAAGAATTCTTACAATTAAAAAAAAAAATTTAGACCAACCATGGTTTACACCAATAAATGATAACCTCTATGAATGAATACCTAAATAAAATAAATGTATCTTATTATTATTTGTATTTATAAACAAATTGGTAATTAGGTGTAAGAAAGCTTTGTGACTGTCGTAAATAACAAGAAATAATTTGATTAATGCTAATTATTTCTAAGAATTCTTTTTTTTTTTTTTTTTTTTTTTTTTATTGAGATATATTACAATTTGTTACAAAATGAACAATAATAATATTGATAAGAGACCACATTCATACTATATATACAGAAAATCATAATAATGGTCAAATTACATAAAATAGAACATAAATAAATTCATATATATACAATAAAATAATAATAATAAATAAAAAACAAAACAAATCGAAACAAAAACCTATTATTGAGATAAATAAAAAGTTGGCAAATAAACAAACATCTTACACACAATCATAACTATATACAATATATACAATTGCTAAGGGACCCCAGAAAGCGCTTTTCCCTCCACTTGTGGAGGAAAAAGCGGAACCCAAGAGATCCCAGCGCCTCTATCTCAGTCGCATCACTGGTCTGAGCCAGTGGAGGCTGAGTTAGGGCGCTGTAGCCACAAACATACCGTACATGAGTGGAGGATCTGACCATTGTCAGAACTCCAGTTTAAATGTTTACAATAGATCTCGTGGCCACTGCCGTTTCAATCTTCGAGGAGGATTGTAGGGATGGGTGGTGCTGGATAGGGATTGCGCTAGAGGGTCAGGATGATGACTAAGGTTCTGATGAAATTTAGAAAATTTGGATGGTACCAGGTCTAAAACAAACGGAATATTAAGGTCATGGTGTAGGGTACAGTTGGTAACGTAATAAGGAGCATTAACTATTGTTCGGAGGACTTTGGATTGGAAGGATTGGATGCGTTTGATGTTAGAATGTTTAGCTGTCCCCCACAGTTCAAGTCCGTGGGTCCATATAGGTTTCAGTACTGTCTTGTATATTAGTAATTTGTAGTCAACTGTAAGATGAGATTTTCTGTTTAGTAGTCTGTATAACTGGCCGAATCTGCGGTTGAGTTCTTTTCTTTTGAGTCTTGTATGTGGGTTCCACGTCAGTCTTTTGTCTAGTAAAAAGCCGAGATACCGGACTGTGTCTAAGGAAGGAAGCGGTATGGAATTGAAATTAACCGTTGGACAGGATTTGCGTCGAAGAGTGAATGTGACGTGAGTGCATTTGCTTTCGTTCACCTTAATGCGCCAAGCATTGCACCAGTCTTCGACAAGGGAAAGGTGCTTTTGGAGATTTAGCGATGCTGCTTCAGGATCGGAATTGGATGACAAAATGGCGGTATCATCAGCAAATGTTGCCAGAAAGGTATCGGGATCGGTAGGGATATCGGCGGTGTAGAGGATGTAGAGGACGGGTCCTAAGACGCTGCCTTGAGGAACACCGGCCTCAACAGTATAATGTTTGGAAAATTCGGAACCACTGCGAACTCGGAAGGAGCGGTTTGATAAATAGGATCGGAGGATTAGGTATAAGGATTGAGGTAAATGGGTTTTGAGCTTAAAGAGCAGTCCCGGGTGCCACACCCGGTCAAAAGCTTGAGCTATGTCCAGAAAGGCACCCGAACAATACTCCTTGCCCTCAAGGGCGGAGGAAATGTGGTCTACAACTCGGAGTCCTTGGTGAACCGTGGAATGTTGAGGACGAAATCCAAACTGATGTGAAGGAAAATTGTGAAATTTGGCTAGGATTCGTTTTAATAGGAGTTTTTCGAAGATTTTGGAGAGGATCGGGAGCAGACTAATAGGTCTGTAAGATGAAGTGCTGTGGGAAGGTTTGCCTGGTTTTAGGAAAAGGATGATAGTTGAATGTTTCCATATGAGAGGGAAATAGGTAGTGCGTAGGATACAGTTATAGAGATATGCAAGAAATGTAATGGCTTTGGGAGGAAGTTGTCTTAAGATCTGAGGAGTAAGGAGGTCGTATCCTGGGGATTTACGGAGAGGAAGATAGTTAACCTCAGATGGATTAACTGCTTTAGGTGGTAAGGATAGTGGTATTGGTGACATAAGGAACTCTTCAACTGTTGCAGTATGGGTTGGATTGAGCTCAGGATGAGGAGTGAAAACTTTGGAAAGGTGCTGTGCGAATTCCTCGGCTTTATCCTTGTCGGAAGCAGCCCAGGAACTATCACAGCGCCGGAGAGGGTGGGAAATGGTGTGGGATTTTAGAATTCTCTTCGTGACATTCCATAAGGAATTGTCACGAGTCGAGAGAGAGGAGAGGTAGGAATTGTAGGATTGGGAACGGAATATCGCCAACTCCCGCTTTAATTTTCTGCAAAGAAAGTTGTAAGAGCGGCGATCTTCTGGGTGGCGGGTGCGTTGCCATAATGATCTGGTCGGCGTTTGGTGTTGATGAGGTCCTTCAGGTGTTGTGGTAAATGGCTTTTGTTAGAAATTCTTTGGGATTGTTTGGGAGAGGAGGCTGTCCAGGCAGCTTGTTGAATTGTGGTTGTAAAGGAATATACGGCATCATCAAGGTCAGTTTGGTACTTTGAGGTCAATATCATTGGTAAGGATTTCGCGGAAGAGGTTCCAGTTGACAGGGCCTCTAATGAATGAAGGTGGGAAAGGTTTCGGAATAGGAGTTATGGATACATTTAGGATTAATGGACTATGATCAGAGGATAGTTCATCAAGGCGAGTTACGGAATAGTTCAGGGAGCCTAATCCGCAGTGGATGAAGAAGTCGAGGATGTCAGGATTACGGTTAGGATCTGTCGGCCAGTAGGTAGGAGAGTCGGGAGGTAGGAGATGAAAGCGTCGGGAGTTGAGTGCAGACTGCAACGTCCGTCCACGAGAATTGGTGGTTCTAGAACCCCACTGTTGATTCTTAGCGTTTAAGTCGGCACCCAAAATGAAGTGATTTCCCAAGGAGTTGAGGAAGGATCCAAATTGGGCAGAGGAAATAGGATGTTTAGGAGGGCAGTATGCTGATGCGATGATAAGCGGAAAGGAAAAGGTTTTGATTACAATGGAAGTTGCTTGTAGGTAATCGTGGGCGGGAAGTGGGTGTAAGTGATGGGTGACGGATCGGCGGACAATGACAGCAGTACCGGCATGGGCTTTGCCGTCTGGATGGTCTGTCCGGTATGTTATGTATTCTGGTATTTTGAAGTACTGTTTAGTGGTTAGTCTAGTTTCAGTAATGAGTGCAACATCAATGTTTTTGTCTTGCAATACGGCTGTAAGTTCGTCAGTGTGAGTTCTAACACCATTTGCGTTCCAAAGGAGAATGGATAAGGAATTAGGTTAGGTCATTTATGGTTTTTGTAAGGCAGGAATGAGATTTGATACAAGGTTCGTAAGGAGTGATATTAGAGGCATAACAAGGGATTTCATTTCGGAGATAAAGGATGTCATCAAACTGGTAAAGTTTGTGGCGTTTGAAGGAGGAGGAATATGAGAGATTTGTGGTGGATTAGGATTCTTAGGATTGGTTACATTTTGAGAAAGAGGTATATGTGGAATGGATTGAGGTATATTTATTAGTTCCGGCAGGGCCACGGCTTCGGTACTTTGATTCCCACCTCCAAGTAGGTGGGCAAATGATACATTGGCATCAATAAGTTTAGAGGGTTCTCTTCTGGTGCTTGCATGTCTTGTTGTTTCATCCAGTACTTGAGGTTTTTGAAACCTGATCCTGAGTTCCTTATAGATTTGGCATCCTTTATAGTTAGCCGGGTGGTCCTTGAGGCAGTGAGCACATACAGCGGGTGTTGATTTTGGTTTCGTACATTCCACAGACCTGTGCTGTTCACCGCATTTCACGCAGCGTGGTATGTGATGACAATAAGTTTTAGTATGACCATATGCTTGACAATTATGGCACTGAATTATCTCTCTCTTTGTGTAAGGTTTTTCAACTCTTACACTGGAATAGTACAATCTATTGAGGTCATAGATTTTTTCAACTCCTTCAGCTGGTTCCAAATCCACAAAAAAGAGAGGTAGAGGAATTTTATCCTTTTGGACGTTAGTGACTTGCCGCACTTTATAGCCCATCTCCGTTAGTTCTTCTTTAATAGCTTCAACTGGTGTCGAGGGGTGTAAGTTTCTGATTACAACCCTTAAAGCTCTCTCTTGGCGTAGCTGGTAGGTATGGAAATCTGCTTTGGTTTCAGTTAGGTATTTCACTATTTTTCTATATGTCTCGGCAGTAGTAGGAGATATTTTGGTATTATTGGTTCTACTCGTACAGTAGTAGCTGGTAGATTCGGTAATTTTGTTCAATTGCACACACAACAACTGGAAATTTCTAATATTTTTTACAAATATTGGAGGAGGCCGTGGTTCACTGGGTATAGGAGTAGATTCCATGTTTTCTTTTTCATTATGTAAACTCTGAAAAGGATTTGGGGTGAAAAACGGCGATTCGTCAGTCATCCCTTGTGACGATGTGCCAGGTTGTGGTTCAGATTCTGAATTAGTACCTGAAGGGGTTGCTTGTAATCTTTTATTAGTATCACGGCGAGGTCTTTGTTTCGTGGGAGACGGGATTGAACCACTAGATCTAGATCTTTTAGTTGACGCTTTGGAGGACATTACTTGATGATAATATCGCATTTCATGTAAGGAAAATAATTAAATAATAACCAGATGTGGGGAAAAAAAAATAACTTAAGAAAAGTTAAGCAAGGCCAGCCTTGCCTAGCTATTGGCAATCAGCTGATATGAAGAGGTGACTCAGCATTCACTTTACAGTGTAAATTGTAACCCAACTTACCGTTGTTTGCTCCAATATTTACTGTTGTTGTTATCCTGAAGCCTGGTGATGTTTTCAAGACTTTTCTGAAGTGATATCCAACTGAAAAAGCAAGAAATCCAAGAGCCGATTTGAAAGATGACCGCTATACTCATGCGCATGCGCAGAACTCTAAGAATTCTAACGCAATAAAAATAAATTAGCATAAACAATGCGATTTTTGTATCTGGGGCTTTATTTACAGTCTAGTAATCCCCTAAGGGGAATTTAAAAGACAAAGTTCATTCTTATTTTGATTCATTGATTTCTCGACTTCCAAAGTTATAAGAAGTTCACTGCAAAGGCAATTTTCGTTTGTTTTGTTTTTTCACTAAAGAATGGTTAAAAACATTAATTTTTCCGATGAATTACCTTATGCAACCTACATAACACTATTGACCAGCAGTGGATATGTTCTGAACCCAAGACCTCAATGAGTTGTAGAGGTACAGTTTTCCTTTATTAATGAACAATGGAGTTCTGCGCATGCGCGTGAGTATAGCAGTCATATTTCAAGTCGGCTCTCGGATTTCTTGCTTTTACAGTTGGATTTCACTTCAGCACAGTCATCAGACTTCAGGATAACAACAACAGTTATTATTGGAGCAAACAGCGGTAAGTTGTGATATAATTTACAGTGTAAAGTGAATGCTGAGTCACCTCTTCATATCAGCTGATTGCCAATAGCCCGGCAAGGCTGGTTTTGCTTAACTTTTTTTAAGTTATTGTTTTGTTTTTTTCCCACATCTGGTTATTATTTAATTACTTTCTATACATGAAATGCGATATTATCATCAAGTAATGTCCTCCAAAGCTTCAACTAAAAGATCTAGATCTAGTGGTTCAATCCCGTCACCTACAAAACAAAGACCCCGCCGTGATACTAATAAAAGATTAAATCTACAAGCAACCCCTTCCGGTACTAATTCAGAATCTGAACCACAACCTGGCACATCGTCACAAGGGATGACTGACGAATCGCCGTTTTTCACCCCAAATCCTTTTCAGATTTTACATAATGAAAAAGAAAACATGGAATCTACTCCTATACCTAGTGAACCACGGCCTCCTCCAATATTTGTCAAAAATATTAGAAATTTCCAGTTGTTGTGTGCGCAATTGAACAAAATTACCGAATCTACCAGCTACTACTGTATGAGTAGAATCAATGATACCAAAATATCTCCTACTACTGCCGAGACATATAGAAAAATAGTGAAATACCTAACTGAAACCAAAGCAGATTTCCATACCTATCAGCTACGCCAAGAGAGAGCTTTAAGGGTTGTAATCAGAAACTTACACCCCTCGACACCAGTTGAAGCTATTAAAGAAGAACTAACGGAGATGGGCTATAAAGTGCGGCAAGTCACTAACGTCCTAAAGGATAAAATTCCTCTACCTCTCTTTTTTGTGGATTTGGAACCAGCTGAAGGAGTTGAAAAAATCTATGACCTCAATAGATTGTACTATTCCAGTGTAAGAGTTGAAAAACCTTACACAAAGAGAGAGATAATTCAGTGCCATAATTGTCAAGCATATGGTCATACTAAAAGTTATTGTCATCACATACCTCGATGCGTGAAATGCGGTGAACAGCACAAGTCTGTGGAGTGTACAAAACCAAAATCAACACCAGCTGTATGTGCTCATTGCCTGAAGGACCACCCGGCCAACTATAAAGGATGCCAAATCTATAAGGAGCTGAGGACCAGGTTTCAAAAACCTCAAGTAATGGATGAAACAGCAAGACAAGTAAGAAACAGAAGAGAACCCTCAAAACTTATTGATGCCAATTTATCATTTGCCCACTTACTTGGAGGTGGGAATCAAAGTACTGAAGCCGTGGCCCTGCCGGAACTACAAAATGTACCTCAATCCATTCCACATATACCTCTTTCTCAAAATGAAACCAATCCTAAGAATCCTAATCCACCACAAATCTCTCATATTCCTCCTCCTTCAAACGCCACAGACCTTACCAGTTTGATGACATCCTTTATTTCCGAAATTAAATCCCTTGTTATGCCCCTAATATCACTCCTTACGAATCTCGTAACAAATCTCATTCCTGCCTTAAAAAAACCATAAATGACCTCACCTAATTCCTTATCCATTCTCCTTTGGAATGCGAATGGTGTTAGAACTCACACTGACGAACTTACAGCCGTACTGCAGGACAAAAACATTGATGTTGCACTCATTACTGAAACTAGACTAACCACTAAACAGTACTTTAAAATACCAGGATACACGACATACCGGACAGACCATCCAGACGGCAAAGCCCATGCCGGTACTGCTGTCATAGTCCGCCGATCCCTCACCCATCACTTACACCCAATTTCCGCCCACGATTACCTACAAGCAACTTCCATCGTTATCAAAACCTTTTCCTTTCCGCTTATCATCGCATCAGCATACTGCCCTCCTAAACATCCCATTTCCTCTGCCCAATTTGGATCCTTCCTCAACTCCTTGGGTAATCACTTCATTTTGGGTGCAGACTTAAACGCTAAGAACCAACAGTGGGGTTCTAGAACCACCAATTCTCGTGGACGGACATTGCAGTCTGCACTCAACTCCCGACGCTTTCATCTCATACCTCCCGATTCTCCTACCTACTGGCCAACAGATCCTAACCGTAATCCTGACATCCTCGACTTCTTCATCCACAGCGGATTAGGCTCTCTGAATTTTTCCATAGCTCGCCTTGATGAACTATCCTCTGATCATAGTCCATTGATTCTAAATGTATCCATAACACCTATTCCTAAACCTATCCCACCGTCATTCATTAGGGGCCCTGTCAACTGGAACCTCTTCCGCGAAATTCTCACTAATGATATTGACCTCAGAGTGATTCTCAAAACCCCAAATGACCTTGACGACGCCGTATATTCCTTTACAACCGCTATTCAACAAGCCGCCTGGACTGCCTCCTCTCCCAAACAATCCCAAATAATTCCTTACAAAAGCCATTTACCACAACACCTGACAGACCTCATCAACAGCAAACGTCGAGCTAGAACATTATGGCAACGCACCCGCCACCCAGAGGATCGCCGCTCCTATAATTTTTTTTGTAGAAAATTAAAACGGGAGTTGGCGATCTTCCGTTCCCAACCCTACAATACGTACCTCTCCTCTCTCTCGACTCGTGACAATTCCCTGTGGAATGTCACGAAGAGAATCCTAAAGTCCCACACCATTTCCCATCCTCTCCGGCGCTGTGATGGTTCCTGGGCTGCTTCTGACAAGCATAAGGCCGAGGAATTCGCACAGCACCTTTCCAAAGTTTTTACTCCTCATCCAGAGCTTAATCCAACCCATACTGCAGCAGTTGAAGAGTTCCTCACGTCACCAATACCACTATCCTTACCACCTAAAGCAGTTAATCCCTCTGAGGTCAGATATCTTCTTAAAAAGCTTCCTCTCCGCAAATCTCCTGGATACGATCTCCTTACTCCCCAAATCTTAAGACAACTTCCACCTAAAGCCATTACTTTCCTTACATATCTCTATAACTGTATCCTACGCACTACCTATTTTCCTCTCTTATGGAAACATTCAACTATGATCCTTTTCCTAAAACCAGGCAAACCTTCTAACAACACGTCATCTTACAGACCTATCAGCCTACTTCCGATCCTCTCAAAAATTTTCGAAAAGCTCCTACTAAAACGAATCCTAGCCAAATTTCAAAATTTTCCTTCACATCAGTTCGGATTTCGTCCTCAACATTCCACGGTTCAGCAAGGACTCCGAGTTGTAGACCACATTTCCTCCGCCCTTGAGTGCAAGGAGTATTGTTCGGGTGCCTTTCTGGACATAGCTCAAGCTTTTGACCGGGTGTGGCACCCGGGACTGCTCTTTAAGCTCAAAACCCATTTACCTCAATCCTTATACCTAATCCTCCGATCCTATTTATCCAACCGCTCCTTCCGAGTTCGCTGTGGTTCCGAATTTTCCAAACAATATACTGTTGAGGCCGGTGTTCCTCAAGGCAGCGTCTTAGGACCCGTCCTCTACATCCTCTTCACCGCCGATATCCCTACCGACCCCAATACCTTTCTGGCAACATTTGCTGATGACACAGCCATTTTATCATCCAATACCGATCCGGAAGCAGCATCGCTAAATCTCCAAAAGCACCTTTCCCTTGTCGAAGACTGGTGCAATGCTTGGCGCATTAAGGTGAACGAAAGCAAATGCACTCACGTCACATTCACCCTTCGACGCAAATCCTGTCCAACGGTTAATTTCAATTCCATACCGCTTCCTTCCTCAGACACAGTCCGGTATCTCGGCTTTTTACTAGACAAAAGACTGACGTGGAACCCACATACAAGACTAAAAAGAAAAGAACTCAACCGCAGATTCGGCCAGTTATACAGACTACTAAACAGAAAATCTCATCTTACAGTTGACAACAAATTACTAATATACAAGACAGTACTGAAACCTATATGGACCTACGGACTTGAACTGTGGGGGACAGCTAAACATTCTAACATTAAACGCATCCAATCCTTCCAATCCAAAGTCCTCCGAACAATAGTTAATGCTCCTTATTACGTTACCAACTGTACCCTACACCATGACCTTAATATTCCGTTTGTTTTAGACCTGGTACCATCCAAATTTTCCAAATTTCATCAGAACCTTAGTCATCATCCTAACCCTCTAGCACAATCCCTATCCAGCACCACCCATCCCTACAATCCTCCTCGAAGATTGAAACGGCAGTGGCCACGAGACCTATTGTAAACATTTAAACTGGAGTTCTGACAATGGTCAGATCCTCCACTCATGTACGGTATGTTTGTGGCTACAGCGCCCTAACTCAGCCTCCACTGGCTCAGACCAGTGATGCGGCTGAGATAGAGGTGCTGGGATCTCTTGGATTCCGCTTTTTCCTCCACAAGTGGAGGAAAAAGCGCTTGCTGGGATCCCTTTAGCAATTGTATATATTGTATATAGTTATGATTGTGTGTAAGATGTTTATTTATTTGCCAACTTTTTATTTATCTCAATAATAGGTTTATGTTTCGATTTGTTTTGTTTTTTATTTATTATTATTATTTTATTGTATATATTTGAATTTATGTTATATTTTATGAAATTTGACCATTATTATTATTTTCTGTATATATAGTATGAATGTGGTCTCTTATCAATATTATTATTGTTCATTTTGTAACAAATTGTAATATATCTCAATAAAAAAAAAAAAAAATAAAATAAAAAAAAAAAAAGGTGATCCGAAAAAAAAAAAAAAAATGAACAATAATCTTCATTTCAAGTGAAGTGCCTTAACCAGACACTAACTTTCAATTATGAAAGGTAGGATCTGCAAATTTGAATAGTTAATTATTATATTTCATCATGTCCTTACAGAGAATATCCATATGTTATCTCGGCTGAGGTAAATTATTAAAGTTAATGTCCATCAATCCAACTCTAATATGTACTGCGCTTGACGGCGTTTCAAAACTCAACTGTAAACTATATTCTGCCAAGTTTCATACTCAACTATTAACTGCACTGTTCAGAGTCGTAACATTTAAATGTTAGGTTGAGACACCCCTGTCCGAAAGTACTCCGTAATAAATTAAATCCGTAAGTCTCTAACACGCAACTGTCAATCTGTCACTGCACAAACGACTTCATTAGTTTTTATTTTCGTTATCTCAAAATTTAAATTACTAAATAGCTATAATTAAATCCTACAAGAGCTATAAATATATTCTGAATACAGATGTGTTTCACACATGGCTCGATTTGTAAAACCGATCCCATGAAAATTCGATTTAAAACGAAGTAATATGGGAAGATAGAGGATCATCAACCCACAAATAAAATTTAACGAAATAAATAAATCATGCAACAATTTTTTCTTAGGCTTATCTATATATGAAATAGGAAAAGTATTGTTATCATGAGTACCAATGACCAATACTCGCAAAAAGGTTTGTGTGAATGAGGTAAGTCCAGCTCGAAAACGATAACTTTTATAAATCTTTGTTTTTTTTTAAATTTATTTATTGTAATTTACAACTGTATTAAAGAACACAATAAGTAAATATGAGGAATGAAAAAAAAGTCATGAAAATGTCTTGAGAAAGAACTACCCAGTGGTAGCACTTCACTTACTATTTTAACTGGTCCCGAGGCCACCTTCTTTTCAGTCGCCTTGGAGGGTTATCAGGGATATCTAAGGAAGATAAATTACGGACAAGTGGATTTGTATGGGCAGAGAGTTTAGAATGAAAAGAGGAGTATCTATCACGGGCTATGTCTGCAACAAATGGGATGTTAAGGTCATTATGAATGAGTTGATTTGTAACACAATAAGGAGCATTCAGGATTTTGCGAAGGATTTTGGATTGTAAGGACTGGATGCGGGAGGAATTATATGGTTTCGTAGAGCACCAAAGCTCGATTCCATATGTCCGAATAGGTCTGATAATAATGATGTAAATGAGTCTTTTGTAATATACTGGAAGTTTTGAACGTTTGTCTAGTAAGTGTTGTAGTAATCGATATCTTCGAGCAGTCTCGTGTCGTTTCAATCTTGTGTGAGGATTTATAAATCTTAAAAGTCAAATTTTAAAGTTATATGTACCTGAAATGTTACAAAAACTTTTTCAACAAAATCAGCGAACCGGCAGAGCCACTTTATCCCATGCAGTTTGCACTTTATTAAGATTTTCTCAAAAACGGCTTCAAAATTTTGATTTAACACTCTATATCGGTTAAAAATTTAATGGGATTTAGTATCATATAGGCACATTATGATTTAGTTATTCTGACAGGGCTTAAATGCCGCTATTTAAAATTTACTTAATCAAAAGTATCTTTTATTTTGTATTTAAACATATAAATTTGTTAGTATTGATAAATAACCGGGTAATTATCCATATTGAACGAAATATTGTTTTAAATCATTTTTTCTTGTGTCGATGTTTCTCTCACTTTGTTCCGGCTAAACTAAGATTTCACATTGTCTTTTGTATAGTTTTTCAGAACTTCTAAGGTCGCCAAAAAAATTTAATAGTTTTGATGTGGGTGTTTCCCAAATTCTCCTAAAGACTTAGTTCTAGCTTTGCCATTTTTTTTTTTTTTTTTTTTTTTTTTCAAAGAACGCAAAGATTCAGCTTTTCTGTTATTTTATTTTTACATTTTAGTAAACTGATTTTTGTAGACGGCAAATCTCTTTGATCATTTCAAATTCGTATACAGAGTCAAACAATCGCACACTATTTATTTAGAAATTACGTTGACAGCAATATCAAATTATCACACAATGGTTTATTATTTTCACATAACTATATTAGGGTATAACTGTTTATAGTAACAGTCCCATACAATAATTAATATGGAATGCAATAAATAATTCAAAGGAAAATAGTCAATCACTGCCGCTAATTTCAAAACAGTTAATTTCTGCTATTTCTAAACCGATTTCAATGATTCTTTTCTCGTATTGTAGAACACTAAATTGGTATTTATTTATTATTCAATGTGAACAGTGGACAAACGGATTTTTTCCCTAAAACTCTATAGATCTTTTTCTGTATCTTGAAAAAAAACGGAGTTACAAGCGTATATAAAGGTAAAATTTCATTTGTTTTCTTTTTCTTTTTACTTTCACTTACCTATATATGAAATGTATAGTAGGGGAAAGTAATGCGATCGTGAAAATTTTCGAATTCCAGTTTTCATCGGAAATACAAGTTTTAGGGCATCCTGAGGCCAAATTACCAAGTCCCACAAAAAGGTCTGTGTGTCCGTCCGTGTCTGTGTGTGAGTGTGTGGTAAGTTCAGCGCGTTAACGAAAAGTCCTATGAAACTAAAATTTCATATTCAAGACAACTATATGCCCGAAATGTTACAGCAACTTTTTCATCAAAATCAGCTAACCAGAAGAGCCACTTTATACTATGCATATTGCACCTTTTTACGATTTTCTCAAAAACGGCTCAAACGATTTTGATTAAACATCGATGTAAAATTGGACGGGCTTTAGTATCATATAGGTTCCATTCTGATTGAAATAGTCTCACAGGGCTTAAATGCCGATATTGTCTTCCTCTAAAGTACCATTAATTTTGTAGATTTTATGAATATCTTAATGACATTGATGAAAGACGACTTAATATACATGTGAGAGGAATTTGATGACCAACTAAAGGATAAAAAAGCAAAATTATTTTTATATGCAGTTTTTTATTTTTTTTTATAATAAGAACAGTTATATAGCCGTATAAAATGTGTGTGTGTGTGTTCCTATGTGTGTATGGTAAGTCTAGCGCAAAAACGAAAAGTCAAACTCAACTTCATATTTAAGAAAACTATATGCCCGAGATGTTACAGCAACTTTTTCATCTAAATCGGCTAACCAGAAGAGCCACTTTATACCATGCATTTTGCACCTTTTTACGATTTTCTCAAAAATGGCTCAAACGATTTTAATTAAACTCGCTATGTCGATGTAAAATGGAACGTGCTTTATTATCATGTGTTTCATTCTGAATTTAAATAGCCTGACTTTGCTTAAATGCTGATATTTCAAAATTTCTTTCTCTGAAGTACCTTTAATTTTGTAGATTCGAAAAAATTAACCATATCGTTCGTTTAGTATTGTTAAAAAACAGGTAAATATGTAAGTATAAGGAATTCAATATCCAATCAAACGAGAAAACTGCAAACATATTTTTTTAATGCAATTTTTGATTTTTGAACTTAAGAACAGTAATATACATTTATGATATACCGTTGGAATGCTAAAGATTTTAGAAAAAAATATTATCTTATACATTCTATTGTAAAAGTTAACGGAGAGTGATGAAAAGCCGATAAAACAAACTGTTTATCGTAGAAATAATATAATAGATTATTTAATAAAACACATGTTTCTATTAAAATCCAATTTAAATAATTCTTTAACAATTTATTTTCGTTTATAATTTTTTTTTTTTTTAATTCTTGAATTGATATAAATAATGTAGGTAAGTACCAGTCGTGTGTTGCGCGCACCAGTTTTTTACTATAATTATTTTCGCGGTTTCGTGGTTAAAAAAGTCCAATAAATTTGTCTCTATATTCATAAGTAACATAAGTAATTTTAAAACTAATCGGCGAATATCAACGTCTAAGTGTTAGGATCGTCGTTGAATAAGATTGTATTTTTGTGTCGAATGTAAAAGAAAAATTGTCCAGTAGTTTCGGACGGCGAACAAACGGATTATTTTTTCATTTGTTATTCGGATTCTACGTATCTTGAAATGTAAGCCCTCAAATATTAAGCGGAGAGGGATTTTTTTCCGTAATATTACAAAGGGTCATTATTAATTAATAAATAAATCTTTATTTACTTTTCTTTTTTAATTTTTTTGGAAGTTTTCTTAATTGGAACTTTTAAAAAAGCACATAATACCTTCCATTCATCATCTAAACCTTTTATTTCTTTAGTCCTTTAACATTTTTTTATTTAAGTCGACGTTTCGAAAAGTATAAATTGTTTTCAGTCTTGAAAATGGGGAAACAACCCCGAAACGTCGACTTAAATAAAAAAATGTTAAAGGACTAAAGAAATAAAAGGTTTAGATGATGAATGGAAGGTATTATGTGCTTTTTTAAAAGTTCCAATAAATCTCTTTATTTGTTTTGGGGCCAGCCCATACAAACGGAGTTGAGTTTTACAAAACAGTTAAACATAAATCAAAGAAATCTATAACAACTGTACTAAACAAAATACGCTTCCTTAACTAAAACAAATACATAATAAAAGGCAAAATAAATTGTAACTGTATAAATATTAAACAAATAAAATAATCATAAATAGTTTAACTAATTCAGTTATTGTTATTTTAGTATTGTGCTTAAATTATTCTTGAATAGACAGATACAAATTTCTTAGCTTTAAACATTTTACATAATAAAATAAATTTTCAAATTTCTTTTTATTTTCTATTTGCAACAAAAGTTGTACTATGAGGTCATTGTCTGAAATATTTTCAATATATGTCCTGAAGTACTTATTTCTGGACGGGGAGTAAACAGGGCATTGCAACAAAAAATGATTTAGATCTTCTGGTTCGCCTGAATTACAAATAGGGCATTAAACGCTGCTATCTGAATAACCATTTTGGAATCCGTAACTGGTAACTTTCAGTTTATTAGGTTGACATAGTCTTAGTTGACTGATTAATCTATGTTTCCTCATAGGTCCCTTTATTTTCAAATAATATTCCCCCATATTTAGGCAACAAATTTTCCTAAAATTAGGATTAAACTTTGAGTGTAAAATAGCCTGAATATCTAGGGAAAGATTATGATTATTGAATTTTCAACAGCGTTATTTAATTCCCTTTCAAATATGGCTTTACTTTCGATATTTAATATGTCAGCCGCGTCTATAATTAACAATTTATTAATAAGTTGCCTATACCAATTGTACTTCACATTGACCTTCTGGTTCAAGGAATATTTTTTTAAAATGTTTAGACATATTTTCGGTAACCCATCATCTTTCATTAAGTCTGCTTTTCGATACCAGCGAATCATTCTTTTTAGAACATCTGTTTCTATTGATTTTAGCCCAGTTTCTATACGAACATAATGGTTAGGTGTATTCCGTGGCCAATGATATATTGCTTTAAAATAACTTAAAGCAACAAAGGGTCATTATTAAAAATAATGAACCAAAAATAAAGGATAAAAGGATCAGATAAGTAATAAATACAAATTCAGTATTGTAAATTGTGAAAATTGTTCTCTGAGAATCATATTCTTTGTTTTTTTTCCTGGATCCATTATGAACGATTGCCACCTAATTGATTGTAAATACGTAAAACTATTGGCAAATGCTTTGGCGGTAGTAATGGATGTATATAATCAATGGGACTGATAGACGGTAACACATGGGCACGTCAAATCTCGCCACAGTTCTACCACCGTTTAATATATGACTGTATTATCGAACGCAACGCGATTAGGCCTAACCTAAACGTCACGAAACATATAAAATTACAATGAAGATTAACTATTGACATCTACATCATCTTAGTTTTGAAAACATATGAGAGAATCTTTATAGATTTATAATCATACCAGAGACTCGCCCCAGGTTAGCAATGAGAAACATTTATTCGACAATTAATCAAAATTAGTTGAGTTTCTTGGTTGGTTATTTTAAAATGAAACATGAAAACATATATGAAAATCTGTCTACGGCTTACAGAACTAATAGCTTTAGGTGATTACACTATTAATACATTACTTTGGCGACTATTATTTTTATTTTAGGTCACAGTTTTGACAATTGAGACGTTGATTTCCAAAAGATACTATTGGGTTGTTTCACATAAAATGTCCATTTTTATAGTTTATGAAATACATAAAGGATTTTGCAGGTCTCTGTTGTTTTCTTCCGAATGTTTACATATTTAAAGTAACTTTTACATATTTTAAACTTTTTGAAAATGATGTTCAAGTGAAAAGTGCGTTTTCAGATTTCGTTTCACTTCAAAGCTCAAAGTTTTTCAGTTCGGGGATAAAAAATTTGGTGTCACGTTGGGAAAAATGTGTAGAAAAAGAAGGTAAATACTTCGAACAAAATTATCTTGTTTTCATATCGTATTTTTAATAATATCCTTTACCTTGAAAACGGGCATTTCATGTGACACAACCCAATATTATTATTACGGATGATTTGGCTCGATCAATTGTGATATTAAAATTTAATAATCAAATTTTACCCAATAGTGCAAAGAATGCAACATAATGCAATAAAAATCAAAAACATTCAATTTCGTGCAACATAAAATTGCAATATATTATTCCCTATATAATCATGTGAATTCGGTCTCTAGTAATAGCACACTGTTGGAAAACCAAATATTTTATAAAAGAACTGACCTAACCTCTAATGTTTTAGATGATCCAGAGTGACGAAAAGGTTATAAACACAGGTTATTGTTGTAGATAATAAATGAAAATAAAATTTGTGTTGAGCTCATTAATTTTTTCAATAGCTATATTTTAGTACCCCTATTTGTTGTAGAAATTTTTATCTTGAGAACATTGTCTTTTTTATATAAATATGCTGGCCTGTAAGCACAGAGATTTTAGCTAATTTGAAGACGTTTGTTTGTCATTTCATTCTACGTTATTTTCTTCCCGAAACAGCTAAAAAAAAATTGTTTATTTTTTATAATCAATTATATATTGTACATTGACTCTATAATAAAAAATAAATATATTTCCATCCTTTGTGGGATATCTTCAATGGGAGACGGAATTCGGACCCAAAAGTTTGAAATTTGTTTACTTTACCTTGGTGAGAGATATTTTTTAACAGGTTTTTTATTTATTTTCATTTATATATTGGGTTATTTCACATAAAATGTCCGTTTTTATAGTTTCTGAAATACATAAAGGATTTTGCAGGTCTCTGTTGTTTTTTTCCAAATGTTTACATATTTAAAGTAAACAGTTACTAATCCTTTACCTTTGTATTTTAAACTTTTGCTTCCCAATCAATTACCCACTTTTTAGTATACCTCAAATAGAAACATGGAAACACCCGATTATCGAATGATATTTTTGTACGAATTTAAACTCGGTCATTCAGCAGCTGAGGCCGCTAGAAATATTTGCAAGGCGTTTGGGGAAGGGAGTGTTAATGAACGAACCATTCGCCGTTGGTTTGCTAAGTTTTCAGCTGGGGATACCGACTTTGCCCCGGAGGAAGACCTCCGTCCGTAATAGACAACGATGTCCTCAAACATACAGTAGAAGGAAACTCCTACCAAACAGTTAAAGGACTCTCAGCACAACTAAATGCAAGTGCATCTACCGTTTCCAGACATTTAAAGTGTATTGGGAAAGTAAAAAAGCTCGATACATGGGTACCTCATGATCTCACTGAGCGGCAGCAAGATCCCATGTTTCAAAAGATACCGTGCAAAAATTGAAAGAACTGGGCTACGAAGTTCTTCCGCACCCAACATATTCTCCCGACTTGTCTCCAACAGATTACCACCTGTTCAGGAATTTGGACAACTTCGTCAAAGGAAAACTTTTTGAAAATGATGATCAAGTGAAATGTGCGTTTTCAGATTTTGATTCACTTCAAAGCTCAGAGTTTTTCAGTTCGGGGATAAAAAATTTGGTGTCAGGTTGGGAAAAATGTGTAGAAAAAGAAGGTAAATACTTCGAATAAAATTATCTTTTTTTCATATCGTATTTTTAATAAAAATCCTTTACCTTGAAAACGGACATTTCATGTGACACAACCCAATATATCCACTTTCGACAATTTTACAGGAAACGCAAAAATCTGTCATTTATTTATTATTGGACCAATTTACCTGATTCTTTTTTTTTTATTAAAATCTAAAGTTGATTTTTAAGCGTGTTAAATGCGATAAGTATAATTAATTATTTTATATTTTTTAAGGATTGTTAACAATATTAGTTCGAAATGTTTTTAAAATAAATTAAATCATTTAAGGTGGTTTGAATATATTGATAAAACGATTCATAAAATCTAATTAGAAAGTTATCACTTTCACTCACTTAAATATAGTATGGGAAATTATTGCAATCGTAAAAATATTCGAATTTAAGTTTTTACCGGAAATACACGTTTTAGGGTCTCCAGAATCGAAACGACCACGTCCCGAAAAAAGTTCTTGTGTCCGTTCAGCGCAAAAACGATAAGTCGTACGAAACTGAAATTTCATATTTAAGACAACTGTTAAGGGAACAGTGTCCTTAACACTTTATTGCTGCCATCTAGGATCTAGGATTAATTTTTATTTACATTAAATATTTACTGCAATTCAAGTTGATTTGATTTAATATTTATTTTATTTAATTTTTTGTTTTTATTTTTATTTTATAGAAATAACTTTTTTTAGTATGTTTTAAACAATTAATTTATTATTTTTATAGTTGATTTTACTGTAAAGGCTTATTTTATTTTATTATTGAAGTAAAGATTATTTTTGTACCTTTTTTATCAGGGTTTATTAATTTTAATTATACATATTTAATTTTCCCAAATTTATAGGAGATATTTAAAATTGTTATACTACTATATTACTGCTATTATTTTCAGAAATTCTAAAACTGCAAAAAAAAAAAACTATTTTTGTTCTCTTCTCCATTATATGGACATCGAATTCGTTCAACTTATATATATATAGTAAATTGTTATCAATACTAACAAAATGATATAGTCAATTTTTCTGAATCTACAAAATGAAAGGTACTTTAGAGGAAGAAAATTTAAAATATCAGTATGTAAGACTATTACAATGAAAATGAAACCTAATTCAAACTGAAGCATATTAAATTTTAAATCCATATAGCGAGTTTTATCAAAATCTTTAGAGCTGTTTTCAAGAAAATCGTAAAAAGGTGCAAAATTCATGGTTTAAAGTGGCTCTTCTGATCTGATGGCGACATCAGAAAATAACACTAGAACTGAGGTAAACTCTTTTGTAATCTTAAAATCAACATATCCTGATAAAAAACCTCTTATTAACCGTATTTCCCATGTTCATAAACAATTAGCCAACAAACAGGAGTCGCTCATTTTCCTTCTAAAATGCCGCTCCCATTCTTTATTCCCCCTTCATTTCCAAAAATTTTAACCACTTCAATGTTAACAAAAAATTTCTCTCTAAACTTGAAACCATCCAATTCCGCCTTAAAAAATCACTCCTTAACCTACATATCAAAGAAACGATTTTCCTTATTCAATCAGTAAAAAAGAAAATTAATTATTTATTTAACTCCTTCCATTCTCTTCTCTCTACTGAAGATATTTCCTTACTAAACTCGTGCATTAATAATATCTATATATCTCATAAATCAAAGAAAAAATGTATATTAGCAAATAATGACTGATTCCTGATTATTCCACCTACAATAGTTTCTACAGTCGACTATACATCCTCAATATGTAACAATTTAATATTGTTATATCATTTAATCTGAATCATATGTTTCCAACAAAACTGAATAAACTTTTTTCAATTTCAAGTTTATTTTATAGTTTTGTAATTTATTTTTTACTGATAAGTAAAAGTCGTGTGTAGCCCGCACCAAATGTTCAATTTTGTTTTTGGGTATTTATTGGAAAAAAAAGTAAATAGAATAATTATTAATTTGTCAATTTTAAGCGGACACAGAAAGACACAAGTTTTAGCACTAAGACAATCCAATCTGAAAATTATTAAGGTCTGTGTTAGGTAATCTTGTTGCATTTGTGAATTGTAGGCTATTTGAGTTGTGGATGAGGCCTATTGTTGAACTTAGGCATCTAACTTTAAAGCGAGGTTCAACTTCTTGTCTCGGTGGATAGTTCTATTTTATTTGTCTTTCGTATTATCAAGGCTCAGGGATGAAAAATTACTTTCAAGATTATTGATTTCGGGTATTACTAAAAGAACGTATACCTTTTTTTTTATTATTATTTATTGAAATTCAAACAACTGTATATGTTAACACATCAAGTAAATTAGCTGTCAGAAAAAAAGACATGAAGGGTCCCAGGCAATAGCACTCCGCTAGGTCTAATTTAAACTATACGGTCTCGAGGCCATCTTCTTTTCAGACACCTCGGAGGATTGTCAGGAATGGAAGAGGAATCAAAGATTGAAAATAGTGGGTTAGAGTGGGAGTGGAGTTTATACCTAATTTTAATATTTTAAAAAAATTTGGTGAGCGCAACTCACGACTTTTACTTACAGTGTTTGAAAAAAGTATTTTATGAACACAACACGTTTTTATGAATAAATTAGTTCAAGTAAACAAAAAACATCACTTTCCTTTGCAAAAATGAAAAAATCCTTTCACAAAAAAATAAAAACCTGGTATACCACCCAACATATCAATGGCTCTGCGAGATGAAGAGCCCTCAATAAAAGCAGTCATTAAATTTCTAACAAAAGTGAAACTGTTAAACACATTTATCGAGGACGTACCCTCCTTATTATGCATCTATTTAATTCCTTTTCCTATTATTATTATTTTTTATTGCTTAATTTATTTTTCTACCTTTATTTTTTATTATTTTTATTTTATTTTTTATTTATTTATTATAGTATTTATTTTATTATTATTTTTTTTATCATTATAATTCCTCTTGAACTAATAATAAACACCTCTCAAGGATAAACCATAATAACTAACCATCGGGCGTTGGTGACCTGGCTGTTGTACGCCCTAAAACCGAACAAAACAAACAAAAAATAAAAACACTTCATAATCAAACAAAATAATTAAAACAATAAAAGTGCTTGGAAAAAAAGTATTCGCACACTTCGACATTTACAAGTTAAAACTAAATTTTAATAGTTTTAATATTTTGTAAATAGGCTATTTTCGTCAATATGGCAGCCAGCTCCCGAGAACTTATCACGGGATTTGTAAGAGCTTCTTTTCTTATTTTCCTCTTCAGCCTGAGAAATTATTTGGACGCCTTTTACGCTCACTGTTTTCGGTTAAACCACGTTCCTCATACCTTTTAATGACGTTTCTCACTGTAGAAAAACTCAACCCTAAGAAATCGGCAATTAGGCGATATGATTTTTGCTGATTCTTCAGAAAAACAATTTTATCATGAGTCGCGGCAAACAGTTCACTACTCTTTGGCATGATAATTGTCTATTGACTGAAAGAAACTGATTGAAAGACTAAAGAATGATTGTAATAAACGATTAGGGATAGATTAGTAAACAAACCTATGGACACAGGAGGATTAATGCAAAAGTAAACAGTGCTTGCGAGTCATAGTAGAGCAAGTGTGCAAATACTTTTTCCAAGCACAATTATTGTTTTCATTTTAAGTTTAGTTTTTTGTTTCCTTGAACTCATTAATTCATAAAAACATGATGTGCAAATACTTTTTACATCACTGTACCTCCGTTGTTAAAATAAATTTAAGAATTTTTAATGAAAATCATAAGGTCTATATGGACCTACGGGGTTGAGCTTTGGGGCTCTACTAAACCGTCAAACTCTTTTCGTATCGAATCCTTACAATCCAAAATCCTTAAGGGTTCTTACTTTATTACAATAAAATCATCCACAAAGACCTTAATGTTCGATATGTTGCTGATTTGGCCCGTACCAGCTATCAATCCTTGAATGAAAAACTCCACTCCCACTCTAACCCACTAGTTTTAATCCTTTTTTTTTATTTTATTTTTTGTTCGTAGGCTTAAACCACTTGGGTCATTTTCGCCTAAAATCACGGATTAAATACTATAATTTATTGTATAAGTCTGTCTGTCGTAGGAAGTCAAAAGGTTTTGCAGTTTTCTTGTAAAACGGTTGGTAAGTCAGTGTCAATTGCAATATGTTCTCTTTGAGTATCATAAACCCTATACTCAGTCAAAACGTGTTTAACAGTAACCGGGCAACCGCAAGTTCCAAGTTTTAATCCTTGCTTCTTCTTCTATTCCTGACAATCCTCCGAGGCATCTGAAAAAAAGAAGATGGATTATTTAGATTCACTACTAAAGAGTGCTGTCAATGGGCAGTTTCTCTTAATGATTTTTATCATTACTCAGCAAATTTACTTGTTGTTATATAATCAACAGATGTAAATTTTAATTAAAAAAAAAAATTAAATACAGTTAGAGATGAAATATATAAATAAGTAAAATCCAAAAAAGTAAAGAATTAAATAAATTGAGTTTCGATAGAAACATGCGTTTCATTAATCTATTATTATCTACAACAATAGTTAGATTTGTCCGCTTTTCATTACTATCCATCACATTGTACAACTTTGTGTATGATATAATATTTTTTTCTAAGATCTTTAGCTTTCCAACAGTATATTACTTTTCTTATTTTTGCTCATTTCTCCTTTAGTTAAATATTTAATTCGTTCAATTTACATATTTATCCGTTTTTTACCAATGTTAACAAGATAATACGGTTAGTTTTTTTTAATCTAAAAAAAAGAAACTACTTTAGAGGAAAAAACTTGAAAATATCGGCAAATAAGGTCTATCAGACTATTTCAAGCAGAATGAAACCTATATGGTATTAAAGCCCGTTAAACTTTACACCGATATAACCAAAATCGTTTTAGCCGTTTTTGAGAAAATTGTAAAAAGATGCAAAATGCATGGTATAGCAGCACTTTCGGTCAGCCAATTTTAGCGAAAAATTTGCTGTAAAATTTGGGACATATAGTTATTTCATATATGAATTTTCTGTTTCGTACGACTGTTCCTTTTCGTGATAGACTTAGCTCACACTGACAAACTGACACACCTTTTTGCGGGACTTGGTCATTTGGACTGAGGAGAACTTAAAAATGTATTTTCGGTGAAAACTCGAATTCAAAATTTTTTATTATTGCAATACTTTGCTTACTATATATTTTACGCATAGGTAAGTGAAGGTAATAAATGTTACAATCATACCTAGGACGTTTTTATAATGAATCTGATATGACTTAGTTCTGTTCTTAAATCAGAAGAAATATCATTTAAGTCATTTCAGTGGTATGTAATTATGCATAAAACACGAAAATGTAGAAGATGACACTAGTTGAAGGTTTGTAAATTTTGCAATTTGAATACCAGAAATTAGAATTTATAAGTGAGATATTAAATTTATGCAATAGAATCTGATGCACAGAACCTCTCTGAATCGAACTTAAAGACACTTGAAAAAGCTGATTACTGTATATTGCTTTCCATCAGTTTGAGGGCTCTTTTCATGAGGGCTGGTATTTAACTAACCTTTCTAACTTTTTATGAAAAGTTCTCATTTAATTTTTTCATACTTTTACGTGAGTTTAAAAAAAAAATCAACTTTTTCTGCTATAGGAACTGATTGTATTTGAGGATTTATAGATTTCCTATATGAGTGAAACTAAACTATTGTGTATATTTATATTCATTTCTTAATCTTTGATTACAAGTATTATTGTAGTTAATGTTAACATACTATACTACTAATATATATATATATATATATATAATTTTATTTGGAATTATTCGGGTTTTAGGTCTTTAACTAATTACTCCTTCTTAATTTTCTTTATTGGCTACAGCGTCCTAACTCAGCCTCCACTGGCTCACACCAGTGATGCAGCTGAGATAGAGGCGCTGGGATTTCTTGGATTCCGCTTTTTTCTACACAAGTGGAGGGAAAAGCGCTGTCTGGGGTCCCTTTAGCAGTTGTATATATTGTATATAGTTATGATTGTTTTATGATGTTTATTTATTTGCCAAATTTTTATTTATCTCAATTATAGGTTGTTGTTTTGATTTTTTATTTATTATTACTTTATTGTATATACATGAATTAATTTATTTTCTATTTTATGTAATTTGATTATTATTATTATTTTCTGTATATATTGTATGAATGTGGTCTCATATTACTATTATTATTGTTCATTTTGTAACAAATAGTAATATATCTCAATAAATAAATTATTCTCAATTTTCTTTTTTGACGTTTCGGTCCTCCGTTACAAACATAGGATCCTTTTCAACACTGCAAGTATACATAATTGGTTACATTTTGGTATTATATTGGTTGAATTTTTTTTAATTTTTACTAGACAAATTATGTTTAATTGTATTGACCAGAAATATGGTTATGGACTGTTAGATTTGGAACAGTGGTGTTACTATTAAATTTATTTATTGATAAGTTGAGCTTCGGCCGCCAGGACTGAAGAGAGCTTGGAGACCCCAGTGCCCTGTAGTTAGGTCTCAGTGGTGTACCGGTGCTCAATAAAATTCTTTGGTAAGATGTTTTCATCATATATTGTATTTGGCTGTAGATATAAAACAAAAAAAATGCATCCAACATACTACCAAAATGTAAACAATTATGTATACTTGCAGTTTTGAAAAGAATCTTGTGTTTGTGACGGAGGATTGAAAAGTCAATAAAGAAATATATATATATATATGTATGTGTGTAGTGATTTGCTGTTTTCCATGGTATTCATCAGTAGTTCTCAAATATATCTGCTTGATGTGCACACAAAGAAAAACAAGTTGTGTTTGTGCATAACAAACATACCTTCATTGTACAATCGACATTCGAGGAGGCCAAATAAAAAAAAAAAAATAATAAAAACTAATACTAATATAGTGCTTAATAGTTATCTCATAAATGTGGAGCCACATTACGGGAGGATAGACAAGACCCCAAGAGAAACAAAAAAGTTTATATGACCCATAGTTCCATTGTCAACTGTTTGAGAGAAATTAAAATTTTGAGATTTTGGCTATTATCTATGGGTTTCGTTGAAAGGCAAACATCTATATGTTTTCCTCCTATGGTAACCCCAAAGAAGTAGAGTTTATTGATTGTTATATACATGTATTGACATCAACTTAATATTAGTGTGTATATATATATATATATATATATATATATATATATATATATATATATATATATTTTCCAACAGCGCTATTCGCTGGTTCTAATCATTCCTTTCCGGTCGAACCCAAGCCGTTTACATTCCTAATCATCCTTTATCATCCTTCCTCGCCCTTTCGGCAGGTGTGGCCCAGGGCTCCAGCATCTCCCCTCTCCTATTCAATTGCTACATCAATGATCTCCCTAATTCAATAGTCCATTGCTCCCATCACCTCTATGCCGATGATTTCCAAATTTATTTCTCCTTCCCTCCGTCCGAATTAAAATCTGCGTTTGCCGCTATTCAGGCAGACCTAGATAGAATCTGTGCCTGGGCAAACCTGAATAAGCTATGCTTAAACGCTATGAAAACTCAGGCTATTATGATTGGTTCCAATCCCCTCCTGAGATCCAATTCCACCTTTCCAACCTTATTCCTACATGGTCATCCCATTGCTTTCAGTCCCTCTGTCAAAAACCTAGGAATTATAATTGACCAATCCCTTTCCTGGAAACCCCATATTGCACAAATTTCTCGGAAAGCCATAAGCACCCTAAAGTTTTTCCATCGCTCCAGTCACCTTCTTCCCGAATCCACGCGTAAAATCCTTGTCTCCTCACTCATCTTTCCCCACTTTGACTACGGCTGTGCGGTGTACGGTGGCCTCTGTACGGTACTTGAGAACAGAGTAAAGCGTATTATGAATTGTTGTTTGAGATTTGTTTTTGGTACCTCGAGACGGACTCACGTGACTCACCTCTATGCCGAATTGAAGTGGCTCCTCCCTTCCACACGCAGACAGTACTTCCTTGGGTCCTTTCTCTACCAAACGATAAAATCCCAGCATCCTTCCTATATCCACAGTCTCCTTCAATTTAAATCCTCAGTTCACTTGCTTGGGACAAGATCGCGCCACTCCGACCTTTATATCCCATCCCACAGAACAAAAGCCTATGATCGATCCTTTCTTGCCCGTTCCACTGCTTTCTGGAATTCCATTCCTTCCAATATACGTCGTGCTTCTTCCTTATCCACATTTAAATATCTCCTTTTCCAGCATCTATTATCCCTCACAGACGCTTGTTGATCTTAAATCTGATAATTTATTGATTATAATCACTAAATGCTTATTTGACTTTGTTTTTGTTTGTTTTTTTTAGGAAAATTAGTTGTTTTTATTTTCTCATTCTATTTTACTTATTATCATTATTATTATTACTTTGTGATTTTTGTATGTATGTATATATATTTTTCTTTTATTATACTTTATTTATGTAAATAATTAAGTTTGTAATAATTCAATCAATTTAATGTATTCTGGCCAGAAGAGCTATATTTATTTGTAACATCAATGTTATTCTTAAGGGACTATGTCCCAGAATAAAGTTCATTTTTCTATTCTATTCTATTCTATATATATATAAATAGCTATGAACTTTTTTGTTTCTCTTGAGATTAGACACATATTCAACGCACATTTTCTTTTTGGTCCTTTTTTTTATTTCTGTTCTTGCCTCCTCGCACCTTTGAATGTCATATGAAGGTAGGATATAAAGGAATATCTTGCACCAATTTTAAAAGTTATTAAATAAAAAATGTTTTTTGAGATCGGGAAAATCTAAAACCAAACGGTAGAACAGTAATAGCTCACTATAATGTCTGAATAGTCTTACAATATTAAAAGTGAATTGTCAGTTTGAAGTTTTGCGACTCTTAATTTCATATTTTGAGGGTTTGACTTACTAAATTTCTGGGAATGCTTGACTAATTATTAAAAACTGGAAATAATTCAAAACCTATCAATGCGGATAATTAGCAATTACCCCTGCTACACTAAAATATCATCTATGCTCCAGGATTTGCAACTACCAACAGTTAAACAATTTGTCCATACTCAAACAGCTTCATACTTCTGTAAAACACCAGTCTCCAAAAATCCACTAATAAAGGAAATTGGTAATTATAATAAAACTTCACTCAAACGTTACACTCATACAAGAACATGTGTTGTTAACTTAAGCTAGTGTGTTTTAATTATACATTTTCAATAATTTTATCCGTTTATTTTGTTTGTTTTTTTAAATGTATTTTTTTTTAATAATTTTTCCTACTACCATAGTTAATATCAATTCAATTTTACCAAATATTTAGTCATTAGGCTAATAGATTATAATCACCAAACGAACAAAACATTTTGCTGATTTTAAGGATGTCACATCCGAAATCATTTGTAAATATTTTGTCAATTTGTAAATATGTAAATAAAGTTTATTTTATTTTATTAGTTAACACTTGTTTTTCTGTGCGTGGACATCAAATAGATATTAGTTTTTATGATGAAAACCATTGATAACAGCTAAAAACTCTTGAGCTCATTTTTTTTCTTTTAAAGTGTAGTATCTGCTCTCACAATATATATATATATATATATATATATATATATATATATATATATATATTCTTTTTTTTTTTTTCAACGATCACTTTTTCTAGTGAGAACAGAATATAGGATAGGAAACAAGCTATGGGGGCATGTCGCCGCTGTGACGTTGCAATACCGCCAGAAGTAACGACCTCCCCCCTTTCCACCCCTGATGAGGGGAGTTCGGTAAATGTTAGTTCCCCGGCAGCTGCTGTTTGTTCTTTCGCTCGGAATCCGGGATAAGTGTGAGGAAACAAATCGTTAGCTCTCCGTCGATATCCGTCACAAATATCGATTCTAGGGTCAAAGAATGTTATATTTTGCCCATCATACCTACTGCAACCGAGGTATAGTGGCCTCAAAGAGGGTTAATGCCATGATATTTTTAATTAAATATAGTTATTGAGATTTTAAACAGTAACGCATGAAGAAAATATTTTGGAAGAGAGAAATCCCCAATTGGATCGGCTGCTGAAGTTTTCTGAGTTTCTATAATTACACTACATACCGATCAATCTTGAAGACAATCTTAAACTAACAAAAAAAGGAGATATATTGCCAAATAACTCACTCACTCACTACATGGCGCTACAGCACTAGAAAAGCCTTGGCCTCCTTTACAATCTTACTTCTCAATTCTGGGCCGGTCTCCTTCCGGCTTTTCTTTGTATCTGGTTTTAAAACATTTTTATTTTCCGGGATTTAACCCTATCCCCAACCTCCTGCCTTGAGAGCGGGGATTTTCTTATTAGTGTTTACTCCCTCCGCCTCTGGACCTTCGTTCTCACCCATAAGGCAGTGGGGGAAGTTGTTCTAGGAATAAAAGGATTAGTTTTAGAGGGTCTATTAGGAAACAGGACGATAGGATAAGGTAAGATGTCAACGGTCAGTTGTCCCTTTAATCGCCTTTTACGACAAGCGGCGAATACTGTGGGTCTACATTGACTAATATACATAATTTATATTGGAATCGGTCATGGAAAATTTACCATCCAGGCTAGTCTTAATATACCCTGCCAGTCAAAAGTTTGAGACCACTTATGCTTTTCATAAATAACCTCTATGATACGTAAATAAAAAAATCCGGTGAGCGCAACAGATGATATTCACTTACCTCCGTTGTTAAAATCCAGCCAAGAACTGTTACTACACAGTTAATTTTTCGGCCACTAGGGCGGTCTGCTACTTAGCCAGGCCGCCAGGTGGCAGCACAGTCAACATGAATTTTACTTTTGGGAACCAGAAACAGTTAGTTCTACCGGCTTTTCATCACTTTCCATTACCCTTCACAATTCCGTGTATCAGATAAGATTTTTTTCTAAAATCTTTAGCTATCCAACGGTATATATCTATATTACTATTCTTGTATTCAAAAACACAAAAATTGCATGAAAAAATATGTTGGCACTATTCTCCTTTAGTTTTTTATCAAATTATCTCAACATTCATATTTAGCCGATGTGCCTAATCTTTTTAAATATACAAAATATAATGTAGTTGAAATATCGGCATTAAAGCCCTGTCAGACAATTTCAACGAGAATAAAACCTACATGATGTTAAAGCCCATTAAATTTTACATCATTATAGCGAGTTTAATCAAAATCGTTCGAACTGTTTTTGAGAAAATAATAAAAAGGTACAAAATGCATAATATAAAGTAGTACTTCCGGTCAGCTGATAATGACAATGTTTTTGTAACATCTCGGGCGTATAGTTTTCCTAAATATCAATTTTCAGTTTCGTAGGGCTTTTTGTTTAGGCGCTTGAGTTACCACACACACACACACAGACCTTTTTGCGGGACTTTATTATTTAACTCAGGGGACTATAAAACGTGTATTTCCGTTGAAAAGAGGAATTCAAAAGTTTTCACGATCGCAGTACTTTCCCTTAGTAAATATTTCATATATAGGTAAGTGAAAGTAATAGAGGC
The DNA here is from genome assembly GCA_023052935.1 of Piezodorus guildinii. NCBI lineage: Eukaryota > Metazoa > Arthropoda > Insecta > Hemiptera > Pentatomidae > Piezodorus > Piezodorus guildinii. The sequence goes on along the minus strand of CM041295.1, from coordinate 21,996,033 downwards.
ATCTTATCATCATTTTTATTTAGAAACAAATTTGCTAATTACGTGTAAGAAAGGTTTGTAAATATCGTATACAACAATAAATAATTTGATTAAATCTAATTATAACTGAAACTTCTAACGTGATGATAATAAATAAGAATAATCAATGTGATTTTTGATTCTGGAGCTTTGTTTACAGTCTATTTATCTCCTAAGGCGATTTGAAAAGATATATTTTTTCCTTTGTTTGATTTATCGACTGCCAAAGTTGTAAGAAGTTCACTGCGCGGGAAATTTTTGTTTGTTTTTTTCATTAAAGAATGGTTAAAACGAATGAATTTTTAGTTGAATTGTGTAGTGCAACCCACATCAAAATTCAAACAGATTAATTGATTTAAACTATAGATGGTCTCAAACTATAGACCAGGACTGTATATGGTAATGCAAGATGCCCGGTGAGTGAAGGATTATAGTCTCCGCCATTTTCTGGAACTAATTCCTTTCAGTTACGGAACGTCTCCTGCAGATAGGAAGACATACCAGAACCAAGAATACATATGCATATGACATACCAATTGAATACAAGAATGCAATACCGCCAAACGCGTGTAGAGAAATCAACTCTAATAAATAAGTCCGAAAGTATTGCTGATGTCTTCTTCTTTTCTCGGCTGATTATCAGGAATGTGATAGGAAACAAGGATCGACACTAGTGAATAATGTCGGAAACTTAAAGCATTTCTGTCCATTTAACCGAGTTGATACTGAGATATTACTTCATTATAAAATTCTGCAATCGTTCATTCACCATCCCCTGCAGCTGCCATCAGTCGTGGTTAGATTTAAAAAAAAATATAGATAGATAGAATATGAAGTGTAAACCAACACACGACTGGTCGCTTGACCATTTAAAACACTTCCTTCATGGTAGTTCGTTAATAAAAGCAGTGACAACCTGTTGGTATCAGGAACATTCACTGATCCATCATCAGCATATTTAGATTAGCCAGGGGTACCCCTCCCCACGGTATGTCTTCCTGTTAATCCATGGACCCTAATGCATTCTCGTCCATGCATAATCAGTCATCCATTTCGAAAAGCTTTTATTCCTTGTTGGGGTGGAACACGTTGAATATTCCCCGTAAAACCTCCAAGAACAAGACATTTAATTAAAAAAATTAAATAAACATTTTCCTACTCTCTCACTTCAGTTTAGATCTGAAATTCTCACTGTAATTTTTGTTTAAATTTATTTATTCAGATGTATGACACTTTATCTCAATTGACTGAAATAAATTTTAAGGTTTATTTTATTCTCGAGTTAATGTACAAAAAAAAAAAAAAAAACGCAGTAGTAAACGTAACAGCGCCGTGTTACCCAAAATGGCACATTTTTATCAACATTCCATAAAGTGAAGAAATATTTAAAAAAACATCCGTATTAAATTTATTGGCAAAGACACACACCCATCCTATGTTCTGAATCAGTTTCAGAAACTGCATCCTTTAACCTACAAAGGCTACTTTCTGTAATGTAACACTGGTGTGTAACAACGGGCGAATTAAATTAAACGCATCCTAAAAATACAAAAATTTAACCTTCACGCTTCGAATACAATCCTATCCTTCCGTTTATTTTAACTCCATTATGATCCCTTTCTCAGACATATTCCTGTATCAAGGCTTTGTTCTAGACAAAATAATAGCTTGGACCCATCATACTATATTCATACGACAAGAACTACACCGACGATTTGACTAATTATGAAGAATATTACACAGAAAATCTCGGAACTCTATTGAAAGCAAATTTCTGATTTAGAAGACGATACCTAAACTTATTTAGAACCATAGTCTTGAACTGTAGGGAACGGCCAAATTTTCCAACATCAAACACATTCAATCCAATGCTCCATACTATGTAACCAACAATCATGACCCCGATGTTCCATTTATTTTCCATCTTTTTTCCGTCAAAATTCTCCAAATTCCATCAGAACCTCATTCGTCACCTCAATCTTGTAGCTCAATCCCTATCCGGTTCCACCCATCCCTACAACCCTCCTTGAAGGTTGAAACGGCAGTGGCTCCGACAACTCTATCAGATATCTAAATATTTCTATAGGAGATCTGGCTTGATTCTCTCTTCAAGTGCTGTAAGTGTGTGGCTATAGCGCCTTTCCGAATCTTCGAATGAGTCTTAATCCAGTTAATAGTGAAGAGCTGTGATCCCTTGGGTTCAATATTTTCCGCTATATATGATGGGGCATTGCTGGTCACGGTTTTTAACGGATTATATATATTGTATTAAGATATGCTGTTTTTTTTTGTTTTTTTATTTTTTACTTGTTTTTAAACTATGTATTTATTTTGTATCATTATTATATAAATTTGTGAAGGGTGTACTGTGAAGGAGTTAGGTTACAGTTATACAGCGGTTGGGTGCAACGAGGTTATGTGTAATGGATTTTTCACTGCTTCAGTACAGGCATATTTATGTTTTGTTCTTTTTATATTTATTTGAAGTGGTTTTTAATTGTATTGTCCCTACATCATTTTCCTTTTAACTTATTTCATAATTCAGAAGCAAATCCATTGGAACATCCTACGAGCGGATGATGATTACTCCTGTTGTTCTGTGTGTGTGTGTGTGTGTGTGTGTGGGAGTGTGTTTGTGGTGTTATCTCTTTCTTTTTAAATGGTCCCTGGGATCACTTGTAGCTTGGTGGCTAGCATAACAGCCTCCTATGCCAAAGGTCACGGGTTCATACCCGCAGGTTGTCCTATTATTTTTTAATGGGATTAAAAAATCATTAGTTATGCCGTCCTTCGGAGGGGACGTTAAAAGGTAGTCCCGAGCCTGTGCGATGTTAGGTATTCGTTAAAGATCCCTATCCTAATAAAACCTGGAGAGGCAAAATTTAGGACTCCCACCGTAGCATCGTCCGATTAACCACAGTAGAATAAAGTGACGTTAAATAAATAAACAACAACTTGATTATTAATTGCTTCGATTATGAAATCGTATATGGACTCTAAACTGGATTGCAATGGGTAAATAATGAATAACTGTAGAGAAAAAGTATACTTTCCCTTAATTTCACCTTCTATTTCTAAATATATTATATATGGACTAATGTAGCACTATCATTACTGTCCTGACGATGACAAATCGCAATATTAGTGAATAAAATTGTCTAAAAATGATGCTAACTTTCGTGCTGTTATTAATTATTAAATATTTATCTTTAATCACTATTTTTACTTTCACTTACTATATATAATAAGGGAAAGTATTGCGATCGTGAAAATTTTCGAATTCCAGTTTTCAACGGAAATACACATTTTAGAGTCCCCTGAGTCTAAATAACCAATCCACTGATGGAAAACAGGTAAATATATAAATTGAATGAATTCGATACCCAACTGAAGGAGAAAATTGAAAAAATATATTTGTTATGCAATTTTTTGTTTTTTAACATAAGAACAGTAATATACATGTATGAATATTAGCTCATACACAAACTTTTAAAAGTTAGTAGAGAGTGATGAAAAGCCGATAAAACTAAGTGATTATTTTAGATAATAATATAATATATTTTTAAAAATAAAATACATGTTTCTATAGAAATTCCATTTATCTAATTCTTTAATGTTTTCACTCATTTTTATCTCTAACTGTATTTGAAAACTCTTTAATTGATTCCAAAAACGGAGGTAAGTGAAAGTCGTGTGTTGCCCGCACCAGATTTTTTGTGTTATTCATTGAATAACTGGTGCGATAAAGTGAAAAATGAAGTGTAAAACAGGAGCTAAGTAATGGGATTTAGCTGTGGTAGTGATTGAAAGGTTGGGCTTGGGGTTGGTCTTGGTCTAATTAGCCGTGGGTAGGACCTGTTGATGCTCCCACCAAACCCTTTTTCCTTTTCCCTCATATAGTCTTTTTTCCCTTAAAGGCACTACTAACCCCTACCGCCCTTTACACCCTCTAAGGGATTTAATCTTGTATCATCTTGTACAAGCTACAGAAGCTTAAATAATAAACATTTTAGAACTTATTCAGTGTTATGATTGGTACTGATCAATACATAGGTTTTAGAATAGTAAACTGCTTATTATAGATTTTAGAATAGTATAACTGATTATTTATTTAGGTTCAATGATAACAAGGAAAATGAAATCCAGAAGGAAATAAAGTCCTGGTTAAAGGCGGGAAATGCGTGTTATTATTCAGTTGCTAAATTACTTTGCTCGCGGCTTCTATCTAAAAATTTAAAGGTTAGAATTTATAAAACTATTATTCTTCTGACGATCCTGTACGGATGTGGAACGTGGCCGCTCACTTTGAGGGATGAACAGCGGCTTAAGGTTTTCGAAAATAAGGTACTGCGTGAAATATTTGGCCCGAAAAGAGATGAGGCAACTGGAGAGTTTAGAAGGTTGCTTAACGCGGAATTGCGGAGCTTATACCCTGTGAATATAATTGATTTGATATCGCGGAGACTAAAAATGGGAGAGTAAAGTTGTCGGGCTCGGTGAGTAACGGATTCCGAGAAAATTTGTACACGCTGAACCGGCTGGTAGGCGTCCGAAAGGTTAACTGAAGCGTCGATGGGAAGATTGTGTTTAGATATAGTCACATTATAATGCTGATAATGCATATAATTATAATTAACAGAGAGATAATGCTGATAATAATTTTGTAGTTAATTATGAAGGTTACCAAACTAGGTCAGGAAGAATATTAAGAAGGCCTATAAGATTTCCAGATTGAAGACACTTGTCAGTCTCTGTCTAAAAACTTTTTTTTTATTTTTTTATTTAATCAATGTTTCCTTTATTTTTATTATATTAGATATTAGTCTTGTATTATGTTTCTTACAGCTATAATATCCATATTATTTGTTTTGTAAATTTAATTTAGTGTATCAATACTTAAAGGGGAGGATGTTTAGATGTAGTCACATTGCTAAAGCTCCCATATGTTTGATGAGCTGGAGGTTGCAATTAAGAAATAGATTATGTTATGTGTTAAATTATAATAATTATTTTGATATGTCTAATCTTCCAATATAAATTTAAACAGATTGCGTTAAGGCTGATCTTGGGAGGAGCCTGTGTAAGCGGAATTTGGTGGTATCGACATCGAACCTTCGGGTTCGGTATGCCTATTATTATTATTATTATTAGAATACAAATACGTCAAAATATTAATTTCGAAAAAAATGTCCTTTAGTACCTTGAATAAATAATATTCTAACACAGCCGGGATTCGAACCCAGGACCCGGAGCACAGCAGACTAGCGCTCTTTCCACTAGACCACGCCGCTTCCTATTATAATAAGTACTACTTTTTAATGTGTGTGTGTGTGTTTTTAATTCTTTTTGGCCTCTTATAGGTCTGGTCTGTAACAGACTTGACATAGTTAAAAAAAAAAATCGAAAAAAAAGGGGCCAAGAAACTATTCTAATTAAACAATAATACGCTTTGGAGGGGAGGGGGTATAAGGAAGGAGAGGGGATACAGCTCAGAAATTACTTGTGTAAATATCTTATGGCCACTCTGAAAAGTTCCCTTCCTCAAGATAAACGAAACAGATTTTTTCCATCTCCAGCAATCGCCTCTTATTTATTTATTTAACAACTTCATTAGCGGACATGGAATAATAAATTTTGTAAGTTGTAATGATATTATTTAATGCTATTATATATTTTTCGAGCTTGTTATTGAAAATTTCATCACTTGGTTGGGATTGTCCATAGGTTATCGAAAAAGAACTAAATTCACTACAAAACAAAAAAAAATCTGGTACAGACAGCACGACTATCACTTACCTTGGCTATTAAAATCAATTTAAAAACTATTAAATAAACTTAAATTTGAAAAAAAAAACATTAAGTTAATTTAAATAGAAAGTTTATTCAGTTTTGCTGGAAACATATGATTAATATTAAATAATAAAACAATATAAAATTTTTATCTATAATAATCAGTAATTAATTTATTCCCTTTTCTTCATTTTACATTACTTTTTATAACTTTATACATAAGATTAAATGTTTTCTAAAAGTTTTAGCTTTCTAACGATATACATATTAATTGCTTAAAATAAAATATTTTTTTTAAATTTACAATATCAAAAATTATATTTAAAAAAAAAAATTAAAAATCGGCTTCTCTGTCATGTCAGCCTATTCCAATCAGAATGCAATCTACATGGTATTGAAGTCCATTAAATTTTATATCGATATAGCGAGTTTAATCGAAATCATTAATAGGTTTTGAGAAAATTATGCAAAATGATTGGTATAAAGTAGTACTTTCGGTCAGCTGATTTTGTGAAATAGTTGCTGTAACATCTCATGTGTATAGTTGTCTTAAATATGAAATTTCAGTTTTGAATGACTTTTCGTTTTCCGGCTAGATCTACCACTCACACACATCTTTTTTTGGGACTTGCTTATTTGGACTCAGGGTACCCTAAAACGTGGGACACTAAAACCCGAATTCTAAAATTTTAAAAATCGCAATACCTTCCCTTAATATATATTTCATGTCTAGTAAAGTGAAAGTAAAAAAATTATAATTGAAATAAGTTAAGAAATAGCGGAAATATAGCGTTTTTAACTCAGCGATCCTGATAGACAATTTCCCTTGAATATAAATTGACAGTATAGCTGGTTTGTCTTTCTTAAGCTCTTTGAATAATTGAATCCTATACATAGAAGTTAATTGCTACACATTATGTTAATTTTTAATAATAAAAACAGGTTTAAAGGAAGATTGCAAATTATATCAATAAAATATTAGGTTTCTATTTCTTCCAAAAAAAAAGTCATCCCACCTCACATATTCTTTGGCCCCTTATAACATATGTGAGGTGGGATGATTGTTGTTCCCTGTTCATTATAGTTTTATTTTAAAGACAATTTTGACAACATTTTAAATTAAAAAATGGATTTTTAACTTTTGGACAACTCAGTGAGTCCTGATGATGGGGAAGGCCCCCGAAACGTTGACTCGTTAAAGTTTTACTGTGATAAACTTTTTTTTGTGAAGAAATATAAACCTACAATTTTATTGATATGTCAATTTTAAATCCATGATAAAATTATTTGGAAATAATAAACCATTGTATAATTATTTGCTGTTTTTATTAGTATATGTTTTATTATACTTGCCAAAAAATATTTTTTTTTTCCATTTATTGAGATTTACAACTGTATTAGTAAATACATCAAGTAAATTAGCTGTCAGATAATATACATTAAGAGAAAATACCCACTGGCATCACTCCCTATGAATCTAAACTAGAAGGTCTCGAGGCCAACTTCTTTTCAGGCGCCTCGGAGGATTGTCAGGAATAGAAGAGGAAGCAAGTATTGAAACTAGTGGGTTTAGAGAGGGAATGGAGTTTGTCATGGAAGGATTGATACTTGGTTCGGGCCAAATCAGCTACAAAGGGAATATTAAGGTCGTTATGGATGAGCTTGTTCGTGACAAAATAAGGAGTTTTGAGGATTTTTCGAAGGATTTTGGATTGTAAGGATTGAAGACGAGAAGAATTTGATGGTTTTGTGGAGCCCCATAGCTCAACTCCGTAAATCCAGATAGGTCTTATGATGGTCATGTCGATGAGTCTTTTGTAGTAAAGTGGAAGTTTAGAATGTTTGTTTAGTAAGTGTTGAAGTAACCGAAAGCGGCGAGCAGTTTCTTGTCGTTTCAGTCTAGTGTGCGGATTCCATGTTAGACGTTTGTCAAGTAGAAGTCCTAGGTAACGGATCTGTTCAACTGGAACAAGCGGAATATTATTAAAGGATACTGTAGGACAGGGTGACATAGGTTTACGACGAAGGGTAAAGGTTATTTGGTGGGATTTGAAGGAATTTATTTTAATTCTCCAATTCTGACACCATACCTCAGGTCTCGGATGTAGTATTGAAGAGTTTGAGAGGCAATAGTCGGATCGATATTGACTGATAACACACAGGTCCCATCAACATAGGTAGAAAGGAAGGTGTTGGGATATCAGCTGTATAAACTGTGTAAAGGACAGGTCCTAGGATACTACCTTGAGGAACACCAGCAGACTGAGTAAACAGGGATGAATAGGAACTATTGTGATTTTAAGGATTGAAGACGGGAAGAATTTGATGGTTTAGTGGAGCAACATAGCTCAACTCCGTAAGTCCACATAGGTCTTATGATGGTCATGTAGATGAGTCTTTTGTATTAAAGTGGAATTTTAGAGCGTTTGTTAGTAAGTGTTGAAGTAACCGAAAGCGGCGAGCTGTTTCTTGTCGTTTCAGTCTAGTGTGCGGATTCCATGTTAGACGTTTGTCAAGTAGAAGTCCAAGGTAACGGATCTTAAACAATAAAAAAAAAATATAAAAATAGACGCCAGCTTACCTCGAGGCAAAATAATAAATTGGTCTCCTTTCACTAAAAAAATGATATTGCTTCATAAATAGCAATTAAATTATATGTTTATTTCGTACGTTCCAATCCCAGAGCAGGTTATTCAGCTGTTATCTGGCACTTAGTATTTTTGGAAACGGTTCATCCCTAAATTTATTCCTATTATTGACAGCTGACTCATATTAATAAAATAACAAAAATACCACACTTCCCGTCTAGATCAAAGCCATAGCTATGCTGGATATTAACAAAGTAAAATATATGGTCCGGCGAGACGACATGGGGACACTTAGACACAATCCTTCTAAATAGCTACATATATTAACGTCACTCTTGATAAATTACTCCTCTTCTCTTTGCCGTTTCCGAGCCCTATTGTTTGAGTTTGAATCGATACCAATTCCTCAACATCCGTCCAAATAACCCAAACTCTTGCCTATTTACAGTTTACATTCAAACAGCACAACAACTGAGACGTTGATTTCCAATAAGTACTATATCCACTTAAGAAAATTTAACAGGAATGCATAAAGCAGTCATTTATTTATTATTAGACCAATTAGCTTTAACATTTTTTTTATTGAAATATAGGCTTTAATACTTTCACTTACCTTGTTACGTTTAAAAAAAAAAAAAAAATTATCAGTTGAATTAATAGAAATTAAGGTTACTTTTGATAGCTCGATGAAAAAAATATATTAAACAAATAAATAAATGTATGCTAAATGTAAATAGGTAATTAAAATTTTCGTGTTATCTTTAAGTTTAGATTAAGTATTACTGAAGCGTAAATAGAAGTCCTTATTATATACTCTGGTGGGGTCACCCATAGCGTAGTTGCTAGCATAACAGCTTTCTATGCCAAAGGTCGCGGGTTCAAACCTGCGGGTGGATTAAAAATCCTTAGTTATGCCGTCCTTCGGAGGGTACGTTAAAAGGTGGTCCCGAGCCTGTGCGATGTCGGGTACTCGTTAAAGATCCCTATCCTAATATAACCTGGATAGGCAAAATTTAGGACTCCCACTGTAGCATCGTCCGATTAGCCGTAGTAGCATAAAGTGGCGTTAAACGAATAAACAAACAATATATACTCTGGTGAGGGATAAGGGGAGTCTGGAAGCGAGATGGAGAAAGGCAGTGAGCTACCGGAGAGGGTGTGTGAAAAAGAGACATTGTGGCATAGCAGCTATTGCCGAGTGGTTCAGATTAGACTGAGATAATTAGTGCGCCCAGGGACAAGTCCAGACGGAATAACTCAGCCGGACAAGGAAGGAAGCCAGGGTTGGTTCTCGAGGAGAAATTGGAAACTGAAAAACTGCCTTCCTCCTAACCCCAAACCTAACCCTCATCCCGAACCTTGGTGAATATCATTTGGTAAATAAATTGAGGATGTATAGTCGACTGTGGAAACTATTATAGGTGGAATAATCAGGAATCAGGCATTTTTTGAAATTCGGCCAACGTTTCATAATCAGTTTATGCTTGGACATGGCTCAGTAATGCCCTGATGATGGCTCCCAAGCTTGAGCCGAAACGTTGGCAAAATAAATTTTTTTTCAAAAAATGACTGATTCCTGATTATTCCACCTATAACATTTTGTAAATAACTTTTGGTTTGTGTATGGTGACTGATAAACGAAAGTAGTAGTTTCAGGCAATAGAAGAAAAGTTAGTATAAGTTGTAAATATGTTTTGTTGTTGAATAATTTATTTCTTTTCTGTTTTTTTGAATTAGAAATAAAATTATGTTTTGTAGTTTTTGTATAACCAATTTAACTATGTATTTTTTTTTTCATTAAAAAATTGGATCTTGAATATTTACTTATTAATATTAACCTTAAACAGTTAATACTGTACAACCCTCGTCGAGTCTAATAATCCATAAAGGTATGTAACCATAAGGTATGGTGACGTCATATGATTCCATAGCTCATGGGATAGGTACATGATTTCAGACTGTGAGTTATAAAGAGTTAGTATCCACCTGTTATTAATAATTTTTTTTTGTCGGTTTGTAAATTTAATTTTTATTTTCATTAAAGATATTAATTTAAAGGGTTTCGCTATTTACCTCATTTTTTTTTAAATAATATAGATATAAGCAAATAGCGTGGCGCTCGAGATAAATTTATTGTGGAACCCGCCTGTCTCCACCGAGAACCTGGGGCATAGTTACGGTTAGGGAATTCTTTATTAAAATTTATTTTATTTTTTTGTAAATTTTAACTGTAACAACCTATATATGAAATATTGCGTTAAGGAAAGTATTGCGATCGTGAAAATTTTCGAATTCCAGTTTTCCCCCGAAATACACGTTTAAGGACCCCTTAAGTCCAAATGACCTAGTCCCGATAAAAGGTCTGTCTGTGTGTGTGTGTGGTAAGTCTAGAGCAAAAACGATAAGTCGTACGAAACTGAAACTTCAGATTTAAGACAACTATACGCCCGAGAGTTACAGCAACTTTTTCATCAAAATCAGCTAACCAGAAGAGCCACTTTATACCAGGCATTCTGTATATTTTTACGATTTTCTAAAAAACGGTTCTTACAATTTTGAATAAAATGCCTATATCGATGTAAATGTTAATGGAATTAATATCATGTAGGTTTCATTCTGATCGAAATAGTCTGACAAGGCCTAAATGCCGATAATTTAAATTTTCTTCCTCTAAAGTATCTTTAATTCTGTAGAATCTATAAAAATAACTATATCATCTATTTAGTACTAAAGAAAAACCAAGATAAATAAAAATCTATCTAACTCTGATTATATTAAGTTATGGGAAAATAGTTTAGCAGCATGCAATATCAAATGCAAAAAAATATTTATAGTCAAAATATTATGGAAGTTAGAAATTCCAAAACGTATATCCAGCCACAGTAAATTACATTACTGACAAATGTTACCTGGAGGTGATTAGATGGCTAATTAAAATGAGGAGTGATGTTTTAAAAAACCTCAATCATAAAAATTCCATGAAAACAAATAATAGATGTAGTTTGTGTAATACAAATGAAACAGAAGATCTTTTTCACTTTTTGGCTGCCTGTCCGATACTTTCAGAGTCTAGAAAAAAATATCAATCTAAAAATTTAACATGGGATCAAATTTTAGAGTTAGTAAATGGAAAAGATTGGCTGGCGTTAGTTAATTTCTCTAGATCGGCTTTCTCTTATAGAATGATGCTAACGAAAGAATTTAACTATTTGTGAATGTGACTATTTGTGAATTAATTTTAGTACATAAATAACATCCGAAGTGTTTGTTTCTTATATTGTTATTAATTATTTATATTGATAGATTAAAGGTTAATTTTGTCAATAAACACAGACTCCGCGGACGGTCAATAGACCATGTAGTGTTTCTAATTTTTGTTATTGTATTTTGTAATTTGTATATTGTTTTAATTTTTATTTGTTTATTTTCTATTTGCTGTAATTTTGAAAAATAAACATACTTTCTATCTATTTATCTAATATATAATTTGAACGAAAATGACATCCTACTAAAAGATAAAAGTGCAAACATGTAGTGTCATTACAATAAACATAGTGTCGTTGGATCTTATCGGTACCAAGCCCATTCTAGGGACTTGGGCTATTAATATATATTAGGAATCAGATACAATCTGGTCAGGTCAATACCTGTCAAGTGCAGTACCTGAAGATCACAAACATTGGACATACAATCAAGGATGTGGTGAAGAACATTCTGTCTTATCAAATTTCACTGACAATTTTCAGAATTCCCATATACCCAAAACCGAATATTCATTTTAATATAAAATAATATTTCAAAATCTGGTGCGCGCAACACACGACTTTAGCTTACCTCCGTTGTTGAAATCAATATGAAAACTTTTTAATTAAGTTAAAATTTAAAAAAAAAGTTCAAGAATTACGTTGATTTTCGTTGGAAATATTTGTTTTAGATCATAATTTATAATATTATTTTCTACTATTTTTTTTCCGTCTCTTTATTGCTCAATATTACCTTAAACAACATTGTCCGTAAAAAACATGTTTCTTTCAAATCATAATTTTTCTACGGTATATTATACGTCTATATTACTGTTCTTATGTAAAAAAAAATCTGGTGCGGGCAACACACGACTTTAGCTTACCTCCGTTGTTGAAATCAATATGAAAACTTTTTAATTAAGTTAAAATTTAAAAAAAAAGTTCAAGAATTACGTTGATTTTCGTTGGAAACATTTGTTTTAGATCATAATTTATAATATTATTTTCTACTATTTTTTTCCGTCTCTTTATTGCTCAATATTACCTTAAACAACATTGTCCGTAAAAAACATGTTTCTTTCAAATCATAATTTTTCTACGGTATATTATACATCTATATTACTGTTCTTATGTAAAAAAAATCTGGTGCGGGCAACACACGACTTCCACTTACCTTGTCAGTTTAAATCAATTTAAAACCTATTAAATATGCTTTAATTCGAAAAATATTCTATGTTAATTTGAATAAAACGTGTATACATTTTAATTGTCAACATATGATTTAGATTAAATAATACTACATTAAATTGTTAATCAGTAATAAGTTTATTCCCTATTCGTCAGTTTATATTACCTTCTTCAACTTTGAGTACCAGATAATTTTTCGTTTCCAAAAACTTTCTCTTTCCAACGGTATTATACGTCTATATTACTGTTCTTATAATAAAAAAAAAAAAAAAAATGACATACAATTTTTTTTGTTCTTTTATCGTTTAGTTAGTCATCAAATTCGTCCAACTTGTATATTTAGCCGTCGTTCATTGATGTCATTAAGACATTTTTTTTAATATTTTGGAATGTACAAAATTAAAGGTAGTTTAGGGGAAGAAAATTTAAAATATCGGTATTTAAGCCCTATCACGCTATTTTAGTCAGAATCAAACCTACATAATATTAAATTTTACATCAATATAGCGAATTTAATCAAAATCGTTAGAGCCGTTATCGAGAAATTCGTAAAAAAGTGCAAAACGCATGGTATAAAGTGACTCTTCTAGGTAGCCGATTTAGATGAAAAAGTTGCTTTAACATCTGGGGCATATAGTTTTCTTAAATATGAAGTTGAGTTCGACTTTTCGGTTTTGCGCTAGACTTACCATACATACACAGGAACACACACACATTTTTTCGGGACTTGGTCATTTGGACTCAGGGGACCCTAAAACGTGTATTTCTGGAATTCGAAAATTGTCACGATCGCAATACTTTCCCTTTCTATATATTTCATATATAGGTTAGTGAAAGTAAAAATAGATACGTTTTTTGCTCTTTGCTCCTTTAGTTGGTTATTAAATTCGTTTAGCTCGTATATTTACGAGTTTTATATTAATGCTAACAAGATAAAATGGTTACTTTATCCGAAACTACAAAATGAGAGATGCTTGAAAAGAAGATTTAAAAGAAGTCATTTAAGCCCTGTCAGGCAATTTCAATCAGAATGAAACCCACATGGCATTAAATCCCATTAAATTTTTGCATCAATATGGGGAGTTTAATCAAAATCCTTAGAGCCGTTTTTGAAAAAAATTTATAAATTACAAAGTTTTGGGTTGTGTCACATGAAATGTCCGTTTTCAAGTTAAATGATTTTTATTAAAAGTACGATATGAAAACAAGATAATTTTATTCTAAGTATTGACCTTCGTTTTTTACACATTTTTCCCAACGTGACACCAACTTTTTTATCCCCGAACTGAAAAACTCTGAGCTTTGAAGTGAAACAAAATCTAAAAACGCACTTTTCACTTGATCATCATTTTCAAAAAGTTTTCCTTTGACGAAGTTGTCAAAATTCCCGAACAGGTGGTAATCTGTTGGAGAACAAGTCGGGAGAATATGGTGGGTGCGGAAGAACTTCGTAGTGAATTTCTTTCAATTTTTGCACGGTATGTTTTGAAACATGGGATCTTGCTGCCGCTCAGTGAGATCATGAGGTACCCATGTATCGAGGTTTTTTACTTTCCGATACACTTTAAATGTCTGGAAACGGTAGATGCACTTGCATTTAGTTGTGCTGAGAGTCCTTTAACTGTTTGGTAGGGGTTTCCTTCTACTGTATGTTTGACGACATTGTTGTCTATTGCGGACGGAGGTCTTTCTTCCTTGGAGGCAAGTTTTCCAAGTCGGTATCCCCAGCTGAAAACTTAGCAAACCAACGGCGAAGGGTCCGTTCATTAACACTCGCTTCCCTAAACGCCTTGCAAATATTTTTAGCGGCCTCAGCTGCTGAATGGCCGAGTTTAAACTCGTACAATAATATTACTCGAAAATCGCGTGTTTCCATGTTCATATTTGTAGGTATATTAAAAAGTGGGTAATTGATTGGGAAGCTAATGTTTATAATACAAAGGTAGAGGATTAGTAACTGTTTACTTTAAATATTTAAACATTCGGAAGAAAACAACAGAGTCGTGTAAAATCCTTTATGTATTTCAGAAACTATAAAAACGGACATTTCATGTGAAACAACCCAATATAAGATGTCTGGCCAACAGACAAAATAAACATGATTAATTATTATTTAAAATTACAATTATTTATAATGAGGAAAAATACTATACATAAAAAATAACAAAGAAATTAATAAAAAAATATCTTCTAAATTTTATCTTCTGAGAAAATAAAATCTTATTTAAACAAAATCAAATTAAAATTTGGGCGGTAAACAGTAATCTTCATTCATTCATTGTAGAGTTCTAGGTAGAATTGACATATGACATTTGCTGATCGTCTATTTCGGATGAAAGAAGGTATAGGAAAAGTTGGGATTTGAATGAGGATAAAGAGGCAGCATGGTGGATATGGGTTAGTAGGGAATACTAGAGTGTTGTAGAGCGAACAATAAAGGAACGATCAAAAGTTTTGGTTCTGTGGGTAGGAAGGTAATGGTCAGAATGTCGTGATCTAGTTTCAAGGGAGTGGACTGAGGATTTAAATTGAAGGAGACTGTGGATGTAGGAAGGATGCTGGTAATTAATAGTTTGTAAATGGTTTGATCCAAGGAAATATTGTCTGCGGGTAGAGAGGAGTATTTATCTACATGAAACCAGACAAGCTGGACCTTTTATGTTATTTATTCTTTATTCTTATGCGACAAAATGTCCTAAAATATTTTTTTCTTTCTGAATGGTGCGGTGGAGTTTATTTTTTGGTATAGAGATGACACAGGGAAATGATATCTGGGTGTGGAAGGGAAGAGTCACTTCAACACATCGTAGAGCTGGGGCTCGGGAACTCTTCTTCTGACTCCACGTTTTTTACTGGTATTTTATTTTCTTATCCGTAACAACTGCTGTTGGATTGTATCGATGTGAAGGTTGGCGGTCAATTATGTTGGAGGGTTCTCCTTGGACGTGAACGTGGATGTCGGATGTCGGGCCCCCAAGGATTAGTTTAATCCCGATGGAGGGATAAGATTGGAGAATGTATTTGGGCCAAAAAGGAGATTGCCAAGGTAAAGCAGGGGCAGGGAGTTTAAAAATAGGAAACTAGGGATCGGATGGACTGCCTTGATCCATGCACCGCGCGGGATCCGACAGCGTGAAATTGAATTGCTTCATTTGCCGTCTTTAGAGTGGCGGGGTCGGTCCACCTCAGGGTCTCTAAACCTCCTCCAATTTATCTTTTAAATATAATCGTGGAGCCTTTAATCACTGAAATAACGGTGTTTATCCCACGTCACATCTCATCATTTATAATAATTTTCACCGATCTATTTAGGTCTTAGTATTTTCCTTTTCCAGACTCGCTGACTTCTGCTCTGCTACTCCTGTTGTATAACTACAGTCACTTAGGAGTTTTTTTCTTAATTGAAATAGTAATTGTTTTACCAATTATTTATTTATAAAATTCTGAATACACAAGTTGATGAACAGCTTAAGGATAAAAAAAGCAAAAATATTTTTTGTGTATTTTTTTTAACCTAAGAACATAAATATAGATGTATAATTTTAGGGTTGAAAAGCTTTCGATTTTAGAAATTTTAACTTTTGTATAATGTTGTGCAAAGTAATGGAAAGTACTGAAAAGCAGATAAAACTAACAAGAAACGGATCTCAAATGTGTCTCACCGCTTTTTATAATTTTTTTAGGTAAAACTAGACATTAAACCATTGGAATCTGCAAAATATTAGGGGCCAATGCTCCCCAGGAGCCGCGTGAAAAAAGCGGAAAGTTTGCGCGCAAAAAACACATTTTATTTAATATCTCTAGTTCTAATAAAGGTAGACAAATAAGATTGGTGTCAAAATTACCCTATTTCAATGCGAAATAGTTAAAAGAATATGTCCACTGTATCCTTTAATAATACCCCACTCATACCTGTTGAACAAATCCGATACCTGGGACTCCACCTTGACAAACGTCTTACATGGAATCCCCATACGCGACTTAAACGACAAGAAACTGCCCGTAGATACCGATTACTACAACACTTACTAGACAAACGTTCAAAACTTCCAATTTATTACAAAAAGCTCATTTATGTTACCATCATCAGACCCATCTGGACAAATATAATCGAGCTTTGGGGCTCTACTAAACCATCTAATTCTTCTCGCGTTCAATCCTTACAATTTAAAATCCTTCGCAAAATCCTAAATGCTCCTTATTTCGTTACGAATAAAATTATCCATAATGACCTAAATATCCCATTGGTCGCAGAACTAGCCCGAAACAGATATGCCTCTTTTCATTCCAAACTCCCAACCCACACGAATCCTCTTGTACGCAACTTATCATTCTTATCTATTCCTGACAAACCTCCCAGGCGATTGAAAATACGATGGCCTCGAGACCTACTTTAATTAAATTGACATTGAAGTGCTACCACTGGGTAGTTTCTTCACAAGGCATTATCACGCCAATAAGTGTAAATTAGCCCATTTACTTGTTGTATATATTGTATGTACAGTTGTAAATATCAATAAAATATTAATAAAAAAACAATACCTTTCATTATATTCCGCTTTGAAATAGAGTATTTTAACAGCCAACTTATTTTTCTACCTTCACTAGATTGATTAAAAAGTGTTTTTCGGGCGCAAACTTTCCCCTTTTTTTTTTTTTAGACGTCTCCTGGGGAGCGTTGAGCGCTAATATTTTGCAGTCTTGATGGTTTAATGTCTAGTTTTACCTCAAAAAACAGTATTAAAATCGGTGAGACACATTTGGGATCCTCTTCTTGTAAGTGATCGTTGTAAATAATAAAATAATCGATTATTTAATGGAACATATGTTTCTACCGAAGTCAATGTAATGCTTTATAACCTTTTTTCAACTGTAGCTTTATTTATTCTTTATTTAAGTTTCTAAATTGATTTTAACAACAGAGGAAAGTTAAAGTGGTGTGACGCGTACCCCATTTTTTTAATATTATCTATCATTACTTTCAATGACCTATACACGAAATATATAGTTACTTTTTCTTCCCTTAACATTAGAAAGTTTGAAAAAATGATATGGTTAATCTCTGACTGACTCTCGATTTTTTCCACCTACAATTATTTAATATAAATTCTATGTTAAAAAAAACTGAATAAGCTCATAATTTAAATTAACTGAAACGTTTTTCAACTTTAAGTATATTTAATTTGAAGTATGGTGTCAGAATCTGAGAATCAAAATCAATTCCAGCAAATCCCACCAATTTACCTTTACCGTTCGTCGTAAACCTACGACATCCTGCCGTACAGTGTCCTTTAATAATATTCCGCTAGTCCCGGTTGAACAGATTCGCTATCTAGGACTCCTACTTGACAAACGACTAACTTGGAATCCGCACACAAGACTGAAACGACAAGAAACTCAACGCTTTCGCTTACTTCAACACTTACTGGACAGACGCTCTAACCTTCCACTCAACAATAAAAGACTCATCTAGATTACCATCATAAGGCCTATCTGAACGTACGGAGTTGAGCTTTAGGGCTCTACTAAACCATCAAATTCTTCCCGTATTCAATCCCTACAATCCAAAACCCTTCGAAAAATCCTCAATGCTCCTTACTTTGTCACCAACAAACTCATCCATAAAGACCTTAATGTCCCATATGT
The DNA here is from genome assembly GCA_023052935.1 of Piezodorus guildinii. Classification (NCBI taxonomy): domain Eukaryota; kingdom Metazoa; phylum Arthropoda; class Insecta; order Hemiptera; family Pentatomidae; genus Piezodorus; species Piezodorus guildinii. Next base: position 21,977,561 of record CM041295.1, on the reverse strand, counting down.
TACTGATTTGGCCCGAAGGATGTATCAATCCTTCCATGACAAACTCCACTCCCACATAAACCCACTAGTTTCAATCCTTGCTTCCTCTTCAACTCCTGACAATCCTCCGAGGCGTCTGAAAAGAAGATGGCCTCGAGACCTTCTAGTGTAGATTACCTAGTGGAGTGTTGCCAATGGGCATATTCTCTTCATGTATATTATCTATATTATGAGCCAATTTACTTGATTTATTTACTAATACAGTTGTAAATTTCAATAAATTAATAATTAAAAAAAAAGTTTATTTAATAGTTAAAATGATTTTAATACGGGATGTTAGTGAAAATCGTGTGTTGCCTGTACCAGACTTTTATTTATCAAGTTCAGCTTTATTTAAAATTTTAATATTTATTGACCCACTCCTCACTGAATCCAATAACTGGTCCCGATCAGATCAAGAAAAGTCACAAATATTTGGTAAACACTTCTTCAATATTTTTAACCCTCATCCAGATATCCTAAATCCAACCCACATTGAACATGTTGAGGCAGAACTAACTATCCCCCTCCCAATGTCCCTTCCTCCTAAAGCCTTTCATCCATCTGAAGTCATAAACATAATTAAAAAATTACCCTCTCAAAAAGCCCCAGGCCATGATCTTATCACACCTCACATCCTTAAACAACTTCCTCGCAAAGCCGTACTTTTCCTTACCTATATATACAATGCAACTCTCAGATCCACGTATTTTCCTACTTCTTGGAAACTTTCAATAATAAAAATGATACAAAAACCCAATAAGCCTCCTGAACATCCGTTTTCCTATCGTTCTATCTCTCTTTTGCCCATTATGGGCAAAATCCTAGAAAAACTCCTCCTAAAACGCTTTTATCCTATCCTAGAAAAGAATCACGTTATCCCTGACCACCAGTTTGGATTTCGAACATCCCATTCTACAATACAGCAATGTCACCGCGTGGTGGATGTAGTGTCCTCTACATTGGAGCGCGGAATGTACTGCACTGGAGCCTTTCTTGATGTAGAACAAGCATTTGATCGAGTCTGGCACCAGGGACTGCTTTACAAACTCCGTCAATTCCTCACCCCTACATATTTCCTATTAATGCGTTCCTACCTTACTGGCAGAACCTTTAAGGTTAACCATAACTTTTCCTACTCATCCATATTTTCCCAATCTGGTGGAGTGCCTCAAGGTAGTATCTTAGGTCCTATCCTCTATTCCCTTTATACAGCTGACATTCCACTCCATCCTCATACTGTCCTCAATACTTATGCTGACGACACGTGTGTCTTATCTGTCCATAATGATCCAACTACTGCATCCCAAACTCTTCAGTCCCACATCACAGCCATTGAAGAATGGTGTCTAAATTGGAGGATTAAAATAATTCCCCCCTAATCACCTTTACCCTTCGTCGCAAACCAATGAGTTCCTGCCCCCCAGTATCCTTTAATAACATTACCCTTACTCCTGTTGAGCAAATCCGATACCTAGGTCTCCATCTTGACAAGCGCCTTACTTGGAATCCTCACACCAGACTGAAACGACAAGAAACTGCTTGAAGATATCGATTACTACAACACTTACTAGACAAACGTTCAAAACTTCCAGTATATTACAAAAGACTCATTTACACCACTATTATCAGACCTATTTGGACGTATGGAATGGAGCTTTTGGGCTCTACGAAACCATCTAATTCCTCCCGCATCCAGTCCTTACAATCCAAATCCTTCGAAAAATCCTGAATGCTCCTTATTTTGTTACAAATCAACTCATTCATAATGACCTTAACATCCCATTTGTTGCAGACATAGCCCGTGATAGATACTCCTCTTTTCATTCTAAACTCCCTGCCCATACAAATCCACTTGTCCGTAATTTATCTTCCTTAGATATCCCAGATAATCCTCCAAGGCGACTGAAAAGAAGGTGGCCTCGGGACCTACTGAGTTAAAATAGTTAGTGAAGTGCTACCACTGGGTTGTTCTTTCTCAAGAAATTTTCATGACATTTTTTTTTTTTTTTTTCTCATTCCTCATATTTACTTATTGTGTTCTTTAATAAATTACAAATAAATAAAAAAATATTTATTGAAAACCGAGGGGTAAGTAGATCCTTGTGATGCGCGCACTATATTTTTTTTAGCTTTAATAAATGTGAAGTTTAATTTTCGAAGGGGGTTGTTGCGGGGCAAAGGGGAAAGATGATTGAGACACTGCTAATGCCTTGGACCATCAGGGCTTATCGCACCCAGCCCCCCTCCTCCCTCCCCCAGATATTTGCAAGGAGATTCCCTTCCCCTTCGAAAAAGCTTTTGCCCCTAATAGTGTCCCTCTTTTCAATTGAGAATCAGAAAAGGTAAAACATTAAGGTGACCTCAGGTGACTGAACAGCTGTTTTAAGTAATTAATCACCATATTTGCATAAACTATTGCATTAATACATAAATACAGTGAAACCTCTCCTAACGGAGATAACTATTTTGACGGACTATTTTTTCCTTAAATTAATACGCCGGTATTACTATGTACTGGAGCTGCTACTTTTTCAAGGCAGCGGCTCCGAAACTGTATTAACCAAGATGTTTTCGATTTGTCATTTACTCTATTATACAAAACTATTTCCTTTACAAAGGTGTCGTGTTTATCAATTCATTGTTGGGATCAGGTGGCATATAAGGGAATAAAGTAATAGAACTAAATCACACATTTATTTTTAAAATTACACATAAAAATGCATATAGAGAGCATTGTCAGGGTGTCTAGGAAATCAAGTCAAAGAGATTCCCTGACTTTTCCATATTGTGAGAAGTCTTTTACCTGGCCAAACTCGGTGAAAATCGGCAAAACAAAGAATAATTATAATTAATATGGTATAATAGATTTAAAATATATATGATGACTAATTAATTTACAATAAGATTCAACTATATCTACCCGACACCAGCTGAAATCGTAGTTTCTTAAGCTGACTTACCAATGAATTATAATGAACTTGAATACTGCTGTTAGTAATATTTTTATTTTTTTTTAATTTATTTATAGTAATTTACAACTGTATTAAAGAAGACAATAAGTAAATATGAGGAATGAAAAAGAAAAGTCATGAAAATATCTTGAGAAAGAACTACCCTGTGGTAGCACTTCACTAACTATTTTAACTCAGTAGGTCCCGAGGCCATCTTTTTTTCAGTCGCCTTGGAGGGTTATCAGGGAATCTAAGGTAGATAAAGTAAGGACAAGTGGATTTGTATGGGCAGGGAGTTTTGAATGAAAAGAGGAGTATCTATCACGGGCTATGTCTGCAATAAATGGGATGTTAAGGTCATTATGAATGAGTTGATTTGTAACAAAATAAGGAGCATTCAGGATTTTGCGAAAAATTTTGGATTGTAAGGACTGGATGCGGCAGGAATTAGATGGTTTCGTAGAGCCCCAAAGCTCGATTCCATATGTCCAAATAGGTCTGATAATAGTGATGTAAATGAGTCTTTTGTAATATACTGGAAGTTTTGAACGTTTCTCCTATAAGTGTTATAGTAATCGATATCTTTGAGCAGTTTCTTGTCGTTTCAGTCTTGTGTGAGGATGTTAGTAATAATATTTACAAATCTGACTATAAATTTATTTACAATCAATATTTCTACATAAACTTTAAGAGCTTTTCTTTAATTTTTGAATCTCTCCAGCCAAATCTCAGCTTTCTAAAGAGCTTCTTGGAGCAGTTTTGCCTTTTTTTCCTCCAATTCCTTCACCTGAAGGTTGAATTTCCTTTTCTCCACAGCCCTCATGTCCTTTTATGATATCAAATATTAAACTCGCTTTATGATATTTGCAACATCACAACAAGTTGGCATATTGGAACTTTTGTCTGAGTGAAGAGGAAACGATGTTATTTATGGACCATTTCCCTGACCAAAGAACAAATTTGCTAACTATTCCATATGTTTTAAAATCCCTGACTTTTCCCGGTTTTACCGATTTTCCCTGTTGCTAGACACCCTGGTCATTCATTATCGAAAATACGAAGGGTCGATTATATTCGCCAAATAATATGACATTAAAGGGTGCGTTAAGACAGCTGCAGAATTCTCCCCCGGCTTCTCCCCTTAGCTGGCTGGACTATTCAGCTTCTTATCGTTCCCAAGCTAAGACTCCTCTGTCTTTTTTGTGTTGCATCCTTAAAATTACTATTTTTTTTTTGGAAAACAGCCACGCCTGCCAATTTCTCATATTCAGACGTGGGACACATGGTTGTCGCAACCTCACCTAGGTACCCAGGGGACGGAGAAGCCAGGGTTTGATTGGTTGGTTGGTTGATAAAAAGGGTTTGTTGATACACGGTGGAAATTGGAGTATGTGAAGGTGAGGAGAAATTCGTGATTCGAAGGTAAAAGTGAATATCACATACTTTCAACATATTATAATAAATATTCAATACCGAATTTTCTATATCACTTCATCATGTTTTACTTTCACTTACTATATATAGTAAGGGAAAGAATTGCGATCGTGAAAATTTTCGAATTCCTGTTTTCAACGGAAATACACGTTTTAGGATCTCCTGAGTCGAAATAACCAAATCCTGCGAAAAGGTCTGTGTGTAACTCCCGGGCGGAAACGGTAAGTCCGATGAAACTTAAATTTTATATTTAAGACAAATATAAGCCCGAGACGTTACAAAACCTTTTTCATCAAACTGAGCTTACCAGAAGAGCCACTTTATACTATGCATTTTGCACCTTTTTTTCGATTTTCTCAAAAACGGTTCTGACGATTTTAATAAAACTCGCTATATCGATGTAAAATTTAATAGGCTTTAATATCATTTAAGTTTCATTTGGATTAAAATGGTCTGACAGAGCTTAAATGCCGATATTTTAAACTTTCTTTCTCTAAAGCACCTTTAATTCTGTTGATTCTATAAAAATAACTATATTATCTTGTAACCATTGATAATTAACAGCTAAATATGCAAGTTGAGCGAATTTCATAAACAACTAAAGAATAAAACTGACAAAATATATTTTTAATGCATTTTTTTGTTTTTGAACATAAGAACAGTAATATAGATGTATACTATACCGTTGGAAAGAGGAGGATTTTAGAAAAAATATTACCTTATACACAAGGTTGTAAAAGTTAATAAAGATTGATAAAAAGCCGATATAACAAACTGAATATTTTTTATAACAATATAATAGAGTTTTTAATAAAACACATGTTTCTATATTAATTCAATTTAATTAATTCTTTAATGGTTTCACTCATTTTTATTTATAACTGTATTTGAAAATTCTTTAATCGATTTTGAAAACGGAGGTAATGAAAGTCGTGTGTTGCCCGCACCAGATTTTTTTTATTTATTACAAATAATATTTAATTTCTTAAAATCGAGTTTCTACATTTTAAAAACATGTTTTCATGATGTGTATATTACACTTGTTTGTTTTGATATAAATTTATCATTCAGTTTTTTTATCTTTTTAAAAAAAAAAATGATATAGGATTTTTCTAAAGGAAATATAATTTCATCGACTTGTTCTAAGCCTATAATATTTTTTTTTTTTAGTAAATTGATCCATTATCCCCTCCCTCCTGCTACTTTCGTGAACACATGCAATACTTGCTTTCACCTCACCTACACATACCCTATTTCACACCAGCTAGCCTGCCTTTAAAAGTACAAGGCGACCACTTTCATTATTTGTCCGCCAAAGGTTTGTTTAAATTATTAATTCCAGTTCATCTCAGTATTCTCGATACATAGTCGTATGAAAATATTGCGGTTTTAAAGATTTCAAAAACGCAATTTGAAACGGGAATACACGAGTCTATAGAGGTTTGTGAATGTGGTAACTGTAGTCCAAAAAGAAAATTGAAATTAAATTTTATATTTTAGAAAAATATATTCTTAAAATGTTACTGCGACTTTTTCACGAAAATCCACGCATTAGAAGCTCTACTCTATCATATGCATTTTACACCTTTTGAAGATTTTCTCGAAAACAGCTCTTAAGAATTCGATTAGACTTCATTACCTCAGCGACGGGCCCGATGTGTGTGAAGGGGTGAGGTTACAAACACACAGCTGGTGCAAGGAAAGAGGTTATGTGAAATGGATTTGTCACTGCTTCAAATATATTTATATTTTTGGGATGTAATTAGTTGACCGTTGAGAATTACTGGAAGGAATTAGTCCGGGTAGCGGTCATTAAATGAAACAGCTAAATGTTTTGTTTTTTGTTTTAAATGTTGCTAAAAAACTATTTAGCTGTTTCATTTAATGACCGCTACCCGGACTAATTCCTTCCATTATTTATATTTTTGTTCTTTTATAATACAATATTTATTTGAAGTCAATTTTTATTTGTTATTTAATTTTCTGTATTTTGTAACTGTAGAAAGATTAATTTATTTCACAGTGGCAAATCCATTGTAACCTCTCGCCAGCTGTTGTCTTTTAACTCTGTTGTTTATGTGCGCTCCCTATTTTGCCTCTGTCTGGTTATTTCTTTCGTTTATTTTACCTGATTATTTAACCTTTGTACCTACAAGAAAATAAAATAATTTTTTCACAGTTTTCATCCATATCTGGCTATTTATTTATTACTCTTTTACCTCTTTAAAGTGGGGACATCCGACGTTGGGTTTATTTATTTGTTCTCTTTTTTTTTTTTTTTTTTTTTAAATTATATATTACCATCATGCCATTCGTTGACGATTCATTGCACAGAGGAAGGGTTTTCGACGTGAGACTTTGTATCCTTTCGGCATTATTTAAACATTGATATTTAACTTTTTTTAACATATACAAATTCTGAAGCAAATCTGAGATTTGGAATCTCACTTTAACCTAAATACTCATAGAGAATTCGGAAGGGTTGTTAACAGAGGATTTAGCATAACAACAACAATGAACAAATTAGTCCTTCCAAGAGGTGCTAATTCGAAAATGACGTTAAACGAATAAAAACAATAAAACACATTGATAGTCAGATGTATTTGTTTATTAAAGTCAGAACTAATCCTAGTATTTTCCGTCATTTTTTCTCATCTTAACTAGTAATTTAATTGTCGATTCAACCAGAGAAAGATAATAAAGTATTTTTTTAAATATGTATAGTATATCTATGCATTGGGTTGTTTCACATGAAATGTCCCTTTTTATAGTTTCTGAAATATTATAGGTGGAATAGTCAGGAAGGAATAGTCAGGCACTCGTTAAAGATCACTATCCTAATAAAACCTGGATAGGCAAAATTTAGGACTCCCACTGTAGCATCGTCCATTAGCCATAGTAGCATAAAGTGACGTTATATAAATAAATAAATAAACACTCAGTTTATACTTGGACATGGCTCAGTAATTCCCTGATGATGGCTCACAAGCTTGGGCCGAAACGTTGGCAAAATTAAAAACTTTTCAAAAAATGACTGATTCCTGACTATTCTGACTATTCCACCTATAATAGTTTCTACAGTCGACTATACATCCTCAATATAAGTTTCTGAAATACATAAAGGATTTTGCAGGTCTCTGTTGTTTTCTTCCGAATTTTTACATATTTATCCTATCTTATTCAAATTATTAATATTTTGTACATTTTCTTTTAGTTTTATCCAAAGCTTTGAATATTAGTTAATTATATTGTCACCAAATGAATTTATTTCTTATCATTATTTTAATTTATTTATTTTCTTTTTACTTATGTTAAATCCATTTTCTTTTTTGCTGTTTTTTCCTCATTAATTTTGTATCTTGGCCAGATGTGAATATTTTATTATGTTAAATTTCATGTTATTCTTAGGAGACTTAGTCCCAGAATAAAGTTTGTTTTTCTTCTTCTTCTAACTATAAAATCAAACAAAGGACTATTTGGAATGAAACTTCATTAACCATGAAAATTAAAAGATTTTTTTTTTTTTTTTTTTTTTTTTTTTAGCGAATAGTACAATACAATATATATGAGCTATTAAAAACAGTGTAATCGCTAACATCACAATGTATTAAAGTCAAATGTCCTTTCGTTTTCTTGAAGGATAATATGCTAGTAAACCATCGTTTTAACGAACTCCAATCGACCAAAGAATTCGTTATATCCGAAAAATATGTTGTATGTACATATATGTCTTGGTGTAAATTCAGGAGGTTAAAAAGAGGTATTTTCAATACAGCATTCGCTTTCAGGCACATTTTTAATTAGAAACTTCAAAAGCATTTAAAACTATGCACCAGCTTCGTCCGTATTAAAACCATTTCTTGCATGATATTTTGCGTAATCTGGCAAAAACCTTTCCAGCTAACTATCGACGTTGCTTTGGTTTACTTTATTTTCTTCACCGCTAACTACCAGTGATGTAATTCCATGACGTTTCTGAAAGCGCCAAAGCCAGCCAAATGAACATTGAAAGTTTTAGATGCCCAATTCATTAGCTATTCGACTTGATTTCTCCTGGACGATTGGTCCTGAAATGGGTATTCCTCAGGCCCTTATTTCTCGAAACCACTGGAGAACATGGCGATCAAGAATGTCATGTATTTATCCTCTAATTTTTTTTCCACATCCCGGTAAAGACGCAATGGAGGCATCGATTTTATCTTTATTTTTAAAGAATCGCCAACTTTATATTTAAATCAATGGATTTTCTCTTTGACATAGTGTAGGGAGGGGAAGTGCACTTCGAACGAAAAGCGAGAAAGACTAACCTCGAATAAACGCAAGTAATAAAAGCAATAACAACAGAATAACCCTCGTCCGATTAGCCACACAGCATAAAGGAACGTTAAATAAATAAACAAACAAACAACAGAATAACAAGCTGAAACTCTAGAAAACATAAGCTGTCACAGACTGTAAATCACAGAGCTCAGCTGAACAGATAAGAGAGGTAAGAAGGATTTGGATAGAAAGGCGTCGTTCTTTACTGAGAATCAAGACGTATCGTAATTTTTTTCTTCTTCATTTTTCGTAATAACCGAACCAATTCAATTCTGAGCTCCACAAAAGTTGTTCGTTAGTTCGTCAGAAGAGAATATTTCGTTATAAACGAGGAGAAAGCATAGTTTTCTATTCATTTTTCAAGGGACTGCAACGATAGTTCGTTATAAACGGGTGTTCGTTAAAAAGAGGGTTTACTGTAATATGATATTCGACTAATTGTGTATATTAAATTAGATTCTAACTACTTAGGGTGATGATTGAATTTTACTGTTATATTCCTTTCGATCAACAATAACAAGTGAGTTTGTAGAGGTGTTGAAGTAGACTGAATCTTGCAGAAAGCTTGTTTCATTGTTACGGCCGGCTTCTGCGTAATTCCCTTGTTAAGACCAACTTCTTGTAGCCAACTTTAGCGGGGTTTCTGCTATTGAAGAAAACTGGAGAACTCTAGTAATATGTAGTTTAATTTAAAATATATCTCAAGTGCCATTATTGAAATGGTTTATCAAAAAGTTTTGATGACTTAATAGGATATAATGTATGGTTTGGAGTTATTATATAGACTGATTAAAAACATTCAATATTAATAAATGTTTCTGTATCGTAAACAAATCAAAAAAAACATTTAAATCTGAGACTCATGGAGGGTCTTGGGATCTGTGCATGTGGAGATTCGTACTTTCTAGGCCAAAAACCCGTGATGTGAGGTGATAAGTGATTTTTATCTGAATTTATTTATTTATTTTTTTAGTGATTTTTTTGGGGGGAATTGAGACAACATTATTTGGTAATTTTACAATTTGTGGCGGCTTACTTTGAAGGATGAACTAAGGCTTAAATTTTTCGAAAATAAGGTACTGCGTAAAATATTTGGTCCGAAGAGAGATGAGGCCACTGGGGAGTTTAGAAGGTTGCACAACGCGGAATTGCGAAACTTGTATCCTGTGAATATAATTGAGTTGATAGCGTCGCGGAGACTCAAATGGGCGAGTAAAGTTGTTGGGTTCGATGAGGAGCGGATTCCGAGAAAGTTGGTATTCGCTGATCCGACCGGTAGCCGTCCGAAAGGTAGGCCGAAGCGTCGATGGGAAGATTGCTTTAAGGCTGATCTCGGGGCCTTGGGCTTAAACGGTGAACATTGGACGAGTCTGTGTAGACGGAATTTGGTGGTATCGGCATCGAACCTTCGGGTCTAAGCCTATTATTATTATTATTATTAGGGAAGTAATAATAGTGCTAAAATATAACATACAAAACTATTAATTTATATAATAATGATACAATATATGTACAATAAAAAATGAATACATACAATTTTTTTAAACAAATCTAAAAAACCTAGTGCGTGCAACACAGGACTTTCACTTACCTCTGTTGTTAAAATCAATTTAAGAATAAAAAAAAAATATAGAGAAAAATAAATTGTTAAAGAATTAATTAAATTGAATTTCAATAGAAACGTGTGTTTTATTAAATAATCTGTAATATTTTTATCTACAGCAATCAGTTATTTTCATCGGCTTTTCACCGCCCTCTATTAACTTTTAAAATTCAGTGAATTAGATAATATTTTTTTCTAAAATCTTTAGCTACCCAATGGTATATTATATTGTACATCTATACTACTGTTCTTGTGTTCACAAATAAAAAAATTGCATTAAAAATATGTTTGCACTTTTTTGCCTTTAGTTAATTATCAAATTAGCTAAACTTGTATATTATGCTGTTATTTATTAATGCTAACAAAATGATGTGCCTAATGTTTTTAAATCTATAAAATTAAAGGTACTTTAGAGGAAGACAATTTAAAATATCGGCATTTAGGCAATGTTAGACCATTTCAATTAGAATAAAACACATATCATATTAAAGCCCATTATATTTTACATCGACGTATTGAGTTTAATCAAAATCATTATAGCCGTTTTTGAGAAAATCATAAAAAGGTGCAAAATGCATAGTATAAAGTGGCTTTTATGGTCAACCGATTTTGATGAAAAATTTGCTGTAACATCTCAGGTGTAGAGTTTTCCTAAATATCAATTTTCAGTTTCGTAGGGCTTTTCCTTTACGCGCAGGAGTTTCAACACACACACAGACATTTTTGCGAGACTTGGTCGTTTGGACTCAGGGAACCCTAAAACGATCGCAATACTTTCACTTACTATATATGAAATACAATGAAATAAAAAAAGGCGTACATGTGTGGATTACTTATAATCCTTGGAAACACCAGACCTGATCCTCCCTCGTGGAGGAAAACCCGAACCCAAGGGATCCCAGCGGCTCTCTTAGCTGCGTCACTGGATTAAGAACCAGACTTTTTTTATTTATGTATCTTAATTTATCTTTATCTTAATTTATCTTTCTTGCTTTCCAACCAGATGCCAACTAATTTCAGTATAAAAATTTGAGCTATGTGAGAAATGTCCACACTTCATGTCATAAATGTTATAAAGTTTTCATTATTATTTTTAATAATTCTAAAGTTTTTTTCTTTGGTTTGTTAGCCCTATGTTACTTTTAGATACTATTGTAATCTTTTTAATTTTAATTTTTCATTTCTTTCTGTTACCATTTAAAATACTTGTATATATTTATTGTAATCATTAATGTTATAAGTCTTTTTTGTTTTTCTTTATATGCGTTCTTTGGTCAGTCATAATACTTATTTGTTTTGTACCTGTATGTTATTCTTAAGGTACCTAGTCCCAGAATAAAGTTCTTTTTTCATTCATTCATTCATTCATTCATATAATTTGTTGAAAATAAATTATTTTGTTTAATTTTTTTTATAACCACCAAGTTTGTAAACTGAATCTACTCGACTGCAAGTGAACGTAGAAAGAGGTAATATAGCCCGGCGTAGAGTGAAATACGTTTGTATGTGTTCCTGTTTCAACTGCGATAAATTAATAACGGTCGGTCATGATTTTGCATTTTCAAGGAAAGTCTCCTTTTGAAATATGCATTGCATTAATGGAGTTTGAATCCACAGGTCGCTCTGGAAATTGTGAAGGATCGTATAAACAACTCCGGGGGAAAATTTAATCATCTCTCCCACCAAGAAATCTCTTGAGAGAGGGGCCAAGGAAAATAAAAGTTTCTGTTAATTTTTTTATTTATTTGTTTAACCTGTCATAAAGGAATTGTGTTTTAATTTTAAAGTTTTGAAAACATTTTACATATGAACACTTTAATTCGGTTATTGATATATATTTCAGCAGGATTTCTTTACAATTGTAATAATAGGTGTACTCATAGGTGTTTGCTATAGCATGCTATTTGTGCTATTGTGCTAAACCCATCAATTTTATAGAGGAAATAACTATAGAAACTCGACGGGTTTAGCAAAATAACACAAATAGCATGCTATAGCTAACGTAGTGAGTATCCCTAATAATCACTGCAAACCATCTTATCCTCCAGTTTTTTTACTTTCACTTACTTATATATGATAAGGATATACACATACCCTGTTTCTCACCGAGTAGTGCTGCCTTAATTGTATTTTAAAATTCTTAAATTGATTTTAACAACGGAGCTAAATGAAAGTGTTGTGTTGCGTTCACCAGATGATTTGTAGTAAACAGCAGAAGTTCACTAATTCCACTTTGCATTCCTGAAAAAATCAAAAACATGATGCAATTTTTACATATCAATACATAATATTAGGCTCAGTAATCACGGTCTACTCCAACAGTTGGTTCAGCGATATCTAACTTTTTATTTAACATTATATAGACATATTTAATTAAATTATATTATATAATAATGTTTTTTTTAAATTGATTGCAGGTCCAGAATACTGGGGAAGAATTAATCCCGAATGGAGCTTGTGCAACAAAGGAAGGAGGCAGTCTCCAATAAACGTGGAACCACACAAATTACTCTATGACCCCTTCCTCAGGCACATTGTTGTTGACAAGCCCAAGGTACTGTAACATATATCTCTTAGTACAATATATATATACTCCATTCCCTTCTGGAATTCCATTTATTCCAATATACGTCATTCTTCTTCCTTATCCACATTCAGATCTCTCCCTTTTGAACAGCTATTATCCCAAACTTATTTGATTGTAATAATAATAATAATAATAGGCTTAGCAAACCCGAAGGTTCACTGCCGATACCACCAAATTCCGTCTACACAGACCCGTCCAATGTTCACCGTTTAAGCCCAAGGCCCCGAGATCAGCCTTAACGCAATCCTCCCATCGACGCTTCGGCCTACCTTTAGGACGGCTACCGGTCGGATCAGCGAATACGAACTTTCTCGGAATCCGCTCCTCATCGAGCCCAACAACCTTACTCGCCCATTTGAGTCTCCGCGATGCAATCAACTCAATTATATTCACAGGATACAAGTTCCGCAATTCCGCGTTGTGCAACCTTCTAAACTCCCCAGTGGCCTCATCTCTCTTCGGACCAAATATTTTACGCAGTACCTTATTTTCGAAAACCTTTAGCCTTTGTTCATCCTTCAAAGTAAGCGGCCACGTTTCACATCCGTAAAGAACCGTTGGAAGAATAATAGTTTTATAAATTCTAACCTTTAAGTTTTTAGACAGAAGCTAAGTAATTTAGCAACTGAATAATAACACGCGTTTCCCACCTTTAATCGGGACTTTATTTCTTCCTGAATTTCATTTTTTCTTGTTATCATTGAACCTAAATACTTGAATTTCTCTACGTGTTCAAAAGTATGCCCTGATATATCAATATCACCAAGATCGCCACCGTTTTTGCTACTAATATTTACTAATATATTTCGTCTTATCGGTATTTAATGCGAGTCCTATTTCTTTACCGGTTTTTATTAACACGCTTGTATTTAGTTTTATGGTTTCCGTGTCTTCACCTAGCAGTACCAAATCATCGGCATACCCCAAAACCGGAATCCTGTCACCCATATTTAAACCTTTCTCGGTACACATCACCTTTTCTATGACATATTCTAAAGCTATATTAAATAACACAGATGAAAAGGAGTCTCCCTGTTTCAAACCCGATCGCACCTCAAATCTCTCGGAGTAATTATGACCGATTCTAACTTCTTATTTAATTGTAAGATTTGATAATAGGTTTTTAGATTAGAAGAACTCAATCGTTGTAATGACCACATTGCATATTTTGATTGTTTCAAAATTGTTTTGTTTTTTTTCTCTATCCTTTACATTGTTAATAATCCAGTATTTTTAATTTATTTTGGCCAGATGTGTTTTCCTTATTATTGAATCATACTTGTTATTCCTCAGGAACTGGGTCCCATGATAAAATTATTTTTCTATTGTATATTCTACATTATTTGTCTTACTTTATTTATTTTTTAAATTAATCTCTGATAATTCTATTACACAGGGAATAAGTTTTTATTATAATTGTGATAAAAGCGAGTAACATAAAATTTGAACTTAATAAAAAAAAAAAAAATAAATAATAATATGAAAGAAAATAACTCTTGAAATAGTAGTAGATTTGAGTTTATATTGTTTAGGTATATAGGTACAGGAAACCCTCTCTTTAACGAACACGGTTATAACGAATACCCGTTTATAACGAACTATTGTTGCGGTCCCTTGAAAAATTAATAGCAAATTATGCTTTCTCCTCGTTTATAACGAAATATTCTCTTATAACGAATTAACGAACTACTTTGGTAGACTTCAGAATTGAATTTGTTCGGTTATTACGAAAAATAAAGAAGAAAAAAATTACGATACGTCTTGATTCCCAGTAAAGAGCGGCGCTTTTCTGTCCAAATCCTTACCTCTTCCATCTGTACAGCTCAATTCTGTGATTCACAGTCTGTAACAGCTTCTGGTTACTAGAGTTTCAGCTAGTTTTTCTGTTTTTATTGCTTTTATTACTTGCTTTAATTCGAGTTTCCTACGAGGCCTGAAAATCCATTGATTTAAATACAAGGTTGGCGATTCTCCAAGAAGTGGATAAAAAAATTGAGTCGAAATCGAAAATTTCGGAAAAATACGGGATATCAAAATCTCCTCTGTCAACGATTATCGCTACTAAAGATAAAATCGATGCCTCCGTTGCCTCTTCATCGGGATGTGATAAAAAATTTTATTTCAACTTTATATGAATTGCTGTGATTTTGACATTGTAAGTTCCTTTTTATGTTTTGTATTTTTAATGATGGTTTATGTTAATCTTAAAGTATTATGTAAAATGTGAAATAAGATATATATATATGTACATAGTGCATAGTTTCAACTGCTTTTGTAGTTTTTAAATAAGAATGTGCCTGAAAGCGAATGCTGTAATGAAAACATTTATTTTTAACCACCTGAATTTATACCAAGACATATAACATACATACATTATATGTTTCGGATATAACGAATTCTTTTATAACGAACAGAGAATTTTTTGGTCCCTTGGAGTTCGTTAAAACGAGGGTTTACTGTATATAGCATTTCCAAGTCAATTGTAACCTTTTCCAAGTCAAATGTAACTTTTTCCATTTCAAATGTAACCTTTTCCAAGTCAAATGTAACCCTTTCCATTTCAAATGTCACCTTTTCCAAGTCAAATGTCACCTTTTCCATTTCAAATGTTACCTTTTCCAAGTCAAATGTCACCTTTTTCTTCACTTCTAGCCTTAAATATTCCGTTTTATTTATTTATTTATTGAAAAATAATTAGTTTAATTAACATTATGACTTTTTTAATAATTTTGGCATATAATAATTGATATTTTTTTTGGGTCTCTTAGATATTTGATATCAAGTTCTGTTTTTTACTAGCTAATATTTAAAAAAAATTAATTATCGTCTATTTAGTTTTAAGATAGTTGTTGATTTTGATTTTTTAGAGAGGAGGGGTAGTTTTTTGGAATAATTATTTTGCTTTCGGGTGGTTATGATAAGGTTTTTCGAGCTGTATTTTTTTCGCTCGCTCTTATTTTAACTAAAATTTACTTTTTATGTGTTTTATTGATATAGGGATTAATTAATGTGCTTTCGGTTGGTTATGATTACGTTTTTCGAGCTGTATTTTTTATCGCTCATGCGTATTTCAACTCGCATTTACTTTTAATGTTTTTTATTGATATAGGGATTAATTATTTTGCTTTCGGGTGGTTATGATTACGTTTTTCGAGCTGTATTTTTTTCGCTCGCGCTTATTTTAACTAAAATTTACTTTTTATGAGTTTTATTGATATAGGGATTAATTAATGTGCTTTCGGGTGGTTATGATTACGTTTTTCGAGCTGTATTTTTTTCGCTCGCGCTTATTTTAACTAAAATTTACTTTTTATGTGTTTTATTGATATAGGGATTAATTAATGTGCTTTCGGGTTGTTATGATTACGTTTTTCGATCTATATTTTTTATCGCTCATGCGTATTTCAACTTCTATTTACTTTTAATCTTTTTATTTTATAGAGATCTATCCTTGTGTTTTCGCGGGGTTATGAAAATGTTTAAAAGCTATTTTATTATCACTCGTGCGGATTTCAAGTCGCCTTTATTTTTTATATTTTTTTATTTATATTGGGATTGATTGTTTTGTTTTGGGTTCTTATTATAACGTTTTTTGAGCTGTATCTTTTATCGCTTATGCGTATTTCAACTCGCATTTACTTTTAATATTTTTTATTGATATAGGAATTAATTTTTTTGCTTTCGGGTGGCTATAATTACGTTTTTCGAGCTGTATTTTTTATCGCTCTCGCTTATTTTAACTAAAATTTACTTTTTATGTTTCCTATTGATATAGGTTTTGAAAATTGTGTTTTCGGGTCCTATAATTATGTTTTTTTAGTTTTATTTATTTATCGCTCCCGCGCATTTTAACTCGAATTTACTTTTAATGTTTTTTATGTATAGAGAGATAATTAATGTGCTTTTGGGTGTTTATGATTACGTTTTTGAGCTGTATCTTTTATCGCTTATGCGTATTTGAATTCGGATTTACTTTTGATATTTTTTATTGTTATAGACGTTTGTAATTATCTTTTCGGGTCTTGTGATTACGTTTTTTAAGCTGTTTTTATTGTCGCTTGCTCTCATTTCAACTTGCATTTGCAGTGGTCTTTCTTTGTTTTTGTTTTAGGGGATTCTCATAACGTGTTTTGAACTTTATTCTTTTATGCGCTTGGGAATTTCTACAAACCGTAGGTATTATGTTATAATATGATGTAAAAATTATTTATTGTTTTTTTTGCAGGATCTGATTACATTTTTGATTTGGACGTTACATCGCGATTGCGCATTCTTCTAGATCACTTTTCATTCAAGTTAAAATGTGCACTAGCTATAAATAAATGTCATAAACTCAATTAGTATTCCCGAAAACACTATAAACGATCCCTCTATCGAATATTTATGAAATAGAAACAGTAACTTAAAATGAGTAAAAGCGATAACAACTTTGGTTCAAATAATGTTATCAGAACACCCGACAATAGAATAAACGATTCCTCAATTAAATTATCAAATAATTGTAAGACCGAGTTAGGAAGCGGATCCTTTACAAAAGATTTAGTTGAAAAAAATACTCAGGACGCTAGAAAAGGAACTATAACTAATCCTTTTATAAAATAATAATAATAAAAAAAAACAAAAAAAAAACCTAAACGATGAATATTACAGCAACGTTATAATGAGAACCCAAAACAAAACAATCAATCCCAATATAAATAAAAAAATATAAAAAATAAAGGCGACTTGAAATCCGCACGAGTGATAATAAAATAGCTTTTAAACATTTTCATAACCCCGCGAAAACACAAGGATAGATCTCTATAAAAATAAAAAGATTAAAAGTAAATAGAAGTTGAAATACGCATGAGCGATAAAAAATATAGATCGAAAAACGTAATCATAACAACCCGAAAGCACATTAATTAATCCCTATATCAATAAAACACATAAAAAGTAAATTTTAGTTAAAATAAGCGCGAGCGAAAAAAATACAGCTCGAAAAACGTAATCATAACCACCCGAAAGCACATTAATTAATCCCTATATCAATAAAACTCATAAAAAGTAAATTTTAGTTAAAATAAGCGCGAGCGAAAAAAATACAGCTCGAAAAACGTAATCATAACCACCCGAAAGCAAAATAATTAATCCCTATATCAATAAAAAACATTAAAAGTAAATGCGAGTTGAAATACGCATGAGCGATAAAAAATACAGCTCGAAAAACGTAATCATAACCAACCGAAAGCACATTAATTAATCCCTATATCAATAAAACACATAAAAAGTAAATTTTAGTTAAAATAAGAGCGAGCGAAAAAAATACAGCTCGAAAAACCTTATCATAACCACCCGAAAGCAAATAATTAATCCCTATATCAATAAAAAACATTAAAAGTAAATATGAGTTGAAATACGCATGACCGATAAAAGATACAGCTCAAAAAACGTAATCATAACCACCCGAAAGCACATTAATTAATCCCTATATCAATAAAAAACATTAAAACTTAATGCGAGTTAAAATGCACGCGAGCGATAAAAAATACAGCTCCAAAAATTTAATTATAATACCCGAAAACACATTAATTATTCCAAAAAACTACCCCTCCTCTCTAAAAAATCAAAATCAACAACTATCTTAAAACTAAACAGACGATAATTAATTTTTTTAAATATTAGCTAGTAAAAACAGAACTTGATATCAAATATCTAAGAGACCCAAAAAAAATATCAATTATTATATGCCAAAATTATTAAAAAAGTCATAATGTTAATTAAACTAATTATTTTTCAATAAATAAATAAATAAAACGGAATATTTAAGGCTAGAAGTGAAGAAAAAGGTGACATTTGACTTGGAAAAGGTAACATTTGAAATGGAAAAGGTGACATTTGACTTGGAAAAGGTGACATTTGAAATGGAAAGGGTTACATTTGACTTGGAAAAGGTTACATTTGAAATGGAAAAAGTTACATTTGACTTGGAAAAGGTTACAATTGACTTGGAAATGCTATATAAATTTATTAACAAAACAATGCATTGATAAATATATCTCATTTCATGTTTCATTTAATAAATGTATATTACTCTGTTTTTTTTTGTTTGTTTTTTTTTAATCACAATAATCTTATCATAAAATAAAAATGAAGGTTTAGAGAAGTTTATAGCAATAAATTTAGGACCATTCTCAAGACAATATTATTATTAAATCACATTCTTTGAACGTTACATAAAGTCAAAGTAAGAATTGTCCCGAACATTGTAAGATATCCTATTGTGACGGGCCTGATGTATGTGATTGAGTGAGGTTATAAAGACACAGCTGGTGAGAGCAAAGAGGTTATGTGAAATGGATTTGTCACTTCCTCAAACATGTTTTATTTTAGTTCTCTTTATATTTAATTGAAGCTCATTTTTATTTCTTATTTTATTTTCTGTGTTTTATTATAGTAGAAAGATTATTTTATTTTACAGTGGCAAATCCATTGTAACCTCTCACCAGCGGTTGTCTTCTCTCTCGATTATTATTGTGTGCCCCTCATTTCGTCTCTTTTGTGTGTTATTTTATTATGTATCATTTGATTTAACAATCGTACCTTCAGAACAAATTAAAAACATATTTCTGTAAGAATTGTACATTAGCAGGCTGTTATTCATTTCGCTCTCACCTCCTCTAAACTATCTAAAAATAAAAAGTACTAGAAAAAATCCCCTATTTTTTAAATATTTATTTAAAATCACAATTGTGAATGACTAAAAGTTTAAGTAAATATTTTAGTTACAACCGCTTGTACCATAAAAAAACTTATAAAATACTATAAAAAAAATATATATATATATATATATATATATATATATATATATATATATATATATATATATATATATATATATATATACATAATATAGATGAATATTTGATTAAATTATTTAATTACTTTCATCATTTTAAATATATTATATTAAACTCTTGAAATGAGGAAAAACCTCAAAATATTTTTGCTGATGAAATTGTATAATAAAGAAAGGAATAATTATATTGTATTTGTTTACTTGTTTACATATACTTTAAAAAAATAGGATAATAATCATTTATTGTAAATTATATTATTATGTTTAGTCCAGTGCATTTAGGTTCCTAGAAACCCAGTTACAATGGGTGTATTTCTTTTTTATTTCATTGAGTTTTGTAAGAAGTAAAAAGTTCACCCATTAAAAGTTTACGCTTTTCTTTTTTTTTCTCAAATTCTCTAATACTTTTTTCTGTACACTTAGTGATAAATTCGAATATACAACAGGGACAGTTTGTGCTCTTGAAGTTAAATAAAATAAAAGAAGCAAAACAAAAGTAGTAAAAAAAAAAAAAAAAAAAAGCTCTACAAACTATATATAATAACCCTAAACATTTTTATTTGGTATTTTTTAACTCAAAATAATATTTTTAATATGATCAACCCAAATTCAGTCAAAACAAAAAATTAATTTTCCTATATAAGCGGTAATTGTAATGAAATGACATTAATTTTCATTACTTTGGGACATTTAGTTCCCTAAGAATAACGAGCAATGAACATAAAAGGCCGAATAAGCCTACACAAATAAGCCTTATCATGGTCATGCTAATGAGTCTTTTGTAGTTAAGTGAAAGGTTAGAGCGTCTGTCTAGTAAGTGTTGGAGTAGCCGAAATCGTCGTGCAGTTTCTTGTCTCTTCAGTCTTGTATGCGGATTCCATGTAAGTCTTTTGTCAAGCAGGAGTCCTAAATATCTGATCTGTTCAACCGGGACAAGCGGAATATCATTAAAGGACACTGTAGGGCAGGATGTCATAGGTTTTCGACGAAGGGTCAAGGTAATTTGTTGGGATTTATTGGAATTGAATTTAATTCTCCAATTCTGACACCATTCTTTTACGAAGGTAGATTGGTATTGAGTTTCTTAGTGTGGTAACACGGATAATAAAGGACACAGTTGTGTGAGAGGGGACATATAAATCGCTAGGTTGAGATCTCGTATTTAGGGTTTGTACGGAAGAACGAGGAGTGAGGAGGTAAAATATATAGGAAGGATTTCTTGCTCCCAAGGATTGGAATAAGAAGATACCTTGTAGGTATTTTCTTCGGGAATCAGGATAAAGCCACCCTTGACCAGAATACCAGTTAGAAATAATGTATAAAATATAAAAAAATTTAAAACTTTATTAGAAAAAAAAAAAAAAAAATATATATATTATATATATATATATATATATATATATATATATATTTCTAAAGACTAAAATAAAAAAGAAATTACTTAAAATACTCCCTTTTTGTTTTGGCACTGGCATTTAATCTCCGTGGCCGGTCATCAATAGCAGCACGCAGCAATTCTTGAGGAAAGCGCTTAACTGCTCAGACTAAAGATTGTTTGAGGCTTTCCAAGTTATGATGTGTTCTGTGGCATAAAATCCGCTCCAGTTCAAACCAAAGCTGATAATCCAGTGGGATGAGATCAGGGTTTCCTGAGGGCCAATCCGAACCAGAGAGCACTGGAATATTCTTTTGCAGCCACGGCCGAGTTGACCTGGACTTGCGAGCTGGAGAGGAATCTTGGTTGAAAACCCTCTGACTTCCAGCAAACAGAGAATCATTTAGAGGCTTAACAACAGGGTTTAAAATATCATCCAGCTAGTTTGTGCCATCAAAGCAAACTCCTTACCAAACCATCATTGAGAATGGGTGATGATATTTCCCCACTATTGTAATGACTTACTGGGCTTCTGTTGACTTGGTGCGTAATCTCGATACCTTTGGCATCTATCCACTATAATTTGTTTTAGGAAAGTGGTTAGCCTTTGTCCTGCCGTACTTCTAAATGCCCTCATCCTAAGGTGACCTTTTATCATGCAAGACAGTGATCTGACAGAGATTCAGATTTCTCGAGACATAATCTGTTGTTTTAATATGGGATTTCTTCTGATTTTAGAGGCCACTGCTCTGACAGGATTTGCCGTTCTCACTGTGCGAGGAGGACCCGGTAGAAGTCTGTAACATACAGATAGGGTCCCATTATATCCACTTATAATGCGGTTCGCGAACATAGGGCCGATACCCAAAGGTTTTTAAAGTATTGTAAATCTCACCTACATTTTTACTTTCACTTACTATATATAGTAAGGGAAAGTATTGCGAACGTGAAAATTTTCGAATTCTAGTTTTCAACGAAAATACACGTTTTAGGGTCCCCTGAGTCCAAATAACCAAGTCCCGCAAAAAGGTGTGTTACCACACACGGGCGGAAACGGTAAGTCCTATGAAACTGAAAGTTTATATTTAAGACAAATATACGCCCGAGACGTTATAAAACCTTTTTCATCAAAATGATCTTACCAGAAGAGCCACTTTATATCATGCATTTTGCACCTTTTTTCGATTTTATCGAAAACAGTTATGACGATTTTCATTAAACTCGCTACATCGATGTAAATCTTAATGGGCTTTAATATAATTTAGGTTTCATTCGGATTAAAATGGTCTTACAGGGCTTAAATGCTGATATTTTAAATTTTATTTCTCTAAAGTACCTTTAATTTTGTTGATTTTATAAAAATAACTATATTATCTTGTTACCACTGATGAAAAACAGGTAAATATATAAATTGAATTAATTCGATTCCCAACTAGAGGAGAAAACAGAAAAAATATTTTTTTAAATGCAACTTTTCGTTTTTGAACATAAGAACAGTAATATACATGTATGATATACCGTTGGAAAGCTAAAGATTTTAGAAAAAATATTATCTTATACTCAAGCTTTTGAAGGTTAGTGAGTGATGAAAATAAGATAAAACTAACTGATTATTTTAGATAATAATATAATAGATTTTTTAATAAAACCCATGTTTCTATATAAATTCGATTTTATTAATTCTTTAATTGTTTCACGTATTTTTATGTCTAACTGTATTTGAAAATTTTTTCATTGATTTCAAAAATGGAGGTAAGTGAAAGTCGTGTGTTGCCCGCACCAGATTTTTACTTTTGTGTAAAGCGAGCACAGCTATTTGGTTTTCTTTATCATCCGACTCTATGTTAACTGAGCTAAAGAAAAATACAAACTTTTTGGTATTATTACCCTGACATGTAAAGAAAATAATCTAATAGAGGTGAGAATCATCTAAATAATACCCAAGGATGTGAACCAAGTTCAACTTTTGTAACAGTATTAATGGCAGAACTAGTTATATATGATACTTTTATTTATATTTTTCAGGTTAGCGGTACCTTGCACAACACCGGACAAAGCCTGGTCTTCCGGGTGGACAAAGACACCAAGAACCACATTAACATTACCGGAGGACCGTTGGCTTACCGCTACCAGTTCGAGGAACTTTACATCCATTACGGGACCGTCAACCAGCAGGGCTCAGAGCACAAGATCCACGGCTACACTTTCCCAGGAGAGGTAACTACATCTATATCACTATTTACTAATGCATGCTACATCATCTTCTCATAGTGAGTTTTAAAAATTTCCGCGTGTTTTATAAGATTTTTAATGAGTTCGGTGTTTTGTTTTATAATAATCTGTAATGATAGTTATTTGGTAGGTCAAAGTTCCCTATTCAAAACTGCTGTGCTAGGTTTTATTACCTTTGTGAATATTTTTGCAACAGCGTAGTGAATATGTCAACTGATTGGGTACAGTACTGGTCATATAAATTGCATCACTTAATATAAAGGGTTTTTTCTCTAATATTAAACATTAACCTATGTTTTACGAAAAAAAAAATGCTGAATTCACAAAAAATAATATTATATATTGATAATTAAAGAAACTGTTGATTTGTGTTACCGCATTTTCCGTGATTGTACATTATTTTTTATAATTTTATAGTTTACGAACGAAATATACGTTTTAGGGTTTCCTGGGTTCCAATGATGACGTAGTGGAAGTTGCAAAGGTTTCTTCGTGGAAAAAAGTTGTACATAAAAGGTACCTGGCACCATTAAGGTGGTAAAAAGTACCATTAAAGGCAGTGATACACGTTGAGAACTAGGGTATGTGTAGGTGATGTGAAAGCAATTCTTGTGTGTGTGTTCACAAAAGTAGCGGGAGAGGGGGAAGGCTTATTTAAAAAAAAATATTGGATAATGACATTTGATAATGATTATTAGAAAAATCCTATGATATCGTTAAATATTATTTTTTTAAAAGATAAAAAAAAAAACTGAATGATAAAGTTATATCAAAACAAACAAGTGTAATATACACATCATGAAAACGTGTTTTAATGTAGAAACTCGATTTTAAGAAATTAAGCATTATTTATAATAAAAGGTAAAACAAATAAATGATGAAGTTATACAGAAAATTCGGTAATTGAATATTTATTGTAATATGTTGAAAGTATGTGATATTCATTTTCACCTACGAATCGGGAATTTCACCTCACTTACACATACCCTAATTATCACCGTGTATCGCCACCTTAAGACACGGTTGCTGGCCTCTCCCGTGGCTTAACCTCGACTCACTTCTGCTTGATCCCCTGCTCTCCTATCTGAGGCTGGAATACGGCTGCCTCTCTTTTCCTTATCTTTTCTGTATTCTCTTCAACCCCCTCATTCTTATCGAAATTCCTATTTTTTCGAAAATGTCGTGCGTACTAATTTCCCATTGGATACGGTGACAACAGGATTCGGGACCGACACAAGTCCTCTAGTATAGGGGAGGTATTCTGCATGTTCTTTGAAGATTGGGTCCCAAGAAATACTAATATTTATTGACCTCGCTAATCGCAAACCTCGAGGGAGTTTATGATCGCCCCGATGCCTAAGGGTGAGTCACACATCTAGTGCTAACTTGACCAGGCAATGGGAGACAGATAAGCTGTAAGTGCCGAGAGCTATATAAAAAGTGAACCTTCCATCTTTTGCTAGCAAAGGCTTATTATCATTAATTAGTATATTGTTAAAATTGTTTAATGTATCTATACAATAATTTAATCCCCTCTCCTTGTATTTTTAATACTATTAGTATAAAAAAAAAAAAAATGGAACTACTGATTTGTGTTATAAAAAGTTCTACAGCAGAATTCACCTTCTTGAGGCCCATGGAATGCTCCGTTGTTCGAATCATTATTGATTTGGTCCTGATCTAGAAACGTACCAGAAATGGCAAAGATTTTCGAAACGGGAATGATAGATGAAGTGAAGCGATAGGGGAATGAGGTGAAGTATAGAAGGCAATTTGGCTAGCAAAGAGATGGATCCTCTTAGGGGTTGAGGTATACATAAGTCCTAGCAACTTATTGGAGCTATTAGAGATCCCTCCTCGATACGTCACTATGACATTAATACTCTCCAACCCCCTATCTCCTCCTCGCCAAAAACCTTAACCTTCTTCTTTACCCAACCACCAAACAGAAATTCATTTCTTTATCATCGCCGTATTCTACCTCTATCGTTTTTTATCGAGTCTTAAAATTATATAAGTCATATTTTTTTTTTTTTTTTTTTTTTTTTAAGAAGTTTTCGAAATATTTTTATAAATGTGCTTAATTAAGTTTATTAGACAAAATATTTTTTTTTAAATGTAGATATTATAGTAAATTTAAAAAAATAAATGCTCTAGTAAATTAGAGGGGAATGCTAAAGGATGCCATAAAAAACATGTAGAGATTACCCATAGACAGTTATCCAAAATAAAAGAGGTCTTAAATAAAGAACTACTTGCCATTGTCATTTTAAAAATAATTAATTAAATCCAGACAAATCTCGTCAAATAAACTTCGCCCTTCATCACATGCATATGGCTTCCTGGCCTATTGCACACTTTAATAATATCCTGCTTGTCCCTGTTGAACAGATCCGAGACTTAGAACTCCATATTGACAAACAAATTACTTGGAATCTTCATACAAGTCAAAAATGGCAGGTTTTCAGCTAAATCAACAGTGTCTAGACAAACGTTCTCATCTGCCACTTAATTACATTTATTTGATTTACATGATCATCAAAAGTCCAATCTGGACTAACAGATTTGAGCTTTGGGGCTCAACAAAACCTACTTGTAATATCCAACCCTTGCAATCCAAAAACCTTTGACATCGTAATCCATCCTCACCTACCACCTCTTGCGGTGTGAAGTTCCTTTCTCTAGAGACTAGACCATACTCTTCGATCCTTAGCCAGTTATTTTACATACTCCATCCTCCCTAATTCTTCGTAAAACCTTTACTTTATCAAGTATAAAATCATCAATATTGATCACAAAATGCCCCGAATCTTTTTTTTAAACGCCTCGGAGCATGATCAGGGATCGAAGAAGAAGCAATGATTAAAACTAGTGGGTGAGAGTGGGAATGAAATTTATCATAAAAATCTGGTGCGGGCAACACACGACTTTCACTTACCTACATTTTTAAAATCAAGAAAAAAAAATGTATATTTCAGTTAGAGATGAAAATACGTGAAACTATTGAAGAATTGATTAAATTGAATTTATATAGAAACATGTGTTTTACTAAAAAAACTATTATATTATTATCTAAAATAATCAGTTAGGTTTATCTTCTTTTCATCACTCTCTATTAACTTTTAAAAGCTTGCGTATAAGATAACATTTTTTCCAAAATCTTTAGCTTTCCAATGGTATATCATACAAGTATATTACTGTTCTTATGTTCAAAAACAAAAAATTGCATTAAAAAATATGTTTTCAGTTTTCTCCTTTAGTTGCTTTTCAAATTCGCTCAACTTGTATATTTAGCTGATTTTTATTAGTGATAACAAGATAATATAGTTATTTTTATAGAATCAACAAAATTAAAGGTACTTTAGAGAAAGAAAATTTAAAATATCGGCATTTAAGCCCTGTCAGGCCATTTTAATCCGAATGAAATCTAAATGATATTAAAGCCCATTAAATTTTACATCGATATAACGAGTTTAATCAAAATTGTCGGAACCGTTTTCAAGAAAATCAAAAAAAGGTGCAAAATGCATAATATTAAGTGGCTCTTCTGGTAAGCTCATTTTGATGAAAAAGGTTTTGTAACGTCTCGGGCGTATATTTGTCTTAAATATGAAATTTCAGTTTCATAGGACTTACCGTTTCCGCCCGGGAGTTACCACACAGACTTTTTTGCGGGACTTACATAGTTTCATAAGACTTACCGTTTCCGCCCGGGATTTACCATCCACACACACACACACACACACAGACCTTTTTGCGGGACTTGGTTATTTTGACTCAGGGGACCCTAAAATGTGTCTTTCCGTTGAAAACTTACTTCCCTTACTATCTCTCTTACTTGACTATGGTAAGGCCTATCTGGCATTATCGAATTCTCGTACGCAATCCTTCAAAATCGAATATCCTCCGTAAAATCCTGAAAGCACCCTATTTTGTTATGGCAGTTGTATTTACATGCTTTCACTAGTAACTTTTTTTTTTCTTCACATGTATGTGTATCAACTTTAGTAAGTTATATTAGTTACTGACTCCTGCTTGACAAAAGACTTACATGGAATCCGCATACAAGACTGAAAAGACAAGAAACTGCACGACGATTTCGGCTACTCCAACACTTACTAGACAGACGCTATAACCTTTCACTTAACTACAAAAGACTCATTTACTTGACCATCATAAGGCCTATCTAGACCTACGGAGTTGAGCTTGGGGCTTTACTAAGCCATCAAACTCTTCCCTCATCCAATCCTTACAATCCAAATTCCTTTGCAAAATCCTTAACGCTCCTTACTTAGTCACGAATGAAATCATCTACAATGACCTTAATGTTCCATATGTTGCTGATTTGGCCCGTACTAGGTATCACACCTTCCATGAAAAACTCCACTCTCACTCTAATCCATTAGTTTCAATTCTTGCTTCCTCTTCAATTCCTGATAATCCTCCGAGGCGTCTGAAAAGAAGATGGCCTCGAGACCTTCTTTTTTAAACTCACTACCAAAGAGTGCTGCCAGTGGGCAATTTCTCTTCATGTTTATTTCATGTGTCATAACATTTCAGCATATTTACTTGATATATTTTTTGTACAGTTGTAAATTTCAATAACAAAATATATTTAAAAAAAAGGAAAAAAAAGTTACATCTTCTTCAATTCTTGATAATCCTCTGAAGTGTCTGAAAATAAGATGACCTTGAGATTTTCTTGCTTACAATTCCAATCGGAATCCTGCCGTTGGGTAGTTAACTCATTTTATCTTTGTTTATTTTCTTGATGTATTACTAAATACATTTGCAAATTAAAATATGCATCTAAATGTCCCATCCTAAATGATGATTTTACTTTTATAGTTGTTTATTCAGTAATCTGTCCACTAATTACATTGAAACATAAAGTTTGTAGTTGAGTTGGAAAAGGGTATTGGCTGAGCGGAGAGAGTGGGTCGACAAAATGTCCAAACGATTAATAATTGAGCGGGAAGTCGAGGGGCAGTTCCAACTCAAACACTCTTGTGCAACTAAAATAAAACTAGCAGTCGGCTTCATCCCCTTAATTAGTTAATTAATAACTGATTTATCCATTTTTAACTTTATACGAATCCATTTTAACTTGACGGAGTTGATTTCCGTAATGAAGCGCGTTGCACGCTGAATATTCTCGGCTTCGTTAGCCCTACGACTTTAATAAATAAATTTATCTTTTCGAGAAAACACTACTTGTTATTAATGTAATATTATTCATGAAGGTGCCATGCAGAAAGATCGTCATGAGCGTTCCCCAGGGGGAGAAAATTAAGAAATATTTTAGACGCGCCCGAATGGCAGAAGAATACAAATATTCAGTTATAAAAACAAAACTGTAAAATAATATACTAACGTATTTTTAAAATAAATAGATATACGTAGCGAATAATGTGGTAATGCATACATAGCTACATGTGGTAATGCATCAACAGCTT
Source organism: Piezodorus guildinii (assembly GCA_023052935.1). Lineage (NCBI taxonomy): Eukaryota > Metazoa > Arthropoda > Insecta > Hemiptera > Pentatomidae > Piezodorus > Piezodorus guildinii. The sequence continues at coordinate 21,948,744 of CM041295.1, read as the reverse complement.
ACTTTATTTCTTGGTAAACTCGGAAGTTGATATTGACATATTCTCTTCTTTGAAAAAGCCATCGTCATGACCGAGATTTTTTTTTTTTTTTAATTTTAAAATAATAAGGAAATAATAATAATTTTATTTATTTATTCTGGGACGAGTCCCTTTAAAATAATATTACAAGAAAATTAAAACAAAATATAAAGTGTCTAAGATTAAAATAATAATAATAATAGATTTAACTTAAAATGAAAAATAAACTAGATATAGAACAAAAAATTATAGAATTTTGGTAAAGAAGGAATTTTCAATGATTTTTTTTTTTGTTCAAATAATAAACCAATAACATATATAAACCACAACAGAAAAAAAACAAAATAAATAAATAAACGCCTCTATTTGTTTTATTACTGATTTTGATTGAAATCAGCAAACTCTTTAGGATTATTAGGAAATTTGTGAGACTGGAAGTGGCTTTACCCTTCCAATCGTCTCAAGTATTTTCTTGCGTCATTTCTTTATTAAGTTATCCAATCCCGCCGTCCATCATACATTTTTGACCTCCTACAATTCAAATCCTCTGTCCATCCCCGTTGTACCTGCTCCAGGCCTTCAGATTTATACAGTACAGCCCACCGAACTGCACATTTCGACAGATCCTTTCTCATTCGATCCTCAATCTTATGGAATTCTATCTCTCCTCCCATCTGCCACTCCAAATATCTAATTGTAAATAACCTTTTTTTTATTTTGTCGTTCTTGTTTTCTACTCATTTAAATATGTATATTTTATATCTGTAATTATTAACTTGTTTATATGTATTTAATTTACTCTAAGACTCCAAAGCACATTTTGTACATTCTGCATATTTTATTCCAAAGGGACATGTACCAGGATAATAAAGAATTTATTTATTTATTTATAAGAGAATCAGAACCATGCATTCAGAATTGAGAGAACCTATTATTAAAGATTACATAAACAATCTTAGTAAACAATGTTTTTCCAAATGTTTAATCAACAAAATTCTTCTTATAAGAAATATTAGAAACTATAATAAATAGTACAAAGCTGTATGTACACAAACGAACTAAACATCAGCTTTTTAGTAAAGTTGAGAAAAGACTGAAGAGTGCTGAGGCAGGAACGTCTTGTAAGAAAACGAATGCCTGTTATATTTTCTTTTGTATTATATTTGGCAATGGTGGGTGTGGGGGAGTTGAATCGCAACACTTTTCTGGGGGGTCCTTAAATGTTTTTGAGGCAGGAGCTGCCCTCAGGGCTGTAGCTTCTCAAAGCCGCCTCCAATTATTTAGAAACAGCCTTCCACAATATCTCCAATTCAACGACACATTTCAGCTCTAACGCTCTCCTCATCGCTAATCATTCCCTCACAAGTCTGAATCGTATTCCTTAAAAAGGTGTCAAATCAAACGAAACAATCTTTATTATAACTTTCACTTACCACAGTATACAGGGTGCTTTTATCCGTAGTTTTCATTGAACAGCAAATTTCATTGTTTATTCTAAAACAAATATTTTCATCAAAGTGAAATTAATTTTTTTTTCAACTTTTACTTCATTTAGAATCCTAAAATTTATTTTATTTAAGAGGGTATGTGTTACACGCACCAGATATTTTAAAAGGTTATTTACCCTATCCGATGTACATATTGTTCTATTAATCGATTACTGAGCTTTTAAAAAAAGTTTTTTAATGTTTTATGAGTGGATACGAGCCTATAATAGAAAAGCTTTTTATAAATTGTTTAGATTCATGAAAACTAAAGTCATTATATTCAATTGGAAGATAAAAAAGCCTTTTATGATTTTATTATGTCTTTTACAACCTACGAGCACGGGTTCATATGAAAGTTAATCCATAACCTTGATAAATGTATTAAGTTACATTTTTTATTTTAAATTTTACTATTCTCAAAAGCTTTTAAAATGCATAGCCTTAGAGGGTTCACAATTAAAGTTAAGTTATTTATATTCCCCTATATCAATGAATAAATATTACGTAAAAAGCCATTCTCCAATAGTCATATATAGCATATAACTTTAATATAAAAAGTTAATTAAAAACCTTTAATACCATAACTTCCTCCAGCAAAGTTGATCATGATTTTCCCTTTTACCGATATTTACAGAAATTTTATTAGCAAAAAATTTTTTTTTTTACTTTCGGCTTAAATTTTTTTTTTCAATTATTATTTATTGAAAGTGAAATAAAACAATCCGCCACACTCGAAGGAAATGAGTATTAGAATTATAAGAAACCATCCATACGGTAAGTACAAAGCAAGTAGAAATAAAATAATAAGGTAATAATGAAATTTAAAAAAAAAAATTAAAAATAATAATCTTGACCATAAGATATTTATTTACATAGTGCCCGTGGGAACCCCCAATGAAACCCTGACAACCAAAAGTGGTGGAGGCACACACACACACACACACAAACACACACATATATACACACGTTTATTTACTTAATTTTTTTTTTAAAGTAATTTGACATTACCACTGTTTATGCTGTAAATATTTTATGAATGTGATCTTATTACATTATTATTACTGACAATTTGAGACAAATTTTAACATATCTGAATAAATAAAAATTGGCAATTCTTTACTTAAGAGAGAAAATAAAACCGTATAGCCCTGAGATGTGTCAACTTTTTCAACAAAATCGGCTAACCTTAATACAAAATCGGCTCGCGACAGATACACCTCCTTTAATTCCACTCAAACCCGCTTGTCCGTAATCTCTCAACTACACCTATTCCCGATAATCCTCCGAGATGCCTGAAAAGAAGACGGTGGCCTCGAGACCTGCTTATAAAATGAACTTTGAAGTACTACCACTGGGTAGCTTCTTCACGTATCTATTCTTGCTTATTATTATAAATCATCCATCTTATTTGTAATTACAGTTGTAAAAACCAATAAAATATGTTTAAAAAAAAAATTAAATGGGGATTCCCTCACAGCCTGTCTCCCGGTTATTTGAGGCGCGTCAGTCAACTGGTGACAACTCACAAAAATAGGCGTAGAGGATGATGAACCTACCCTGTAAAATTAATCGAGAAACGCGTGTGTAAGCAGATTGCACCGTGCGGTCAAGGGCCTACAAGGCCTGTCGCGCCAATAAATAAAAAAAAAAGTGCTTTTAACTTTCAGATTCGAAAGAAATAACCAATTCTTCTTTTTTTGAATTGATTAAAAAAATGATTAAATATACAAGTTTAACAAATTCCATAACTAACTATATGAGAAAAGAACAGACTTCTCCCCCCTCCTCCTCCTCCTAAATAGTAATATTAAAGTATAATATAACGTTGCAAATTTAAAGACTCACAAAGTTGAATAAAGTAATAGCGAGCGGTAATTATGAAGAATAAATAAAAACACCAAACAATAATAAAATCTCTTATTACGGTTATATTTACATAACATATTTTGTCTTGTGTATTAAGCAAATTATTTAAAAATTTTAAAAATAATAATTATTTTCAATGGTGAGGGTAATGCTTTATTTCTTTGCAATGCTGCCCAAATATATCGGTGTTGCTTACATTACACAGCATATTTAGATATCAATCCCTATAAGATATATTGAACTTTTTTTTTTCTTTAGCAATTCTAATATTTACATTTTTACTTTCACTTGCCTATATATGAAATATATATTAAGGGAAAGTATTGCGATCGAGAAAATTTACGAATCCCTGTTTTCACCGGAAATACACATTTTAGGGTCCCCTGAGTCCAAATGACTAAGTCCCGCAAAAAGGTTTGTGTTTGTGTGTGTGTGTGTGTGGTAACTCTCGGGCGAGAACGAAAGGTCCTATGAAACTGAAATATCATATTTAAGACACCTATACGCCCTAGATGTTACAGCAACTTTTTCACCAAAATCAGCTAAGCAGAAGAGCCACTTTATCCCATGCATTTTGCACCTATTTACGCTTTTCTCAAAAACTGCTCTAACGATATTGATTAAACTCTATTTATCGATGTAAAATTTGATGGGCTTTAATATCTTGTAAGTTTCATTCTGATTGAAATAGTCTGACAGGGCTTAAATTCCAATATTTTTCTTCCTCTAAACTACATTTTATTTTATACTTTACAGAAGATTAACTATATCATCTTAATAACCTTTATAAAGGACGGCTAAATATACAAGTCGGACGAATTTGGTGACCAACTGAAGGATAAAAGTGGAAAACAATTTTCTAATGTAATTTTTACTTTCACTTACTATATATAGTAAGGGAAAGTATTGCGATCGTGAAAATTTTCGAATTCCAGTTTTCAACGGAAATACATGTTTTAGGGTCCCCTGAGTCCAAATAACCAAGTCCCGCAAAAAGGTGTGTGTGTGTGTGTGTGTGTGTGTGTGTGTGTGTATGTGTGTGTGTGTGTGTGTGTGGTAACTCTCGGGCGGAAACGGTAAGTCCTATAAAACTGAAATTTCATATTTAAGACAAATATACGCCCGAGACGTGACAAAACTTTTTTCATCAAAATGAGTTTACCAGAAGAGGTTTATACCATGCATTTTGCACCTTTTTTCGATTTTCTCGAAAACGGTTCCTACGATTTTGATTAAACTCGCTATATCGATCTAAAATTTAATGGGTTTTTATATCATGTAGGTTTTATTTGGATAAAAATGGTCTGACAGGTCTTAAATGCCGATATTTTAAATTTTCTTCCCCTAAAGTACCTTTAATTTTGTAGATTCAACAATAACAACTAGATTATCTTGTTAACGCTGATGAAAAACAGGTAAATATATAAATTGTATACATTCGATACCCAACTAAAGAAGAAAACAGAAAAAAAAATTTTTTAATGCAATTTTTCGTTTTTGAATATAAGAGCAGTAATATACATGTATGATATACCGTTGGAAAGCTAAAGATTTTAGAAAAAATATCATCTCATACACAAGCTTTTAGAAGTTAATGGAGAGTGATGAAAAGAAGATAAGACTAACTGATTATTTAAGATAATAATATAATAGATTTTTTAATAAAACACATGTTTCTATATAAATTCAATTTGATTAATTCCTTAATAGTTTCACGTATTTTTATCTCTAACTGTATTTGAAAATTCTTTCATTGATTTTAAAAATGGAGGTAAGTGAAAGTCGTGTGTTGCCCGCACCAGATTTTGTTTTTTAGATGATAAGAACAGTAATATAGACGTATGATATATCGTTGGAAAGAGAAAGATTTTAGAAAAAAATATTATCTGATACAAAAAGTTTTAAAATACAATATAAACTGAAGAATAGGGAAATTATTACTGATTAAAAATCTAATATAGTTATATGATTTAATCTAAATCATATGTTTCCAATGAAAATGAATACACGTTCTATTAAAATCAACATATAAAATTGTCAAATTAAAGTATATTTAATAGTTTTTAAATTAATTTTAACACTTGAGGTAAGTAAAAATCACGATTTGTATACACATGTGTTGCCGGCACCAAATTTGTTTTCCTTTAGTTATTTAAACCAAAATTATTTATTTCCCCTGTAAATCGTATATTATTTTTTTTCTCTTTAATTACGTTTGAAATTAAAACTTTTGGTGCGCACATTACGTTTTCCGCCAACACTGTTCTTTCGAACATCTTCGATATCGACACCCAGGTCTTAAAAAAAGCTCTCGTGCTGCTAGGCATCACTCCGCGAGACACAAGGATTAGACAAACAAAACAAAATAATATAAATTTAATAAAAAAAGAACTATAGTATAAAAGAAGATAAAAATTATGGAAGGAATAGTACGTCCATGAAAGGTACTCTCCTAATCGAAGGTGGGGGTAACCGGTTCAGGTAGAAAAAGAAGCTAGATGTAAAATGGTGGTTATACGTCCATCTTAACTTTCGCAAGATGGCTCCTAAAATGAAAGTATTATCGAGTATTTATTAATAATTTTACCGGAATTGTAATTAATTTCACAATTTATTAAAATAATAAAGCTATAATCTGAAAAATGCAGAATTTGGAATGATAATTTCGGATTTAAGAATGAAGATGTTGGTGCTCCCGATGGTCATTCAGTAAGGACTTTAACGGTGGTGTATGGAAGGCGTGGCCAGTCTTAGGTGTAAGAATGTCTACTTAAGGCATCTTATTGGCTTGTCTGGCGGCAACGAAAAAATCAGGATTACAGTATTAAAATAAGAAATATATACCTGTTTTATTAAAAAACAAAACAAAGAAACATACGACTTTCAGAAACATGTGATTTATTAAATAATCTATTATATCATCATATACAACAGTCTGTTAGTTCTATTGACTTTTTATCACTCTCTGTTAACTTTTACAATCTTGTGTATAAGTAAGGTGACCAAATCTTTAGATGGGGGAAATGGGACAACTCTGAAGGAACTCCCCCCTCCTTCAGCAACAAATATTTTCATACAGAATAAAAATAATATCATAATATTTTCAACATGAGTACAATTTATAGATTTTAAAAAATGTATAATATTTAATTCCTTGACTTATTTTTTATTTGAGTGAATTTGTTTCAGTCGATTGTTGTCATTTTTTAAAATATTGTAAAAATCTTCACAAAAATTTGTCAAATCATATCAGACGCATCAATTGCTTGCAATGTTTCAACACTTAATTTTGATTTTTCTGATGTCCACACTTGATTTAATGTAGAAAATCGTATAATTGTATGTTTTGATTCTTAAAGATAAATTCAAATTTTAAATTAATTTGTGATTATCTAACTGTTCTTTAGTAAACTACAATATTATATGTCTAAGAGAATTTAAAAAAATTACTAAAATGTTATAAACAGATACAGTACAAATATTCGTTTCATATCGGTAAAATTTCGCCGAATTAATTTGATCTAAACATAATTTACATGAACATATGTTATTGTTGTTTATAACGAAATTAGTCTGATTTATTTCTTTCTAAAATGTCTTTTAAGGTTAATATCGATGATATACTTTTTGTCATCAATTTAAAATATGAAGACTAAAAGTATCTTAAGCTAAGTTTAAGAAAATATATGTATTTATGAAATATATAAATAAATTGCTTACGTTAATTTTCTATGGTAAGTAGCAGATTTTTAATATTTATTAGTGTATTTTCTGGGAGACAAATACAATGTAACTGGGTAGCAAAAGCAATATGTTAGTCGTCGTGGCCCGTAGGATTCTTAAAACGCAAAACAATGATTTTCGTAAATATAAAATTTAACTTAGTTCTAAAAGTCGGAACTGTTGAAAAACGTCTCGGGACGCGGGGCAAATTGTAAAAAATCTTATACATAAGGACGTCTGGTTTGACCTTATGTATGAGATAATTTTTTTTTTTCTCAAATCTTTAGGTTCCGACGGTATATTATACATCTATATTGCAAAAAAATGGTTTGCTCTTTTTTCCTCTAGTTAGGTATCGAATTCGTTCATCATATATATTTATCTGTTTTATATCAATTCTAAGAAGATGATTTGGTTATTTTTATAAAATCTACAAAATTAAAGATATTTTAGGGGAAGAAAATTTAAAATATCGGCATTTAAGCCCTGTCAGACTATTTAAATCAGGATGAAACCTACATGACATTAAATCCTGTTACATTTTAAATCGATATAGCGAGATCAATCAAAATCGTTTGAGCCGTTTTTTAATAAATCTTAAAAAGGTGGAAAATGCATAGTATAAAGTGGCTCTTCTGGTTAGCCGATGTTGGTGAAAAAGTTGCTGAAACATCTTGGGCGTATAGCAGTCTTAAATATGAAATTTAAGTTACATACGGCTTTTTCTTATCGTGATAGACTTGCCACGGACAAGGACCGACCCATACTTTTTTGCGGGATTTGGTCACTTTTACCCAGGGGATCCTAAACCGTGTATTTCTGTGAAAAACTGGAATTTTCACGTTTTTAATACTTTCACTTATTTATGTATATTCCATACATAAGGTAAGTGAAAGTAATAGTCTCTATTACAATTACCATGTTTGTTTTATTTTGATAATATTGGGTTGTTTCACATGAAATGTACATTTTTATAGTTTCTGAAATACATATGTATTATAATAAAATGAATTTTGCAGGTCTCTGTTATTTTCTTCCGCATGTTTACACATTTAAAGTAAACAGTTACTAATCCTCTACCTTTGTATTATAAACATTAGCTGCCCAATCAATTACCCACTTTTTAGTAAACCTCCAAATATGAACATGGAAACACGCGATTTTCGAGTAATATTTTTGTACGAGTTTAAACTCGGCCATTCAGCAGCTGAGGCTGCTAGAAATATTTGCAAGGCGTTTGGGGAAGCGAGTGTTAATAAACGGACCATTCGCCGTTGGTTTGCTAAGTTTTCAGCTGGGGATACCGACTTGGAAAACTCGAGGAAGACCTCCGTCCGTAATAGACAACGATGTCCTCAAACATACAGTAGAAGGAAACCCCTATCAAACAGTTGAAGGACTCTCAGCACAACTAAATACAAGTGCATCTACCGGTACCTAATAACAACGCTAGACCCCATGTTTCAAAACATACCGTGCAAAAATTGAACGAACTGGGCTCCGAAGTTCTTCCGCAACCACCATATTCTCCCGACTTGTCGCCAACAGATTACCACCTGTTCAGGAATTTAGACAACATCGTCAAAGGGTAACTTTTTGGAAATGATGATCAAGTGAAAAGTGCGTTTTTAGATTTTGTTTCACTTCAAAGCTCAGAGTTTTTCAGTTCGGGTATAAAAAATTTGGTGTCACGTTGGGAAAAATGTGTAGAAAAAGAAGGTAAATACTTCCAATAAAATTATCTTGTTTTCATATCGTATTTTTAATAAAAATCCTTTACCTTGAAAACGGACATTTCATGTGACACAACCCAATATTTGGAATCATTCAACAACAAAACATATTTGCAACTTATACTAATTTTCTTTTTCTTTTTTCTTAAAATACTACTTTCTTTAGTTTATCACTCACCAAACACAAACCAAAAGTTATTTACGAAAACCTTATATTCACCTACTTTAGGTTTGTGGTTAGGATGAAAAGGCAGTTTTTCAGTTTTAAACTCCTCGAAAACCAACCCTGTTTTTGTTTGTGTTTGGTGAGTGATAAACTAAAGAAAGTAGTATTTTCAGAAAAAAGAAAATCACTATAAGTTGTAAATATGTTTTGTTGTTGAATAATTTATTTCTGGGTTTTTTACAAGTAGAAATAAAATTAATTTTTTTTTAATTAAATAAAAGAATGTTATCAGAACACCCGAAAATAGAATAAACGATTCCTCAATTAAATTATCAAATAATTGTAAGCCAAGTTGGAAAGCTATTCCTTTATAAAAAATTTAGTTTAAAAAAACGTACTCAGAAAGCTAGAAAACTATTACTAATACAACTAATAAAGTGCCGAGGTATGGTTGTTAGGATGGAAAAGAAATGGTATCAGAAGGCCTCGACAATTGCGTATTCATGCAAGGAAGAGAGTTAGATAGAGATGGTGCTCGCCGTGGTAGTAGCACGTACTAACAGGTAAGAGTTTACTCTGCCAGGTAGGGGGTTAACCCGCACCTACCAATTCGCAGAGGGGACTGGTTAGGATGGTTTTTACCCTGTGTGGTAGTAGGTCTTGGGGATGTTAGTCATCCATGTCAATAATTACTGGTGAGAGCTATGCTACCAGACTAGCGTCTAGTCCCTAGCTCAAATTACTTTGACGGGTTTATTTATTCTTATAACGCAGTTACTTAGATAAAAATATTTACAATGACATTAATAAGTAACTATATACAATATTATTGGTTTGTACGTCTTCATATGTTCGGCCAGTAATCCATATGGCCGCCGTTAGCGCTATCTGTGAGCAAGCGTGTGAAGCATCCGCCACAAAAGTAAGGAACTAATAAAGTAAAAGACGGCTAAACGATGTAAAATCCAGCAACGTTATAATGAGAACCAAAAACATAATAATCAATTAATTTGGCTTCCTTCCTTGTCCGGAAGTCCGGCCGAGTTCTTCCGACTGGACTTGTCCCTAGTCACACTAATTATCTCACTCTAATCTAAGCCAACAACTGCTATGCATCATTTTTTTTCTTATTCATAATATGCAGTATAATTTGTAATTTTTAAATGATGTGTATTTTGAAGACCTAATAGCCAGAAGATGAATATTTAATGTACATTTATATCAATATTATTCTCAGGGGACTAGGTGTCCCGGAATAAAAATTATTTTTCATTTAATTTCATTTCATTTCAAGAATGATATATTTCTCTCCCATTACTTAATATGTGGAATTTCTCTTTGTAAGATATAATTATTTATATTACTTGATTTTATCTTTTATTTTATAGCCCTGAAAATGGCCTAGAATTAAGGCCGAAACGTAGGCGCAAATAAATTATGTTTCTACTAAATTAAATGTTTCTATGACTGCATCCTCTATTAACTTCTCCTCAGTATCTACACAAAGTCAATCATTCTCACATCATTTTAATATTGGAAGATTATTAATGAGTTTTGACATTTATACACCGAATGTCAAGTGGTTTTGAAGTCAATTGTGTTTTCATGTTACATGTGTTCTAATTTCTTGACAAATACTTTGCTATTCCGACATAGCTAGAAAAGCAGGCGAAGAAGTTTGAGTATTAATTGTAAGTTGGGCTTTCACATGCTAGGTCCGCCACGACAACTATTCCAAACCTTTTAATCTACTTCTGCGGCTGTATAAATCCACCCTTCGGATTAATTCTTCTCCAGAGTAACGAATTTATTTTCTCTTATAAAACCGTAAAGAGTGTTAACATCAATATTGAGGAACCTATGCATTATACAATACAATACTAGTGAGTCGCTCCTCCTTAGTTCGCGTTTAAATTCAATCGGGTGTAATTCATGTTTAAACATGAACAGAAATAAAAACGTTTCCAATTTTATTCGGTAATTATAATTTTATTATCAAGTGTGTTAATAAAAACCGGTAAACAAATAAGACTCGAATTAAATACCGATAAGACGAAATATATGATTAGCAGCAGAAACGGTGGCGATCTTAGTGATATTGATTTATCAGGGCATTCTTTTGAACACGTAGAGAAATTCAAGTATTTAGGTTCAATTATAACTAGAAAAAATGAAGTCCCGGTTAAAGGTGGGAAATGCGTGTTATTATTCAGTTGCTAAGTTACTTAGTTCGCGGCTTCTATCTAAAAACTTAAAGGTTAGAATTTATAAAACTATTATTCTTTCGACGGTTCTTTAAGGGTGTGAAACGTGGCCGCTTACTTTAAAGGATGAACAACGGCTTAAGGTTTTCGAAAATAAGATACTGCGGAAAATATTTGGTCCGAAGAGAGATGAGGCCACTGGGGAGTTTAGAAGGTTGCACAACACGGAATTGCGGAACTTGTATCCTGTAAATATAATTTAGTTGATAGCATCGCGGAGACTCAAATGGGCGAGTAAAGTTGTTAGGCTCGGTGAAGAACGGATTTCGAGAAAGTTGGTATTCGCTGATCCGAAAGGTAGGCCGAAGCGTCGATGGGAGGATTGCGTTGAGGCTGATCTCGGGGACTTGGGTTTAACGGTGGACATTGGACGAGTCCTGTGTTGGCGGAATTTGGTGGTAACGGCATCGAACCTTCGGGTTCGGTAAGCCTATTATTATTGTTATAATAATTTATTTTTCAAAGGAATTTTTTTAATTAAATATAAGAAATTAAATTTAGTATTTACGAAATTTCCATTTAATTTAACGTGAAACTTCTGTTTTCATGAAATAATTTTTAAAGATAGAAATAATTCATAACATTGTCAATTAATTAATGATAAATTGTTAATTAATGACAACTTCGCATGTATTTCAACAACTTACAAAAGATTTGGTACGTAAATCATACGATACTGTACGTTGGCTACACTGAATCCCATGACACCCTTCGTTACAAACATTTTTAATAACACATTTTCATAAGTTTATGACCTTATGAAGACATTATGTTAACTTGTACAACTTACTTAATTCCATAATTACTTTTCTAAAATCTTGAGCTTTCCAAAAGTATATTATATGTCTATATTTCTACTCATATTTCAGGAAGGATTTGTTAGTACCTTGATTAAAAAAAAAATTATCCTATCTAAAGAAAAACTTTATTGCAATGTATTTTACTTATAAACCTTCAAAAAAGTACTTATAACCCTGTTAAAAATAACTGTTTTCACGAGATTATTTACATTTTTAGAGTAGGTACTAAAAATCAAACTTAAATAATTTAATGCCTCTTTTTTTTATTATTTTATTTTTAAAAAAGGGTAATTTTGACACCAAACGTATTTTTCTACCTTCATTAGAACCAGATATATCAAATAAAATGTGTTTTTCGCCCCCAAGCTTTCTAATTTCTCGGTGCCCGACCAAAATTGGTGAGACACAATTTGGATACTGTCCTTGACCGAGGAACTCAAAACGTAAACTTAGGTGGAAGAATCTGATAAAGAATGATACTATATTCACACAGTACCTACTATAAATCATTAATTTGTCTTATTTTTTTAAAAATCTTTAACCGACCTTGAGGTATGGTGTCAGAATTGGGGAATTAAAATAAATTTCAACGAATCCCACCAAATTACCTTCATCCTACGTCGTAAACCTATGATATCCTGCCCTACAGTATCATTTAATAATATTCCGCTTGTTCCAGTTGAACAGATCCGCTACCTAGGACTTCAACTTGACAAACGTTTAACATGGAATCCGCACACTAGACTGAAACGACAAGAAACTGCTCGCCGCTTTCGGTTACTTCAACACTTACTAGACAAACGCTCTAAACTTTCACTTAACTACAAAAGACTCATCTACATGACCATCATAAGACCTATCTGGACTTACGGAGTTGAGCTATGGGGCTCCAATAACCATAAAATTATTCTCGTATCCAATCCAAAATCCTTCGGAAAATCCTAAACGCTCCTTATTTTGTCACGAATAAGCTTATCCATAAAGACCTTAATATTCCTTTTGTAGCTGATTTAGCCCGAACCAGGTATCAATCCTTTCATGACAAACTCCAATCCCACTCTAACCCACTAGTTTTAATCCTTGCTTCCTCTTCAATTCCCGACAATCCTCCGAGGCGTCTGAAAAGGAGATGGCCTCGAGAGCATCAGCATATTTACTTGATGTATTCCTATACAGTCGTAAATTTTAATAAAATATAATAAAAACAAAAAAATCGTTCACCGGATTTATTTAATTTTAATCGGAGCTACTTTGGACGTGCAAAGCGCTATAAAAACAGACACCTCTCAAACAAGCCATAAAGCCCGTCTGCTTATATAGGATTCTGGTTCGTCCTGTTCTTGGATCAGAGACCTGGGCCTTCACCAAAGCCAGTGAGAACATGCTTCGTGTGTTTAAGAGGAAAATATTAAGAAGAATTTCCCGCCCGGCTCGAGAGGGAGATATCTGGAAAAGGAGGAAGAACCAGGAACTCTCAAGGCTGACGATCCTGCTGGTATCAAGTGGATCAAGATTGGGAGGCTCCGATAGGCAGGCAGGTCACGTGGCGAAGATGGAGGAAGACGGGATTCCTAAGAAGTCATTGGTCGAGGAGCGTCATGGCGAGCGAAGAGTGGGCAGGCCGAATGTGAGGTGGGTTGGTACCGTCCCAGCGTATAGGTGTTGAGAACTGGAACGTTTTAGAGGTCTTCGCCCTTTAGTGGGTTATTGCGCCAACTATGTATGTATGTATTTAATCTTTGTTCTATTTTCGAAAGTATCAAAACCAGTTTAACTTGTTAAGTCTTGCCCTCATTCTAAGTAATTTCCGGATAATAATTTCGACCATAATGTCAGTAAATGGTTTAACAAATTATGGATTCACAAGCCACTAAATCACCTGTTACCGGAAGTCGTTATCACTTGGTAACTGCTACCCTATAATCAGTTATCGAAATTTCACTGTTATCATCATTAATGTGGACCTTTATTACAAGAAGACACGCGCCTACTCCAGTGATGTCATAACCTCTTGTTTACTCCATTTAAAATTTATATCTCGGGTATTATAGTATTTATAACATGTGTTTTTTATGTTAATACGTTTTTATATTTGTGTTTTCAAGTCTAAATTAGATAAATATATGAGACTCATAAAAATAAATAAATAAATTTATAACCGGAAGGATAGCTTTTATCCATCATCAAAAACAAAACTTACATTTTGGCGTCCCCTGTGGTTTAGTGGTCTGCATAACATCCTTCTAAACCCAAGACCGCGCGTTCGTACCCGGCAGATGGCATTGGTTATGTTACTTATCCTTAGTTGGTAAAATGGTGGTCCCAATCCTGTACGATGGAATAATTGTAATTTTATATTTCCAATAATTTCTCAATCTCTATTTTTATTTATCAGTAAAATAATATGATGGGTAAAAAATGATATGTAATGAACTAAAAGTAAAATCTTAGCCTCCACACCCGTCCCTCCGAATTCCACAAAATGTATGTTTTAACTACTACCAGAATAAAAGTTTTAATTACGTCGAATTTTAAGCATTTTGCTATAAAAAAACAATCAGCAGTGTGAGATTACATGGAGTGGAACAATTTTCACAGAAAACAGTGACGCCACAAATCAACAGTGTTCATAGTTTTGAAAATTAATATTATAATGCATTTTACGAGAGAACTTAAACTTCTATATTTTTGTCTTTGATTTTTATGTGCTTTTCTTTAATTTTCAATATACAATACAATTTGTTTTATGCTGATTACGCGCATTTTTTAAAACATGCGGTAGTTAATTTTGGAAACGTTTTTTGTATTGATTGATGCGATTTCTATGACCACAACTGTATATATACACATCATAATAAAATTTAGTGAACTTTTTTTTATATTATACCCTGGGAACTCTAAAACGAAATAGTTTTGCTATTTTATTCCTTTAGTTGGTCATCAAATTCGTCCAACTTGTATATTTAGTCGTTCTTCGTCGATGTCATTAAGATGATATTGTTAAGTTTTTGCGAATCTACAAAATAAAAGATACTTTAGAGAGGAAGAAAATTGAAAATGTCGGCGTTAATGCCCTTTCAGACTATTTCAAACAGAGTTAAACCTACAACTTATTAAAGCCCATTAAATTTTTCATAGTTATAGCAAGTTTAATCAAAATCGTTAGAACCGTTTTTAAGAAAATCATAAAAAGGTGCAAAATGCATAGTATAAAGTGGCTCTTCTGGAGAGCCGATTTTGATGAAAAAGTTGCTGTAACATCCCAGGCGTATATTTGTCTTAAATATGTAATTTCAGTTCCGTACGACACGAAACTGCCCGTAGATACCGACTACTACAACACTTACTAGACAAACGTTCAAAACTCCCAATTTATTACAAAAAGCTTATTTATGTTTCCATCATCAGACCACCTGGACATATGGAATCGAGCTTTGGAGCTCTACTAAACCATCTAAATCCTCTCGCATTCAATCCTTACAATCCAAAATCCTTCGCAAAATCCTAAATGCTCCTTATTTCGTTACGAATAAAATCATCCATAATGACCTAAATATCCCATTTGTCGCAGAACTAGCCCGAAACAGATATGCCTCTTTTCATTCCAAACTCCCGACCCACGCGAATCCTCTTGTATGCAACTTATCATTCCCATCTATTCCTGTCAACCCTCCGTGGCGATTGAAAAGACGATGGCCTCGAGACCTACTTAAATTAAATTGACATTGAAGTGCTACCACTGGGTTGTTTCTTCACAAGACATTATCACGCCCATAATTGTAAATTAACCCATTTACTTGTTGTTTATATTGTATGTACAGTTGTAAATATCAATAAAATTAAAAAAAAAAAAAAAAAAAAAAGAAAAGTTCCGTTCGACTTTTTGTTTTAGCGCTAGACTTACCACACAAACACACACGGGCACACAGACTTTCTTTCGGGACTTGGTTATTTGGACTCAGGGAACCCAAAAACGTCAATTTTCGTTGAAAAATAGAATTCGAAAATTTTTACTTTCGCAAAACTTTCCCTTAAAATTAGGTAAGTGGGATTAATAAAAGTATTTTAATTATTTATTTTTTTCATGAATGATAAATAATTAATGAAGTCTTGTCTAGAAATAAGATAATGTTCCCAGATGCATTTAATACAGTGGATTTCGTTTAGCAATATTAACACATTATTTAGAATGTTGTTAAGACATCTATGAAATACTTTCCCCTCTGAGGATTTGACAATCATGGACTCATTGACGTGATGTAAACAGTACGGGATGAATAATGTAGGCGAGGGCAGAGGGGATGAGAATCCCATATCCCCATATCTCCCCCCACCCCACCCCTATCCCGATCCCGTGGGTTTGATTAAGCCTTGCCGCCCTATTCATGACGGTACTCGGTCACATCCTTCAAACCGTCTTCTCTAAATTCTTTATTCCTACGCTCCCCGCCTTCGCATTTTAATGCCATCTGATCCCTTACCCTCGTTCCGGGTTCGTTATATTCATTTTCGTCGGAATGGTTCCTCGCCGACAAACGAGGAATACAATTTTATGGATGAAGATTCCAAAGGATTTTCTTCGATATAATTTATTCTTATTATGTTCATCATGCATGATCCTTGCCCCGTATATTACTTTATTTTTCATTTTTATCAATATTGAAATTATTAATTTTACTTAGCTATATAAGAGCGGAGTGAATTAATCATGTGAAACGTGACCGCTTACTTTGAATGATGAACAAAGGCTTAAGGTTTTCGAAAATAACGTACTGCGTAAAATATTTGGTCCAAAGAAAGATGAGGCCACTGGGGAGTTTAGAAGGTTGCACAACGCGGAATTGCAGAGTTTGTAGCCTGTGAATATAATTGAGTTGATAGCATCGCGGAGACTCAAATGGGCTCGGTGAGGAACGGATTCCAAGAAAGTTGGTATACGCTGATCCGACTGGTAGGCGTCCGAAAGGTAGGCCGAAGCGTCGATGGGAGGATTGCGTTGATGCTGATCTCGGGGGCTTGGGCTTAACGGTGGACATTGGACGAGTCTGTGTTGGCGGAATTTGGTGGTATCGGCTTCGAACCTTCGGGTTCGGTAAGCCTATTATTATTATTATATAAGAGCGGAAAATATTGCGATAGTTTTGCCAGGATTTGAGGAAGGGTTTCAGATTGTAAGGATTTGATACTGGGAGAATTGGATGGTTTGGTGGAACCCCAAAGCTCAAATCCATAATTGGTATTATGATAGTCATGTATATGAACCTTTTGTTGTTATGAGGAAGGCTTGGCCGTTTGTCTAATGTTGGAGTAGCGGTTTACTCTGAGCCATCATGGAAGATTAGTACTTCCAAGTGATAACTCAAATTCGGGATGGCTCGGTTAAACAAAATTAGTGGACTGTATAAAAAATATATATATATAATAATGAAAGTAAACGACGAATCAAAACAACTATATAAATACATGTAAACAACATAAGGAACAAAAGTAACCCTAAAAAACTGATATAAGAAAAGATTTTTTTTTCGAAAACAATTCTTTATTGAGAAATATTACAATCTGTCCAATTTAGGACATTTTTAATAGTGATGAAGTACAACATTCATACTACATTCACACGATATATACAAAACAATAAATTTATATAATAATAATACAATATACATATATACAAAACAAAATCAATAAAATATATACAAAAGTCACTCATACCTATATACAATTCACAAGCATACAGCACGTGAGTGGAGAATCTAGCCAATGCTAGAACTCCAACATACATTTTACAAGAGGTCTCGAGGCCACTGCTGTTCAACCTTCTAGGAGGATGGTAAGGATGTGTGGAGCTGGATAAGGATTGAGCTAGGGGATCAGGGTGATGGATAAGGTTTTGATGGAATTTAGAGAATTTTAATGGTATAAGGTCTAAAATAAATGGAATATTTAGGTCTTGGTGTAAGGTATGGTTGGATACATAATAAGGAGCATTAACTATTGTTCAGAGGACTTTTGATTGAAAGGATTGAATGCGTTTGATGTTAGAAAATTTGGCTGTCCCCCACAGTTCAAGTCCGTAAGTCCAGATAGGTTTCAGTACTGTCTTGTATATTAGCAGTTTGTTCTCGATAGATAATTTAGAATTTCTGTTCAGTAGTCTGTATAATTGTCCAAATCGTCGATTAAGTTCTTGTCGTTTAAGTCTAGTATGCGGGTTCCAAGTTAGTCTTTTGTCCAGAAGGAAGCCAAGATACCGGACTGTGTCGGAGAAAGGAAGCGGAACGGAGTTAAAGAGAACTGGAGGGCAGGATTGTCTTCGAAGGGTAAAGGTGACATGTTTGCATTTGGATTGATTAACTTTGATTCTCCAGTTGTTACACCAGTCTTCAATTTGAGAAAGGTGCGTTTGGAGGCCTATAGATGCAATTTCGGGATCTAAGTGAGAGGATAGGATAGCTGTGTCATCAGCGAACGTTGCTAGGAAGGTATTAGGGCAAACAGGAATATTAGCCGTGTATATATTGTAGAGGAAAGGACCAAGGACACTACCCTGAGGAACACCGGATTCGACTGGATAATAATTGGCATATTCTGCACCACAGCGAACTCGGAAGGAGCGGTTTGATAGATAGGATCGGAGGACTAGGTATAGGGATTGGGGTAAATGGTTTTTGAGCTTAAAGAGTAATCCCGGGTGCCACACCCGGTCAAATGCTTGCGTTATGTCCAGAAATGCACCCGAGCAGTACTCCTTGTTCTCAAGGGCAGAGGAAATATGGTCAACGACTCGGAGCCCTTGCTGAACGGTTGAATGTTGGGAACGGAATCCAAACTGATGGGAAGGAATAGTGTGGGATTCTAATAAAGGTAATATTCGTTATAAGAAAAGATTAGAAACGAAATTAAACTAAATGAATTCTTAAACCGGTGTAAAAATAGAGGAATCAAAATTGACCTAATTAAACATATTTAAGAAAAGATAATTAAAATTAAGTGTTCCAATAAAGGTAGAAATAAATTACATCAGCAATAAAGGTTAACGATAGGCTATATTCACAGAAACGAAGTCCAGTTGATAGTTGAGAATTGAAGAAATTTACCGCAGGGTGGCTCTTCCAAGTTCCAAGGTCAACGATGACTAAGAGGCGAAGAATGCAGCTAGTAAACAAATACATTTGCAAACGTTCAGAGTTGGTTGAGTCAGCGTCTTACCCTTCACAGTCCCCCCGTACAGGCGCTACCTCAACAATAAACTCGCATCCAGTCACTCTATTCAATTCCGAATTTATTCTATTGTCTCTCTCTTCTATTTTTTTCTATTCACGTTCGTGCCCAAAACTTTTAATTCTATTTAAAATAAGTAGAAAAAATTCCCATTTGGAATCGCTGCTCAACTTGGCTGAGTTGCTATGTGTACACAGCACACCGGATCAATCCTGAAGGCAATATCAAAGAAAAATTAGAGGGAGATACTGCCAAATAGAAATACATAGAGATTAATTATTTCGAATTAACTCATGGACATATATAAATCCAGCCCAGCCTCAATATGTGTGGTGATGCAGGATTCTGTAATGATGAGTCAAATTGGCTATTGGCTATATCCCTCGATTCGAAGGCAATATTTCCTTGGTTTCTTTCTCTATCAAGTCATCCGCTCCCATCGCCCCTCTTACATCTATAGTCTCTTGCAATTTAAATTTTTAATTTATGGATTGTTAATCCATACTCAGGAAACCAGATCCCGTCCTTCTGACCTCTATACGCCTTCCCGTAGAACCAAAAAAAATGAATTTTCCTTTTTAGCTCGGTCCTCTTTCTTCTGGAATACTCTCCCATCACACATCCGACATGCTCCTTCCCAATCTTCTTTCAAATCTCTCCTTTTTAAACACCTTCTTGCTTCAGATCGCTGATCCGACTGGTATGCGTCCGAAAGGTAGGCCGAAGCGTCGATGGGAGGATTGCGTTAAGGCTGATCTCGGGGGCTTGGTCTTGAACATTGGACGAGTCTGTGTAGGCGGAATTTGGTGGTATCGGCATCGAACCTTCGGGTTCGCTAAGCCTATTATTATTATATATGCCTATCAGTGCTTCTTTTTCTTTAGCAATAAATGGGCAATAGTTGAGCCATCAGTATCAAGGCAAAATACCTCTTGAAAACATTTGTATTTTTTCCTTTCTAAAAGCTCTGACTACTTCCATCTTGATGCAGTTGGGCTGGCGGGGGACGTGAATCATTTTATGTGGACATTGACCCTACACAGGTGCAGGGGTCTCTGACTCACCACCGCATCTCTGGATGTTACTTCCTTTACCGTGAAAGGGGCCTCCATTGTATTTCTTTCAATCTGCAATAGTTCGGTGAACTCGTAAATCTCTTCGTTAAATTGACAATAGTTTGAAACAGGGCGTCCGTTACTAACAATATAACAAAAATAAACATAAAGATAAAGTTAAATACAAATATTGTCGTGTTTTTTATATCCAATTAAATAACCTTAAAAAAACAAATCAGGCCATAACAGGACACGTGAACAGTAGCCGAAAAAGGCAAGAAATAAATATTTTTTTTGTTATTTATTATAGAGATATTTACAACTGTATTAAATAAAAAAATACATCAACTTCAAGAACTTCAAAGTTTATTGAGATAAGTAGGTCTTAAGGCCATCGTCTTTTCAGCCGCCTTGGAGGATGGAGGAGATGAGAGATTGTGGACAACTGGGTTTGGGTGGACTGGTAATTTGGAGTGAAAAGAAGTATATCTATTTCGGGCTAAGTCTGCAACTAATGGGATATTCAGGTCTTTATGGATTATTTTATTGGTGACAAAGTAAGGGGCATTTAGGATCTTTAGAAGGATTTTGGATTGCAAGGATTGGATGCTAGAGGAATTTGATGGCTTGGTGGATCCCCATAGTTCAATTCCATATGTCCAAATAGGCCTAAGTATGGTAATATAAATTAGTTTTTTGTAGTAGGTGGGAAGTTTTGAATGTTTGTCAAGTAAATGTTGTAATAAACGATATCTGCGAGCTGTTTCTTGTCGCTTCAGTCTAATGTGAGGATTCCAAGTATGACGTCTGTCAAGATGCAGTGCAAGGTATCGGATCTGTTCAACTGAGTTGAGTGGAATATTGCCAAAGGATATAGTGGGACAGGCAGACATAGGTTTGCGGCGAAGGGTAAAGGTACTTTTGGTGGGATTTAGTAGGATTTATTTTGATCCTCAACTTTTGGCACCTTTCTTCAATGAAGCAATGTGAGAATGAAGGGTTTGGGAAGCAATAGTTGGGTCATTGTTTACAGATAACACACATGTGTCATCGGCGTATGTAGTGAGGACAGTAAATGAATTTTTTTTTTTTTTTTTTTTTTTTTTTTATTATTTATTTAAAGAAATTTACAACTGTATTTATACAATACATCAAGTAAATGGGATAGATATGAGATTAAGACACATGATTGTCCTGTGAAGAAACTACCCATTGGTAGAACTCCAATGTCCAATTTACGGTAAGAGGTCTCTTGGCCATCTTCTTTTCAGTCGCCTCGGTGGATTGTCAGGAATAGATGTTGAGGAAAGGTCACGGATAAGCGGGTTTGAGTGGGCAGGAAGTTTGGAATGGAAGGATGTATATCTGGATCGGGCTAAGTTTTCAACTAATGGGATATTTAGGTCTTTATGGATAATTTTATTTGTAACAAAGTATGGAGCATTAAGGATTTTTCGAAGGATTTTGGATTGCAGGGATTGGATGCGAGAGGAGTTTGATGGTTTAGTGGACCCCCATAACTCAATGCCGTAGGTCCACACAGGCCTAATAATGGTTATATAAATGAGTCGTTTGTAGTAAATAGGAAGTTTTGAGCGTTTGTCGAGTAAGTGTTGTAGTAATCGGTATCTACGCGCAGTTTCCTGTCGTTTCAGTCTAGTATGAGGGTTCCATGTGAGGCGTTTGTCTAAGTTTAGTCCTAAGTACCGGATCTGTTCAACAGGAGTAAGTAAGATATTGTTAAAGGATACGGTGGGGCAGGAAGTCATAGGTTTACGACGTAGAGTGAAGGTTATTTGATAGGATTTATTAGGATTTATTTTAATTCTCCAGTTCTGACACCATTTTTCGATGGCTGATAGATGGTTCTGCAGGATTCGGGATGCAACAACAGGATCATTATTCACAGATAACACACATGTGTCATCAGCGTAGGTAGTAAGGATAGTGCTAGGTTGGATAGGAATGTCAGCTGTATATACTGTATAAAGGATCGGACCCAGGATACTACCTTGAGGTACACCGGCTGATTGGATGAATACGGATGAGTAGGAGAGATTATGTTGAACTTGGAAGGTTCTATCAGTTAGGTAGGAGCGAATTAATAGGAAATACGTTGGGGTGAGGAATTGGCGAAGTTTGTAAAGCAGTCCTGGATGCCAAACTCTATCAAAAGCCTGTTCTACATCAAGAAAGGCTCCAGTGCAGTACATTCCGCGTTCCAATGTGGAAGATATTACATCCACCACACGATGGCACTGTTGTATAGTTGAATGAGATGACCGAAATCCAAACTGGTGGTCAGGAATCACATTATTTGAATCAAGGATGGGATATAGGCGTTTTAGGATGAGTTTTTCTAGAATTTTTCCAATAATGGGTAGAAGAGAAATAGGACGATAGGACGATGGGCTTTCTAGTGGCTTCTTGGGTTTTGGTATCATTTTGATGATAGAATGTTTCCAGGCGTCGGGAAAATAGGTAGACCGGAGTGTGGCATTGTATATGTAGGTGAGGAAGAGGATAGCTTTGCGAGGGAGTTGTTTTAGGATGTGAAATGTAATAAGATCATGGCCAGGAGCTTTTTTGGATGGTGATTTATTAATGATGTAAAGGATTTCAGATGGGTGAAACGCCTTGGGAGGAAGGGACATTTGGAGAGGAACAGTTAGTTCTGCTTCAACAT
The DNA here is from genome assembly GCA_023052935.1 of Piezodorus guildinii. Lineage (NCBI taxonomy): Eukaryota > Metazoa > Arthropoda > Insecta > Hemiptera > Pentatomidae > Piezodorus > Piezodorus guildinii. Next base: position 21,925,725 of record CM041295.1, on the reverse strand, counting down.
GTTCAATGTGGATTGGGTTAAGGATATCAGGGTGAGGATCAAACGTTCTGGAAAGGTGTTCACCGAATGTTTGAGATTTGTCCTCGTCGGAGCGTGTCCAGGTCTTGGAGTCAGTGAGAAGTGGATGATTGAAGCTTTTGTATTTTAGTAGTTTTGTAGTGGTGATCCATAATGATTTGTCTGAAGTTGTTAGGTGTTCTGTAAAGTCCTGAAAGTTTTGAATTTTGAACTTCTGTATTTCTGTCTTAAGGTTGTTAGTCAGTTTGTTGTAGTGGGTTTTGTCTGATGGATATCTCGTTCTATGCCACTTCGCCCTTGCTCGGCGTTTTTCAATTAGTAAGAGGCGAATATGTCTTGGCAATTTCGTTTCATCAGAATTCCTACTGTTATAGTGGGATGTGTTTTTGTGTATGGCCGTTTCTATGGATGTTGTAAATTGTTTAATGGCGAGGTCTATTTGTTTTTTAGTTTTTAATGGGATTTTTAAGTCCAGTCTGTTTTCCAAGTCATTACGAAAATTGTCCCAGTCAACACGTCCTTTAATCAGTGATGGAGGATAAGGTTTAGGAATAGAATTTGTGTGCATGAGAAGCAGAACTGGGCTGTGATCTGAGGAAAGGTCATCGAAGGATTTGACTGTAGTGTGGGAGGAGGGGATTTGAGAAGTAACAAAAATATCAAGGATGTCGGGACGTTTCTTAATGGAAGTAGGCCAATATGTAGGTTCCTGTGGTGCCAAGAGGGAATAGCTACAGGAAGTGGTGAGACGGGAAAGTATCCTGCCACGAGTGTTGGACGTTCGGCATCCCCATCGTTGATCTTTGGCGTTGTAATCTCCCCCAGCAATGAAGCGCGGACCAAGGGATCGGAATAAGGATTCAAGGTGGTGGATGGTGAGTGAATTACCGGGAGGACAGTATACCGCTGAGATTGTCATATTAAATGGATGGGAAGGTAAGATAATAGAGGTTGATTGAATGGTGTCAGATGGAGAAGAAGGAAGCATGGAATGAGGTATGGATTTATGGATGAGAATACATGAGCCAGCGTGAGATGTGTTGTCTGGGTGATCTGATCGGTATGTGATGTAGTCACGTATGTAAAAGTGTGATTGTTTAGTGAAGTGAGTTTCAGTCACTAGGGCAATGTCTATGGTATTGTCGCGTAGGAATATGTCCAGTTCGTCTCGGTGATTCAGTAAACCATTTGCATTCCACAAAAGGATGGCTAGGGAGTTTTTGATCATTGTGGGATATGGAAAGGAAATTCAGATAGGAGTCTAGTAAGGAGGGTAATGAGAGGTCTTATTGTATTTTGAAGATCTAAAAGGAAGGATGACAGGATTGATGTGATTTCGGATGTGTTTTGTGAAGAATAGGAGGAGGTGGAAGGTTCATTGGATGGAGGATTATGCTGTCTAGGGAAAGATAGGGTGCTCCGTCGGAGTTGCTGAGGAGGTTCCACGTTTGACGGAGCTGCTACGGGTGGGATTACTTGGGAGGTAGGATGTGAAGGAGATGAAAGTTTGGGATTGATCTGGGGTGGTAAGTTGACCCTTAGGACGTTGTTGGTTGGTACATCGATTTTAGGTGTTTTTTGGAGGGATTGGGACATCTGAGGCTGGTGATAGGATTTTTGATGCTGAAGATGATGATGGGATGGTTGAGGCTGAGGATGATGACGGGGTGGTTGAGGCTGAAGATGATGACGGGGTTGTTGAGGCTGAAGTTGATGATGAGGTGGTTGAGGCTGAAGATGATGATGAGGTGGTTGAGGCTGAAGATGATGATAGGTGTTAGGAGAAGCTTCAGGTTCCTGTTGATTATCCTGCTGTTTTCTGGTTATGTTGGAGAAAGATTTATTATTGATGTTGGTGGTCGTCGGGCGTGGGTCTTCGAGGGTCAAAGGTTTTCCAGAGGGAGCTCGCTCATTGTTTCCTGAAGGGCCAGGGTTTTGGTAACCTGGAACGTTTCTTTGCAATTTAAATGCAATATTTTCATTTTTGCGGCGCTGCATGGTTTTGTACACCAGACAACCTTTGTAACTAGCCGGGTGCCCTTCACCACATAGTGCACATATTGCTGGCGTTTCTCTTGGTTTCTGGCATGTATTGGACGCATGCGGCCCAGCACATTTCACACACCTGTCCTGGTGGTGACAATAGGTTTTTGTGTGACCCAGGGTTTGGCACTTTGTGCATTGTACGATATCTACTCTCTGCTTCGGCTCTTCGAAGCGTATGCATGAATATACAAGTCTATTAACACGGAAAATATCGGAATTGTTGGCTGCTGGTTCAAGGTCTACAAAAAAAAGAGGTAAAGGATATTTTTCGACTGGGTGCAGTACATTAGAAATCTGTCTAACATTGTGGCCCAGCTCTTCTATGTCCTGTTTGATGGCTGAAGTGGAAGTAGTAGAGTGAAGTCCCCTCAGAACTACCCTATATGACTTATCTTCCTTAAGCTGGTAGCAGTGAAAGTCGTAATTTTTTTCAGTCAAGTGAGTCACTAGTTTTTTATAATGTTCCTTGGTAGTCGTGTTTATTTTCACATCTTTTAATCGAGAAAAGCATTTAAAGTTAGTTTGTCCGATTAACGTAGATATTTCGTTTGCGAAGGAAACAAAATTCGTAATGTGAGAAACAAAGACTGGAGGTGGTTCAGGCTCTGAATGACTTGGTGTTACGGTTTCGGTTTGGATATTAGTGAGGGCTGCGAATTTATTACTGGTAGGAATAGTAGGTATGACTTGTGCGGCTGGGGTGGTTTCTTGTGAAGGTCCAGGTAAATCTACTATGGATTTACTACGGGTGATAGGTACAGAGATTTGTTTTTTGCTGTTTTTATTTTTTTTTTTATTAGGGGATCCTCCAGATCCTCCTGGAACAATGTTGCGCTGACGTTTTTGGAGAGTCCTCCTTTTTAAATATTGGGAGTCAGTTTCGCTAACTTCTGAGATAGCTGTCTCTTCATCCGTCTCCATACCCGAAGATTCGCCCATTTTTTTTTTTAAATAAAGAGAAAAACTAAATAAATTCAAAACAAAAAATAAAAATATATATATCTGTAGTAAAATAAAAATAAAAGTTTAACTTCTTGAGTTTAAAAATTATTTACACAAACAGAGAAAGAAAAAGAAAACAAACAAATCATTTTTATAATAACAAAATAAATGAGAATAATAAAATAAAATTATTAAAATAATAATAAAATAATTATTAGAATTAATTGAAAAAAAAAAATTCAGAGTCTATGGGCTACGAACTCGCGACGATAATGACTCAGTGATAAGTTGGTAGTGCACAGAACAACTGAGCTACCGCAGCGCTGATAACAGGGCCACTACTGCTCAATGATATCCAGTGCGAAGCAGGATGCGGGACAGAACCCGTCTCCCACGTGGAGATCTATATAGCTAACAGCGAGCACTATTTATCACACTTAGTAGGTCTATTAAATGCACTCACCCTAAAAAAGTAGTTCTAACGAGTTCTCAACCACATACACTCAGTGTTTACCAGCGTTGGGAACAAAACATTAGTTAATACTAATAGTATTCATAGGACAATCAGAGAGCGATATTAAGTTCTGACTTCAGTTGCCGCCATGACACTTGTTCTATGTAAATGAATTTGATCCATTTTTTCACTCACTTTTATTGAATTTATCTTTCTAACGTTACAGCCTTAGGCAACATTTTTTTTTTTAAATTCTATCACAATATTATAATAAAAAAAAAAAAAAAAAAAGATTATACATTGTAAATACCTTATTTAATAATTTTATAACTATTCAGTACTAAACATAATGAAATAGAAAAACTAAGTTGCCATATAGAAGAAACAAGAACAGGCCTAAAGAAGAAAAATGGACGGCTCTGTGGTGGTGAACTTTAGTGAAGATAGATAAAACCCTCCATGGTAAAAAAAGGAAGCCTCAAGATATTATTCAAGGAATATGCTTTATTAGCTTTGACAATTTTGTCTTTTATTTCCAAAACGTACTATTCATTACGAAATTGAAATTTTAACGTATCTGTGTTCTAATCGTTTAGTTTTATCGAAATCCCTCATCCAATTTTATCTAGATAACAAGTCCTTTTAAAACGCAGTTCAGAAAGGCTATTATTGGGTTGTGTCACATGAAATGGTAAAGGATTTTTATTAAAAATACGATATATTTTTTTTTTTTAAGAATTTTTAAAATTTATGACTTCAGGAGTCTAAAGTTTTTCTCCTTTGAACTGAAAAACTCTGAGCTTTGAAGTGAAACAAAATCTGGAAACACACTTTTCACTTGATCATAATTTCAAAAAGTTTTCCTTTGACGAAGTTGTCTAAATTCCTGAACAGGTGGTAATCTGTTGGAGACAAGTCGGGAGAATATGGTGGGTGCGGAAGAACTTCGTAGCCCAGTTCTTTCAATTTTTGCACGATATGTTTTGAAAGATGGTGTCTTGCTGCCGCTCAGTGAGATCATGAGGTACCCATGTATCGAGCTGTTTTACTCTCCCAATACACTTTAAATGTCTGGAAACGGTAGATGCACTTGCATTTAGTTGTGCTGAGAGTCCTTTAACTGTTTGGTAGGGGTTTCCTTCTACTGTATGTTTGAGGACATCGTTGTTTATTTTATAAAATGTGCTGCCCATTTATTTTTCTCCAAATCACATTAAAATATTTTAAAATTGTATAGCAATATGAATTCATTATGTATAATAATCAGTAATAAGTGTTAGCCCTATTCTTCACTTTACATTACCTTTTAGAATTTTGTATTTAAGATAATATTTTGTCTCAACTTTAGCTCAACATTATATTATACATCTATTTTAGTGTTCTAGTTTTCAGAAAAATAATTATGGCATATAAAAAAATACTTTTGGTCTTTTCTCCTTTAGTTGGTTATCAAATTTGTTCAACTTTTATATTTAGCCGCTTTTTATCAATAAAATTATAAAATAATAAGGTTAATTTTTTTAAATCCACAAAATTTAAGGAAGTATCGAGGAAGCTCTGGCAGAATATTTCAATCAGAATGAAACCTTTATGTGATTTAAGGCCATTCAATTTTACTTAGATATAGCGAATTTAATCTAAATCGTCAGGGCCGTTATTGAGAAAATCGTAAAAATGAGCAAAATGCATAGTACAAACTGTCTCTTCTGGTTCGCTGATTTTGATGAAAAACGCTGTAACATTTCGGGCGTACAGTTGTCTTAAAAATGATATTTCAGTTTCGGGAGACTTTTCGTTTTCGTGTTAGACTTACCACACATACAATTTTTTCTCAGGATTTGATTATTTGGACACAGGGTACCTTATACCGTGAATTTCCGTTGAAAACTGGAACCCGAAAATGTCAACGATCGCAATACTTCCCCTCACTATATATTCCATATATTTTTGTAAGTGAAAAAAAAAAAACCGGCATTAATTATATTTCCGTATTTTTTTGTACTTCTTCATCTTGTGGCGCGACAGGCCGTGTAGGCCCTGGGCCTCGCGGTGTAAACTCCTGCGAGTTTACACTCACGTTTCACGATGCAATTTTTAGTGAAGGGTCATCACTCCCTACAACTAATTTTGCGAGTGACCACCCTTTGGCTGACGGGTCTCACATACCCGGGGGAGCGTTTGTGAGTGAATCCCCATTTTTTTACATCCTTATAAAAGCCCCGTCGGGACTGGGATTCGAACTCAGAACCTGTAGCATGAGAGACTTGCGCGCTTACCACTCAGCCACGGGCTCCCCTATTTTGTTGTACTTTCATTTATATTATTTGATACATTTAAATCCTGTGTGGTCTTTAAAAAAATAATTAAAGACTTTAATGTTTTTTTTGAAAAGTCGATATTGAAATCTTCACTCAAGATCATGCGTTATTTATCCAAGTTCCGATTAAGCAAAACAGTAACTCCTGTTGTATATATAAGTCAATTTTCATAGATGAATTAAATTATTTTTTTTTACACTTTGATTAGGAGAGATGAAAATGGCAACTATTATAATGGTAAGTCCATTTTCTGCTTCACATTTTGCAACACAAAACCCTCCAACAGATGATTCATTAACACTGTATGATTGAGAATTCCTAAATGCTACATCCATCAGTGAAGTTATGTTTGTCGTGTCTCTGTTACTTTTATTTATGGCTACTCCTGCAGCTCAGCACTGAGGTCATTTAAATACAGTGGAAATTTAGGATATCGAAGATAAGTTGTTCAACCATGTTTGTTATTCGCGCTACTTCATTTTGGAATTATTTACCCATGTCCATTCGTACATCCCAATTCTTAACTATCTTCAAGCATAAACTATTTATCCATCTCCTTCAATATCATAGTTGTCTAAAATATGAAATTTCAGTTTCATAGGACTTTTCGTTTTTGCCCGGGAGTTACCACACACACACACACACACACACACACACACACACACACACACACACACACACACACACACACACAGAACTTTTTGCGGGACTTGGTTATTTGAAATCAGAGGACCCTAAAACGAGAATTTCCGTTGAAAACTGGAATCCGAAAATCTTTACTATCGCAATACTTTCCCTTACTATATACTTTATATGTAGGTAAGTGAAAGTAAATAATGCTCAAAAAAATCTACATCAACATCAATAGACCAATCTCGACTCACAGAGTTAAACTTTGGAGCTCTACTGAACCATCGAATTCTTACAATCCAAATTCCTTCCCCAACTTTGTCGCGAACAAATTCGTATGTATTGACCTTTATGTTGCTGATATGGTGGGAGCCAAGTGCCATTCCTTTCAATACAAACTCCATCTCCACTCTAACCCACTAGTTTCTATCTTAGCTTCGCCTCCGATTTCTAATAATCCTCCGATGCGTTTAAAAAAAAGATTTCGGTCATCTTTAGATTTAGACCATTTTATGTTGTATCAAAAAAAAAAATATGACCTGTAATTTAGAATAACTCACTCCAAAAAATATATAATAAAAATTAACTATGTTAAATATCAGGGAAACATATTTATACAAGAATTCTATGTCATAATTATATTAAAATTGTTCAAAATAAAAGTTATCTGAAAATCTGGTGCGGGCAACACACGACTTTCACTTACCTTCGTTTTTAGAATCTATTGAAGAATTTTCAAATACATTAAGAGATAAAAATGAGTGAAACCATTAAAGAATTAGTTATATGGAATTTCTATAGAAACATGTGTTTTATTAAAAAATCAATTATATTATTATCAAAAATAATCACTTAGTTTTATCGGCTATTTATCACTCTCTATGAACTTTTAAAAGCTTGTGTATGAGATAATATTTTTTCTAAAATCATTAGCTTTCCACCGGTATTATCATACATGTATATTACTGTTCTTAAGTCGAAAAACAAAATATTGCATTAAAAAAATATGTTTTCATTTATCTCCTTTAATTGTTTTTGGAATTCGCGCAACATGCATATTTAGCTGTTATTTATCAATGCTAACAAGATAGTAGGGTTATTTTTATAGAATCTACAAAATTAAAGGTACTTTAGAAAAGAAAAATATTGGCATTTAAGCCCTATCAGACTATTTTAATCTGAATGAAACCTACATAATATTAAAGCCCATGAGATTTTACATCGATATAGCGAGTTTAATCAAAATCGGCAGAGCCGCTTTTGAGAAAATCATAAAAAGGTGCAATATGCACAGTGTAAAGTGACTCTTCTGCTAAGCCGATTTTGATGAAAAAGTTTTTGTGACATCTCAGGCGTATAGTTGTCTTTAATATGAAATTACAGTTTCATAGGACATTTCGTCGTATGACGTTAAATAGGACCCGGGAGTTACCACACACAAACACCCACAGAGACCTTTTTTGGGACTTGGTTATTTGGACTCAGGGTACCCTAAAACGTGTATTTTTGTCGAAAACTGGAACTCGAAAATGTTCTCGTCGCAATACTTTCCCTTACTATATATAGTAAGTGAAAGCAAAAAAGTTACTTAAAATGTAAATAAAATATGATTTCCTTAAATAAACACACCAATTTTGACCAGTTACACTATTACCCAGTTTTATTTATGTCATAATATTCCGTATAAATTAATACTTCATGTTATTTTGATAACATCTTGTTTTAGCACTCCTTGAAATCGGTCGATTAAAAAAAGTTCATATGTTTCTCCGATTTGATAGTGAAAAAAAAACTCTTTTCTAAATTCTATAGCGAACAGCTGATGCGCTCGATGATAACAGTCATACGTTACTTCGTCTCTCAGATTTTTGCTCTTTTCAGTAGGAATTCGCTTGAGTTCAGTCTGGAAAACATCACTAGACTTCAAGAAAACCACAGCAGTAAATATTGGAGAAATATCGGTAAGCAAAGTTATAATTTACTTTGTAGAATCGCGAAAAGTGAAAGGAGGGTCACTGATCAGCTGATTGCCGCTAGCTCGGCAAGCTCGGGCTTGCTTTTCTTTAGCTTATCTTTCTTTTATTATCTTTCCTTCTCATTCTCATATCATTATTTATTTATTATTTTTCCTTTTTTTTTTTTTTTTTTTTTTAATCAATGAGATATTTCCATCAAGTTATGTCCTCAAAAGCTACAAGTAAAAGATCTAGATCTGCAGGTTCAAACTCGTCTCCTACAAAACAGAGACCTCGCCGTGAAAATAATAAAAAAATGATTCCACCAGCGACCGCTTCAGCTACCTCTTTAGGATCTGAACCACAGCCTAGCACATCATCACAAGGATTAACTGATGAATCGCCGTTTTTTACACCGAATCCATTTCAGATCCTCCAAAATGAAAAAGAAACCATGGAATCTTCTCCTATACCCAGGGAACCACTACCTCCACCAATATTTGTTAAAAATATTAAAAATTTTCAACTGATGTGTGCGCATTTAAACAAAGTAACTGATCCTAATAGTTATTCTTGTATAAGTAGAACCAGTGATACTAAAATATCCCCGACTACCGCCGAAAGCTACAGAAAAATAGTGAAATATCTGATTGAGACCAAAGCTGATTTTCATACCTATCAGTTGCGCCAGGAGAGAGCTTTAAGGGTTGTAATTAGAAACCTACACCCTTCGACACCAGTTACAGCTATCAAAGAAGAACTGACGGAGATAGGCTATAAAGTGCGGCAAGTGACCAATGTCCTAAAAGATAAAATTCCACTGCCTCTATTCTTCGTGGACTTGGAACCATCAGCAGGAGTTGAAAAAATTTACGACCTCAATAGGTTGTACTATACTAGTGTAAGAGTTGAGAAACCTTACACTAAGAAAGAAATAGTTCAGTGCCATAATTGTCAGGCATATGGTCATACGAGAACTTACTGTCACCACACACCACGCTGTGTGAAATGCGGTGAGCAACATAAATCAGAAGAATGTACACGATTAAGATCAACACCCGCTGTATGTGCTCTGTGCCTAGAGGACCACCCGGCTAACTACAAGGGATGTCAAATCTACAAGAACCTCAAAAGCAGATACCAAAAACCTCAGAATCTGGATGAAACAGCTGAACCGATCAGAAGCAGAAGACAACCTTCAAAAACAATTGATTCCAATGTAACATTTGCCCATCTACTTGGAGGTGGGGACCAGAACAAAGAGGCCCTGCCGGTACAACGCATACTTCAAAATCCTGAATCCCTTCTACAACCACCTATTCCTAAAAATTTACCCAACCCTCAAAAACCTCATCCGCATCAAATTTCTCATATTCCTCCTCCATCAAATGTCACAGACCTTACAAGTTTGATGACATCCTTCATCACTGAAATCAAATCTCTTGTTATGCCGCTAATATCACTACTTACTAATCTCGTATCAAATTTAATCCCTTCCTTAAAAAATCCTTAAATGACTACACCTAACTCCTTATCCATTCTCCTTTGGAATGCGAATGGTGTTAGAAATCACACTGACGAACTTACAGCTTTATTGCAAGACAAAACCGTTAATGTAGCACTTATTACTGAAACTAGACTAACCACTAAACAGTTCCTTAAAATCCCGCAATACGTAACATACCGTACAGACCACCCAGACGGAAAAGCCCATGCCGGTACTGCTGTCATTGTGCACCAGTCCCTCTCCCACCATATACTCCCAGTTCCCTCCTATGATTTCCTACAATGCACCGCCATAGTAATCAAGACTTTTTCTATTCCGATCACCCTCGCATCAGCGTACTGCCCTCCTAAACATTCCATCTCCAACATTCTATTCGAATCCTTCCTCAATGCCTTAGGAAACCACTTCATTCTGGGTGCAGACATGAATGCTAAGAACCAACAATGGGGTTGCAGATCACGAATTGTCGTGGGCGGAATTTACAGTCTGCACTCAGCTCTAGACGTTTCAACCTCCTGCCTCCTGACTCCCCTACCTACTGGCCAACTGATCCTAACCGTAATCCTGACATCCTTGACTTCTTCATTCACAGCGGATTAGGCTCCCTAAACATGTCGGTGACTCGCCTTGATGAACTGTCCTCTGACCATAGTCCATTGCTCCTTAAAGTATCCCTAATTCCTATTCCTAAACCCACCCCACCGTCATTTATCAGAGGACCAGTAAACTGGGACCTTTTTCGCCAAATCCTGACCAGTGATATTGACCTCAGAGTGAAACTCAAAACTCCAGATGACCTTGACGATGCCGTAAACTCCTTCACCATCGCTATTCAACAAGCTGTTTGGACTGCCTCCTCTCCCAAGCACTCCCAGATTTAAGTCATAACCAAAATCATTTACCACAACACCTCATAGACCTCATCCGCACCAAACGCCGATCCAGATCCTTATGGCAACGCACCCGTCACCCCACAGATCGCCGCTCCTATAACTTTTATTGTAGACAGTTAAAGAGGGAGTTGGCGACCTTCCGTTCCCAATCCTTTAGTTCCTTCCTTTCTTCTCTTTCGGCTTGTGACAATTCCCTGTGGAATGTCACCAAGAAAATTCTAAAATCCCACCATATTTCCCATCCCCTCCGTCGTAGTAATGGTTCCTGGGCTGCGTCTGATGAAGACAAAGCCGAGGAACTTGCCAAATACGTTTCCCAAGTCTTCACACCTCATCCAGAATTCAATCCAAACCACACTTCAGTAGTGGAACAGTTCCTTCAGTCTCCAATCCCGCTTTCATTACCTCCTAAAGCAGTTAATCCCTCTGAGGTCAAATATCTTCTCCGAAAACTTGCACTCCGTAAATCTCCTGGATACGATCTCCTCACTCCTCAGATTCTCAGACAGCTTCCATCTAAAGCCGTTATATTTCTAACATATATTTACAACTCCATTCTACGCACTACTCATTTTCCTCTCTTATGGAAACATTCCACTATAATTCTCTTCCTAAAACCAGGTAAACCTCCTAACACTACGACATCATATAGACCTATCAGCCTACTCCCAGTCCTTTCAAAAATCTTTGAAAAAATCCTCCTCAAACGAATATTACCTTTATTAGAATCCCACACTATTCCTTCCCATCAGTTTGGATTCCGTTCTCAACATTCAACCGTTCAGCAAGGGCTCCGAGTCGTTGACCATATTTCCTCTGCCCTTGAGAATAAGGAGTACTGCTCGGGTGCATTTCTGGACATAACGCAAGCATTTGACCGGGTGTGGCACCCGGGATTGCTCTTTAAGCTCAAAAACCATTTACCCCTATCCTTATACCTAGTCCTCCGATCCTATCTATCAAACCGCTCCTTCCGAGTTCGTTGTGGTGCAGAATATTCCAATTATTATCCAGTAGAATCCGGTGTTCCTCAGGGTAGTGTCCTTGGTCCTATCCTCTACAATATATACACGGCTGATATTCCTCTTTGCCCTAATACCTTCCTAGCAACGTACGCTGATGACACAGCTATCCTATCCTCTCACTTAGATCCCGAAATTGCATCTACAGGCCTCCAAACACACCTTTCTCAAATTGAAGACTGGTGTAACAACTGGAGAATCAAAGTAAATCAATCCAAATGCAGACATGTCACCTTTACCCTTCGAAGACAATCCTGCCCTCCAGTTCTCTTTAACTCCGTTCCGCTTCCTTTCTCCGACACAGTCCGGTATCTTGGCTTCCTTCTGGACAAAAGACTAACTTGGAACCCGCATACTAGACTTAAACGACAAGAGCTTAATCGACGATTTGGACAATTATACAGACTACTGAACAGAAATTCTAAATTATCTATCGAGAACAAACTGCTAATATACAAGACAGTACTGAAACCTATCTGGACCTACGGACTTGAACTGTGGGGGACAGCTAAATTTTCTAACATCAAACGCATTCAATCCTTCCAATCAAAAGTCCTCCGAACAATAGTTAATGCTCCTTATTATGTATCCAACCATACCTTACACCGCGACCTAAATATTCCATTTATTTTAGACCTTATACCATTAAAATTCTCTAAATTCCATCAGAACCTTATCCATCACCCTAATCCCCTAGCTCAATCCTTATCCAGCTCCACACATCCTTACCATCCTCCTAGAAGGTTGAAACGGCAGTGGCCTCGAGACCTCTTGTAAAATGTATATTGGAGTTCTAGCATTGGCTAGATTCTCCACTCACGTGCTGTATGCTTGTGAATTGTATATAGGTATGAGTGACTTTTGTATATATTTTTATTGATTTTGTTTTGTATTTATTTATATTGTATTATTATTATTATATACATTTATTGTTTTGTATATATCGTGTGAATCCAGTATGAATGTTGTACTTTATCCCTATTAAAAATGTCCTAAATTGGACAGATTGTAATATTGTTCAATAAAGAATTGTTTCTAAAAAAAAAAAAAAAAAATTCTATAGCTTTCAGGAAATCCGACATTTTTCGCTTTTATTAATTGCAGATTCATCAAATTCCATTTGTATTGCTTTTTCTTGAATAAGGAAAATCTCTGAGGTAAATGTAATTCTCAAAAATTCTCAATCAGCTGCAATGAAAAACCGATGCAGTTTTTCCTTAAAAGCTGAAAAGGTCGTAAACTTTTTTATTTATTCGTATATATTACAATTTGTCATAATAGACAATAATAATATTGCTGCAGGATCACATTGATACAATATAAACAAAATTTAAAATAAACAAATTACATAAAATAAAATGAATAAAATGAAAACTGGTGCCCGCAACACACGACATTCCCTCACCTCCATTGTTAAAAGCAATTGTAGAATTTTATTTAATGTTACAGTTGAAAAACTGTTAAAGAAAAACATTAAGTTTAATGGAAACATAAGTTTCAGATTAAGTCTAACTCTTACTATAAAAATTATTATATACAATAATCACATAATCCACTTTTTACCAATCTCCATTACCTTGTGCAGCTTCCTGTATATAATAACATCATATCTAAAATTTTATATATGATAACATCATATATGATATGATAACATCATATCTAAACTTTCCAGCGGGATATTATACATCTATATTACTATTGTCAGGTAGAAAAAAACAAAAACACATTATCGAAATAAAATATTTTTGCACTTTTCTGCTTTAGTTCGTTATAAAATTCGATCAATTTATATATTTACCTGTATTTCATCAACCTCAATAAGATTCTAATGTAATTTTTTTAGTCGGATCTACTAAATTAAAGATATTGAGGATGTATAGTCGACAGTAGAAACTATTATAGGTGAAATAATCAGGAATCAGTCATTTTTTGGAAATTTTTAATTTTGCCAACGTTTCGGCTCAACCTTGTGAGCCATTATCAGGGCTACAAACATCAGAAAAAAAGAGATACATATTAATATGATAATGAAATTTTTTTTTAATGTAGTGACAATGATAACATTTGAAATAAAACAGAACATATGCCAACATACTTAAATATTATAGATACAAATAATGACAATATGATAAACAATCTGATGATGATAAGCATAAAAACAAAACTTTCGACTTTAATATAGAAGTAAAAAAAAATATAAATATATATATATATATATATATATATATATATATATATATATATAAACGTACCATTACTGAGCCATGTCCAAGCATAAACTGAGGAAAACCATAAACATAGGTAGTATGGGGAGGGGTTCGTGTAAAAACCCTGAAGGTTTTCCCCTCTAAGTGTAATTACTACAGCTTATCTTTGTTTTTAAAAATGTTTATAAAATTATACAATGGATAAACAAAACAATATACTCGTATGTACAATAAGGCTCAACATTTTTAACAGAAAATTATAAACACTAGAATCTGAGGTATGTAAACGATCCATGAGGTATATAATAAAAAATAAAATAAATAAAAAACAAAAACCAGAAGTGTTATAAACGAAAAGATAAATATACAGTAAATAAAATATAAATTACACAAGCAAATTGTACAATAAAATAAAAAAGTTATAACTTAAGGAGACGGAAGATGTTGGCATACGAGGGAGAGATTATTTCATTGCCTGTTTTATGATTGACGGGTACTCGATCTTTTTCCATATGGATGTGTATATTATTGTCATATTAATATGTATCTTTTTTGTTCTGATGGTTGTAGCCCTGATGATGGCTCACAAGCTTGAGCCGAAACGTTGGCAAAATTAAAAATTTTCAAAAAATTACTTATTCCTGATTATTCCACCTATAAAATTAAAGATACTTTAAAGGAAGAAAATAAAATAATTTGGCATTCCCTGTCAGACTATTTTAATCAGAACGAAATTTCCAAGAACCCAATAAACATGACATGGACATCGCGAGTTTAAATGAAATCTTCAGAAAGGCTTATGAGAAAATCGTAAAACGGTGCAAAATGCATTATTTAAAGTGGCTCTTCTAGTTCACCGATTTTGTCGAACAAGTTGCTGTAACATCAAAGGTATATACGCTTCTAAAATGTGAAATTTTAGTTTTATACAACCTATAGGTTTGGAGCTGGGCTTGCTGTATACACACACACACACACACACACACACATATACAAATCTTTTTGTGGGACTTTTTTATCTGGACTCGGGGACCTTAAAACTTTTGTTTCCGATGAAAACTCGAATTGGAAAATGTTCAAAATCGCGATTATTTCCCTTATTTTATGTTTCATTTTCATGTAAGTGAAAGTAAAAATATAGATGCAATTAAATGTGCAATGGTAAATTAACTGTTTAATAACCTTTTATATAAGTTTATTTATAAAATAACGTTATTAAAAAATAGGATAAACACATATTCTAATAGCGATTTTCTTTTTTTTTTTTTTTTTTAATTTATTTTTATGTGGTAATATGATACTGAACTCTTAAAGTTCTTAGAGTTAAAATATAAAATAGCGAGAAAGTATTGTTTTAAAATATAATAATTGGCACACAGGCGACTGTTCCACAAACTATGTAAATAACTTCCTCCTACATATTTTCTTATTATCCAATCCTACCCCTATAACAGATTCCTTCAAAATAAATCACAAAGTTCCTATTAATCCTACTTATCTCATTCAGCTGTAAAAAATAATAATCAAAAAAATATATATATCTCGTGTTTTGCATACAGATACATTACTCAAAACACTATCGGAACATATAAGAAAATACTTTTCCTTACTATATATAAAATATAAAAGGGAAAGTATCGCAATCGTGAAAATTTTCGAATTTTCGTTTTCAACGAATATACACATTTTAGGATCTTCCGAGTTTTAAATGACGAAGACTTGCATAAAGGTCTGTGTGTGTGAGGTAAGTCAAGCCTAAAAGAAAATTCGTACGAAAATGAAATTTCATATTTAAGACAGCTATACGTCCCAGAGGTTGCAGGTACTTTTGCATCAAAATGGGCTGACCGAAAGTGATCTATAATTTTATAAAAACTGATAAAATATAAGTGATACTCTATATCATGCATTTTGCACCTTTTAACGGGTTTGATTAAATTAGCTGAATTTATGTAAAATTTAACGGTCTTTCATATCATGCTGGAATTATTCTGATTGAAACAGTCAGACACGACTTAAATATTCGATATTATAAATTTTCATCATCTTAAATACCTTTAATTTTGTTAATGGAGAGTGCTTAAATACCGATAAAACTAACTGATTGTTATAGATAACAATATAATAGATTATTTAATAAAAAACACGTTTTCATCAAAATCCAATTTAATTGATTCGTAGTTTGGCACCCAGGACTGCTTTACAAACTCCGTTCATTCCTCCCTCCTATATACGTTTACTACCTTACCATCCAGTCCTACCTCTCTGGAAGATCCTTCTTAATAAACCACAATAATTCCTATTCATCCCTTTTTACTCAGTCTGCCGGTGTTCCTCAAGGCAGTATCATAGGACCCATTCTTTACAGTCTATACAGCTGATATCTTATCCTATCCTTACACTTTTATTTCTACCCATGCTGATGACACCTGCGTGTTTATAAATTATTACATATATTCTTTGCTGATAATGGTCAGGTTAAGACGACTTCAAACGAGTACTTTTAATTTTTCAGGAGATGTATAGTTTTTGAGTTATTCGAAAATCAATTCAGTTTTACGTTTCAGACAAATTTTATTTTTGACCAATCACAGGAGAATTTTTTTCAAATCCAGCCTTCTTGCATGTCTAGACGGTAAGGCGAAGCTTCAGGAAAAATTTCAACTTCACAAACATCGTCATTTTCGAGATATTGCGATGACCGGATAATCGAGTGAAATGGCACTTTCTTTTATAAATATATATTAAAGAATATTGCAGTAAGATATAATATGACTGTTTTGTTATATCTTACCTGAATGATGACGTGATTCAAATACTATAGCAACGAGTGAATTATGATAGTAAAATGATTTTAAAGTTTCTTTTTTCTTAACACCTTCTCATAAGATGGTGGGAATAACATGTTAAAGGTGCTAATGATGGTGACGATGTAAATGGGAGACATAGGCTACACATGAAACCCATCTGGAAGCTCTCACCGTCCCTGACAGCGTCCACATTTCATCACACTCCTTCCATTTATCAAATTAACCTGAAACTCTAGTGCTTTGGCAGGGTTGGCCCTACTTTTTTGCTTTTTGAATTAAAATTAAAATTATTCTTTCAGATATTTGCTACACATTTATAATAACACAGTTATAATTTATAATTTATATATATATATATATATATATATATATATATATATATTATATATATATATATATATATATATATATATATCGTCGTTTTTGCTGTTTCCAAATGTATGACTTTAGGAGTCAAGGGTTTTTTCTCCTTTATTATTTTTTATTTATTATTATTATAAGACGTATTGTTATTATGTGTCTATTAAATTTGAATAACATGAATTAAGGTTTGGGACATAAAATTAATTCAAGAAACGTTGCATTAATATAGCATTTTTATTGGGTTGTTTCACATGAAATGTCCGTTTTTATAGTTTCTGAAATACATAAAGGATTTTGTAGGTCTCTGTTATTTTCTTCCGAATGTTTACATGTTTAAAGTAAACAGTTACTAATCCTCTACCTTTGTATAAACATTAGCTTCCATCAATTACCCACTTTTTAGTATACCTCCAAATATGAACATGGAAACAAGAGATTTTCGAGTAATATTTTTGTACGAGTTCATACTCGGCAATTCAGGAGCTGAGGCCGCTAGAAATGTTTGCAAGGCGTTTGGGGAAGGGAGTGTTAATGAACGGACCATTCGCCGTTGGTTTGCTAAGTTTTGAGGTGGTGATACTGACTTGAAAAACTTGCCTCGACGAAGACTTCCGTCCGTAATAGACAACGATGTCCTCAAACATTCAGTAGAAGGAAACCTCTACCAAACAGTTAAAGGACTCTCAGCGCAACTAAATGCAAGTGCATCTACCGTTTCCAGACATTGAAAGTGTATTGGGAAAGTAAAAAACCTCGATACATGGGTACCTCATGATCTCACTGAGCGGCAGCAAGACAAGACCCCATGTTTCAAAACATACCGTGTAAAAATTGAAAGAACTGGGCTACGAAGTTCTTCCGCCCCCACCATATTCTCCCGACTTGTCTCTAACAGATTACCACCTGTTTAGGAATGTAGACAACTTCGTCAAAGGAAAACTTTTTGAAAATGATGATCAAGTGAAAAGTGCGCTTTCAGATTTTGTTTCACTTCAAAGCTCAGAGTTTTTCAGTTCAAAGGAGAAAAACTTTGGACTCCTGAAGTCATAAATTTGAAAAATTCTCCTTACTTGAACTATTCCTAGCATCTTTGCTTTAGGGTTCTTTAAAATTTCATTGTTTACGCATATGTCTTTGTAAGACGCTATTTTATTTGAAAATATGACATTATTTTCTGGAGGTTCATAAGTAAAATATATTGCAATTTAGCTTTTTTTAGTAGGAAAAAATAAATCTTCTGTAATTAAGTCATCAAAAAATTATTCCTTTAAAATTAGTAGTAATATAAACTCATAATATACCGTTGGAAATTGGAAAAGATTTTAGAAAAGTTAATGATTCCTGATTGGTCATCGTTACATTATACTTAAAATTGACTTATGATGGAAAGATTAGTTTGTAATCTAATTTGAATATCTTTAAAAACTATCAAATACATGCACAATATAATTCAATGATCGCCCTACACACTTCTGTCGTAACTCGATAATGAAAACGTTTATGTTAATAGTTAATAAATGGTATTTTTTACTTTATTTTTTTCGTATGTATTACAATTTGTCATAATAGACAATAATAATAGGATAATAGGATCACATTCATACAATATTTACAATATAAACAAAAGGAAAGTCAAATTACATAAAATGAAGTCAAAATAAATAAACCAAACATATCATATCCATATCTATGTACAATATTTACAATCAGCTAGGGAACCCCGGACGGGGCTTGTCCCTCCACTTGTAGAAGGACAAGCAGAGCCCAAAGGATCCCAGCACATCCCTCTCAGCCACATCACTGGTGAGAGCCAGCGGAAGCTGAGGGCGCCACAGCACAATCACACCGCACATGAGAGGAGAATCTGACCAGTGTCAGAACTCCAGCATATGTATTTACAAAACATTTCGGGGCTACTGCCGTTTCAACCTTCTAGGTGGGTTGTATGGATGAGTGGAGCTGGATAGGGATTGTGCTAGAGGATTAGGATGATGAATGAGGTTCTGGTAATAAGTGGCTTAAGAATAAGATCGCACTTGTTCAATTTTTTCATAAAAACCTCAATTTGTGCGAAAATTTCAAAATAAATGTGCAAAGCTATTTTGATCCTTAAACAATTCGGCCAATTTAATATAATGAAAAAAAAAAATGTATCACAAATATAGGGGAGGGGTGGGGAGGTGTTTAAAGAAATACAGGTGTTCCATGAAAAGAGGAAGATTGTAAATGAAGCAGGAGAAAAAGCCCATTCACTGGAATAAATAATACCCTCTTATGTATTTCCATTAAATTTTCTTTCGACCAATAAATATAAAGACGTTAAGTGACTGGAAACGTGCTTGGACTTCGATAGAAGATAGGAAATCCAAAATCATTAAAAAGGACCTCAGGTGCTGAGTCCCAACTTTCAAACTGGCTGTAGGACGAAATCCAGCCACTGGAAAAGGAAACATATGCCACATAATTGGAAATTGCAATTCGACTCATGATACCTGATGACAAGGAGAGCTCTACATATATCAACGATGTGATAAATTAATTAATTATTAAATATTCAACAACTTCTCAATTTGTTTCTTATAATTTTTACTTACCTATATATGAAATCTGTAGGGAAAGCTATGGTATATTGCGATCGTGAAGATTCGAATCCAGTTTTCAACGGATATAAACGTTTTAGTACCAAAACGTCTGTGTGTGTGTGTGTGTGTGTGTGTCCGATCTTTATACCCCATCCCACAGAACTAAAGCCTTCGGTGGATGTTTTCAAGCCCATTCCACTGTATTCTAGAATTCCATTCCTTCCAATACACGTCATGCTTCTTCCCTATCAACATACAAATATTTTCTTTTCCAAAACCTATTATTCTAAACAGACACTTGTTGATTTTTAAAATTTAAATTAGATTTTTGATTGAAAGTACTCAATCATAATAATGACGGAATATCCATTTTTTTTTTTTTTCAAAATTAGTTGTTTTAAACCTGTCATTCCATTCTTGTACTTATTTATTTAGTTTTTAATTATTATTCTATTTTTTTCTAATTTCTATTTAAATAATTAAATCATTTTGTCTATTCTGGTCAGATATGTTATCTTTATTTGTAACACTTATCTTAAGGGACTAAGTCCCAGAATAAAGTCATTTCTTTTTCTATTCTATATTATTCTATTTACTATTATATTACTTTAAAATTGTTCATAATGTATAAACCATTATCTTATTTCTTAATTTTATTGTTATTAATGTCAATCCATCCTGGTACTGTCCTCACAACCTACGCAGATGACACTTGTGTGTTATCCGTAAATAATGACCCATCTGTTGCTTCCGAAACCCTTCAGTCTCACATTTCTTCCATTGAAGAATGGTGTCAAAAGTAGCGAATTAAAATCAACCCAACTATATCCCATCAAATTACCTTCACCCTTCGTCGAAAACCTATGTCCGCCTGTCCCACTATTTCCTTTAATAATATTCCACTCACCTCAGTTGAACAGATCCAGTACCTAGGACTCCATCTAGACAAACATCTTACATGGAATCCTCACATAGACTGAAACGACAAGAAACAGCTCGTAGATACCGCTTACTACAATACTTACTGGACAAACGATCAAAACTTTCTACATACTACAAAAAATTAATTTATATTACCATCATTAGGCCTACATATGGGACATATGGGATTGAGTTATGGGGATCCACCAAACCATCCAATTCTTCCCGAAACCAATCAATCCTTGCAATCCAAAATTCTCCGAAAGATACTAAACGCCACGTACTTTGTTACCAACAAAATAATTCATAAAGTCCTAAATATCCCATTAGTAGCAGATCTATCCCGAACTAGATATTCCTCCTTTTATTTCAAATTACCCGTCCACTCCAACCCACTCGTCCGCAAACTCTCATCTCCTATTCCTGATCATCTTCCAAGGCGGCTGAAAAGATGATGGCCTCGAGACCTACTTAGCTGAATAAGCTTTGAAGTTCTACCACTGGGTAGTTTCTTCACATGCCTGTATCACGCCCACTTGATCTATTAGCTTCTTCTTCTTCCAGTGGCGCGACAGGCCGTGTAGGCCCTGGGCCTCGCGGTGTAAACTCCTGCAAGTTTACACTCACGTTTCATGATGCAATTTTTAGTGTAGGGTCATCACTCCCTACGACTAATTTTGTGAGTGGCCACCCTTTGGCTGACGGGTCTCACATACCCGGGGGAGAGGTTGTGAGTTAATCCACATTTTTTTTTTTATCCTTATAAAAGCCCCGCCGGGACTGGGATTCGAACTCAGAACCTGTAGCATGAGAGGCTAGCGCGCTAGCCACTCAGCCACAGACTCCCCACGTGATATATTAGCACATTTACTTAATGTATTTTATTGTATAATACAGTTGTAAATTTCTTTTAAATAAAAAAAAAAAATTGTTATTAATGTGAATATATTACGCCGGCACATACACCTCCGCATATGCGCTATTGTACAGGAAATTTCCATAACTATTATTGCTATGTTTCTTACTATAATTTTTTTTTTTTTTTTTTTTTTTTTTTTTTTTTTTTATTGAGCAATATTACAATCTGTCCAATTCAGGACATTTTTAATAGTGATAAAGTACAACATTCATACTACATTCACACGATATATACAAAACTATAAATTTATATAATAATAATAATAAAATATACATATATACAAAATAAAATCAATAAAAATATATACAATAGTCACTCATACCTATATACAATTCACAAGCATACAGCACGTGAGTGGAGAATCTAGCCAATGCTAGAACTCCAATATACATGTTATAAGAGGTCACGAGGCCACTGCCGTTTCAACCTTCTAGGTGGGTTGTATGGATGGGTGGGGCTGGATAGGGATTGAGCTAGAGGATTAGGATGATGAATGAGATTCTGGTGGAATTTGGAAAATTTGGATGGAATCAGGTCTGAAATAAAAGGAACATTAAGGTCGTGGTGCAAGGTATTGTTGGAAACATAATAAGGAGCATTTACTATTGTACGGAGGACTTTGGATTGAAAGGATTGAATGCGTTTGATGTTAGTACGTTTAGCTGTCCCCCACAGTTCAAGTCCGTAGGTCCAGATGGGCTTCAGTATTGTCCTGTAGATTAATAATTTGTTGTCAACTGTAAGTTCAGATTTTCTGTTGAGTAGTCGGTATAACTGTCCGAATCGTCGGTTGAGTTCTTGTCTTTTAAGTCTTGTATGTGGGTTCCAAGTCAATCTTTTCTCTAATAGTAAGCCAAGATACCGGACTGTATCTGAAGGAGGAATTGGAATGGAATTGAAGTAAACTGGCGGACAGGAATTTCGTCGAAGAGTGAAGGTTACGTGTTTGCATTTGGCTTCGTTCACCTTTATGCGCCAAGCATTGCACCAGTCTTCGATAAGAGAAAGGTGTCTTTGCAGGTTTAAGGATGCTGTTTCAGGATTGGAACTGGATGATAGGATGGCGGTGTCGTCTGCAAAAGTTGCCAGAAAGGTATTAGGATGTGTAGGAATATCAGCAGTGTAAAGGATGTAGAGGACGGGTCCCAAGACGCTGCCTTGAGGAACACCGGCCTCAACGGGATAAAGGTTAGAAAATTCTACACCACAGCGAACGCGGAAGGAACGGTTTGAGAGATAGGATCGGAGAATGAGGTATAGAGACTGGGGTAAATGGGTTTTCAGCTTGAAGAGTAATCCAGTGTGCCATACCCGGTCAAAAGCTTGCGCAATGTCCAGAAACGCACCAGAACAATACTCTTTGCATTCAAGAGCTGAGGAAATATGGTCTACAACTCGGAGCCCCTGTTGAACTGTGGAATGCTGAGGACGGAATCCAAACTGATGGGAAGGAAGATTTTGAGATTCTAATATGGGTAGGATACGTTTAAGAAGAAGCCTTTCGAAGATTTTTGAGAGGATGGGGAGTAGACTAATAGGCCTGTAGGATGAAGTGTTGTTGGAAGGTTTGCCTGGTTTTAGAAAAAGAATGATAGTGGAATGTTTCCATAACAGAGGAAAATAGGTGGTGCGTAGGATGCAGTTGTAAATATAAGTAAGGAATATAATAGCTTTCTGCGGAAGTTGTCGGAGGATCTGGGGAGTAAGGAGATCGTATCCAGGAGATTTACGGAGGGTAAGTTTTTGGAGAAGATATTTGACCTCAGAGGGATTAATAGCTTTAGGAGGTAGGGAAAGTGGAATTGGTGACATAAGAAAGTCTTGCACTGTTGCGGTGTGATTGGCGTGGGATTCCGGGTGAGGAGTGAAAACTTTGGAGAGGTGTGTGGCGAATTCCTCGGCTTTATCTTCATCAGACGCAGCCCAGGAGTCATCACCACGTCGGAGAGGATGGGAAACTTGATGGTATTTTAGGATCTTTTTCGTGACATTCCACAGGGAATTATCACGAGCTGACAGAGAGGAGAGGTAGGAATTAAAGGACTGGGAACGGAAGGTCGCCAACTCCCTCTTCAATTGTCTACAATAGAAGTTATAGGAGCGGCGATCTGTTGGGTGTCGGGTGCGCTGCCATAATGATCTTGCTCGGCGTTTGGTATGGATGAGGTCTATAATATGTTGTGGAAAATGATTTTGGTGAGGATTTATATTGGGGTGTTTAGGAGAGGAGGCAGTCCAGACAGCTTGTTGGATGGCGGTGGTAAAGGAATAGACGGAATTATCTAGGTCATCTGGGGTTTTGAGGGTTACTCTGAGGTCAATATTATCGGTCAGGATTTGGCGGAAAAGGTTCCAGTTGACTGGGCCTCGGATGAATGATGGTGGAATGGGTTTTGGAATTGGAGTGAGAGATACTTTTAGGATCAGTGGACTATGGTCTGAGGATAGTTCATCAAGGCGAGTTACAGAAAAGTTGAGGGAGCCTAATCCGCTGTGGATAAAGAAGTCGAGGATGTCAGGATTGCGGTTAGGATCGGTTGGCCAGTAGGTAGGGGAGTCAGGAGGCAGGATATTAAAATTTCGGGAGTTGAGTGCAGACTGCAAATTTCGTCCCGAGAGTTCGTGGTTCTGGAACCCCACTGCTGATGCTTGGCGTTTAAGTCTGCACCCAGAATGAAACGATTTCCTAAGGAATCCAGGAAGGATACAAATTCGGAATTGGAAATGGAATGTTTAGGAGGACAGTATGCAGATGTGAGGGTTACCGGAAAGGAAAAAGTCTTGATTACTATGGCTGTGGCTTGTAGGAAATCATAGGTGGGAAGTGGGAGTAAATGATGAGAGAGGGATTGGTGGACAATGATAGCAGAACCGGCATGGGCTTTGCCGTCTGGGTGGTCAGTACGGTATGTCATGTATTGCGGTATTTTGAAGTACTGTTTAGTCGTTAGTCTTGTTTCAGTTATAAGTGCAACATCGATTGTTTTGTCTTGCAACAACGCTGTCAGTTCGTCAGTATGATTTCTAACACCATTCGCATTCCAAAGGAGAATGGATAAGGAGTTAGGTGAATTCATTTAAGGATTTTTCAAGGCAGGGATTAGATTGGATACTAGATTTGTAAGGAGTGATATAAGCGGCATAACAAGAGATTTGATTTCGGAGATGAACGATGTCATTAGACTGGTAAGATCTGTGACGTTTGATGGTGGAGGGATATGAGAAATTTGATGTTGAGGAGTTTTTTGAAGATTAGGTAAACTTTGAGGGATAGATTGTTGTACAATAGATTGAGAAAGTTGAGGAAAAAGTTGTTCCGGCAGTGCCTCGACTTCATGATTCTGGTTTCCACCTCCAAGCAAGTGGGCAAATGATACGTTTGAATTTACAAGTTTAGATGGTTCTCTTCTGCTTCTGGTTGGTACAGCTGTTTCATTCGGATCCTGAGGTTTTTGGTATCTGGTTCTGAGTTTCTTGTAGATTTCACATCCCTTGTAGTTAGCCGGGTGGTCCTTGAGGCACAGAGCACATACAGCGGGTGTAGATCTTGATCTTGTACATTCTTCTGTTTTATGCTGTTCACCGCATTTCACACAGCGTGGTATGTGATGGCAATAACTTTTGGTATGACCATATGCCTGACAGTTATGACACTGAACTATTTCCCTCTTTGTGTAAGGTTTTTCAACTTTTACACGGGTATAGTACAGTCTACTGAGGTCATAGATTTTTTCGACTCCTGCTGATGGTTCCAAGTCCACAAAGAATAGAGGCAGTGGACTTTTATCTTTTAGAACGTTGGTGACTTGCCTCACTTGGAATCCTAATTCTGTCAGTTCTTCTTTGATAGCTTCAACGGGTGTTGAGGAATGTAGGTTTCTGATTACGACCCTTAATGCTCTCTCCTGGCGCAGCTGATAAGTATGAAAGTCAGCTTTGGTCTCAGTCAGATATTTTACAATCTTTCTGTAGGTTTCAGCAGTAGTCGGAGATATTTTAGTATCATTGGTTCTACTTATACAATAATAACTATTAGGATCAGTTACTTTGTTTAAATGCGCACACATCAGTTTAAAATTTTTAATATTTTTAACAAATATTGGTGGAGGTAGTGGTTCCCTGGGTATAGGAGAAGATTCCATGGTTTCTTTTTCATTTTGGAGGATCTCAAATGGATTCGGTGTAAAAAACGGGGATTCATCAGTTATTCCTTGTGATGATGTGCTGGGCTGTGGTTCAGATCCTAATGAGGTAGCTGACGCGGTCGCTGGTGGAATTATTTTTTTATTTTGTTCACGGCGGGGTCTCTGTTTTGTAGGAGACGAGTTAGAACCTGCAGATCTAGATCTTTTACTTGCAGACTTTGAGGACATGACTTGGTGAAAATATCTCATTGATTAAGAAAATAATAATAATAAATAAATAATGAGATAAGAATTAAAGATAAAAGAAAGATAAGTTAACGAAAAGCAAGCCCGAGCTTGCCGAGCTAGCGGCAATCAGCTGATCAGTGACCCTCCTTTCACTTTTTCGTGATTGTACAAAGTAAATTATAACTTTGCTTACCGAAATTTCTCCAATATTCACTGCCGTAGTATTCCTGAGGTCTAGTGATGTTCTCCAGACTGAATTCAAGCGAATTCCTACTGAAAAAAGCAAAAATCTGAGAGACGATGTAACGTATGACTGTTATCATCGAGCGCATCAGCTGATCTTCTTACTATAATTAAGGTATGTTACTCCAAAAAACGGTCGATACTTTATATTTCTTTATTAAGGCGCAAATGTAGCTTTGGGCGTCATAGAGCCATATTGATTTTTTTTTTTTTAATTTTTACATAAATTGGACTGATTGTAATATTACTCAACAAAGAACTGTTTCTGAATTTTTTTTTACGTAATAGGATAAAATAGTGAACAATAATTTAATATAATATTTTTATTTTATTTTTTTTTTAAGAAAGAGTCATACAAAGCTTGCTGTCAAATTCTAAAATTAACAACAATTAATTAGGTAAGATATATATAAATTAATATATATATTTGAAAAAATGAAGAAAGTAAACCTAATGCAAATAAATATCTACGCTATAATTTCATGAACTAGAAACAGAGCTTTTTAAATATAATTATATATTTCCACTCCCATTTGGAGGTCTAAAGTTCTCGTTTCAACTCAAAGCAATTAAATATTAACAACCCGCACATACTAGAACTCTAACAAATCGCTTTTAAGGTGCTGGAAAGCACTTTTCCGAGGAAGAAAGCGTGTGGGAGTTGCTTTGATTAACGCTAAACTATCAACATAAAATTAATTAGCTTGAGTGGGCGGCTCTTAGGCGGATTGCAGTTTGCTCAAACGGAAATGTTGAAAAGCCCCTTTTTCTCAGTCTCCAACTCTCACTCACTTCGACTATTGAGGAATTTTTATACTCACTCCTGTAAGGACTAAATTTACCTTCCTTTAGCTCTGTCATATTACATATATAGCAATACAACTCATCGACTTTTTTATATTATAATTATTTACTAAATATAAGGAGAGGCGTAGTCTAGTAGATAAAGCTATATATAAATAATTATAAATTTATTATTTAATTTGTTATTTCAGCTGAGGTATGGAGCCCCTTCTGGGATAGACCCAGCCTGTTTATAGTGGGTACCCAAATTGGGGAAAAAGC
Organism: Piezodorus guildinii; assembly: GCA_023052935.1. Classification (NCBI taxonomy): domain Eukaryota; kingdom Metazoa; phylum Arthropoda; class Insecta; order Hemiptera; family Pentatomidae; genus Piezodorus; species Piezodorus guildinii. The sequence goes on along the minus strand of CM041295.1, from coordinate 21,898,457 downwards.
CTAGACCCTGTTACGGTTGTAATATTAATAGCACCGTTATATTTAAATAATATATATATATATATATATATATATATATATATATATATATATATATATATTTTTTTTTTTTGTAACCTAAAATAATGACTGATTTTATTTTAAAGTTTAATTTTAATGTTTTCGTTATTTACATTAAAAAATAACGAGGCGCCCTGAATAATAGACCAGGACAAATTTGAACCCACACCCTTCTCCCCTGAGTGTGGTCAATCTATGAGACGATGGTTACAACCCTCCATGGGGTGTAGTGTTATAGATTATTTTTTTTAATTTATCGGGTGTTAGGTCTATAAAAAATATTTCTTCTTACTATTTTTGTTTATTATAGTTTCGATCCCCCGTAAAACAAACAATTATTGACCTATATAACACCCCGGGGCTCACCAATCAGGCCTAACTGCAGGGCAACTCCAACCTCCAAGCCACCTCCTCTCCAGCCCTGGCGGCCAAAGCCCAACCTATTAAAAACAAAATTTAACAATAAACATTACTGTTATAAATATAATAGTCTATATCTAAATTTCTATTCAATTCAATAAAATATATTTGTCTATTAAAAATAAAAATGAAAAGTCAACCTACCTTAAAAAAGTATATTATAAAAACAACAACAGAACAATCCAAAATATTTTATATAAACAATGACAATAGAACTATTAACAATAAATAACCCAACTCATTTTTTCTGACTTTTTTTTTTTAAATACATTTAAAATGTATAAACTGGCACTTGCTGGCAATATTGAAAGCATCGGTGTAACATCTTGGGCGAATAGTTGTCTAAATTTTGAAATTTCGTTTTCTTGCTTGATCACACACATACACAGATCTTTTTGCGGGACTTGTTTTTTTATTTTGTTTTTTTTCTTGGTTTCCTGATACATGTATTTCCCGTGAAAACTGGAATTATAAAACTTTCACTCTATATATTTTTCATATAAAAGTGAACTAATAATTATATACAAAAAGAGAATAGGAAATATTTTTTTTAAATAATATTTTTTCCTCATCATAATCTAATTATTTAATTTCATATAAATTATCAATCCATTACCTTTTACAGCTGTGTATATTATACATTATTTTTATTTAAATAATTTTAATTTCAATCAACAATTGAGACGTTGCTTTCCAAAAGGTACTAAAGGACATTTTTTACGAAATTGATTTTTTTACATATTTGTATTCTCATCATTTAGTTTTATCTAAATATTCTATTTTATGTTATCTAATGAGTTCTCAAGTCCTTAAAAAACGCGATTTAGAAATGCGGTAATTTTCTAAAAGTACTAATTACGCATTTATTTTCGTTCCAAATCATTCTAAAAAAAAAAATTTCATAACTTTAATATGATGTTATTATTATAGTAAGAAAATAATTCTAAATTTTAAGGCAAAAAGACCCAAATAAGTAGTTTAATAATATAGTAATGAGAGATTTTCGTGCTTCCTGTAAAATTTTCTAGAATGGATATAGTTCCTTTTGGAAATCAACGTCTCAATTATAGATTATTTAAATAAAAATTAAAGTTGCTTTAAAGAAGTAAATCTATATATACATAATTTTTCATACTTACTGCAAAACGATCAAATTCTATGTTGAAAGCAATTGGTGGTTGCATAGTATTACAAGAAAAAAACATTTCTGTAGAATACTTGAATTAATTTACAAATTTTCCAAAAATCACAGCATTCCTAAAACACATAAGAAAACTACGGTTTTGGTTGTGTTTTTTTTTTTTTCGGTAAGACATTGAATAATTTATTTATATATTTTTTACTAAAACGTTATATATTCTAGAAATCGATTCTCCGAGTTTTTCCATCTCGTTTGATGTTTAAATAACCTATTGCTGGATAAAATATTAATTTTTCAATTCCGGGATATTGGATGTTAGAATGCAATCAGCTCTAGATATTCCACAATATAAAACATATGTATATAAACTAACATTTAAAAATATGAATAATCTGTCACAACACAGTAAATAGGAAATATAAAAGTTAAGAGCCTGACGATGGCAGGACAATTATTAGCTGTCTGATACGTTCTTCCTATCAATATAAAACCTTTTCCATGAAAGGAATATCATTGCTTGTTTATCACGAACAAACTTGTCATCTGCACGTATGTGTACTCGCCTACGTCTGTGTGTAAACCGGAATAGGGGTGGGACAGTGGAATCATGGCTAACCAAATCAATTTTTAATATATAGGAGAGACCTTGACCAACTTTTAACTTGAGCTTGTATATTTCCGATGTTTAACCTAATATAAAAAAACAACAGTTGATACAGATAGAACTATTCAGGTACCTGAAATACTAATCCGTAACACATATGTATTTCTGGGTATTATACGTATTTAGTTGATTTTCTAAACCCCTGACGCTTAAGCAACCTCCCCCATACCCGGGGTAGGTTGACCATAAGCATGGGGTAGGTTGACCTAGGCAGTAATTAGTGTAAATAAGGAGGATTAGTATGAAATAAAACATAAAAATGTGCTAAATGATAGCCTTTTTTAATTTAATTATTAACAAACTTAAATTTGAGATCCTTCTCAGCTAATAAAGAACTTTTATAAAGGTAACAATCTCTTTTTGAACTATTGATAAAAAAGCCTAAATTAACAATACGTAACATACATTTTGTGTAATTTCTGTTTTAACCTTAATTGGAACTTGAATTATTCTAATCAATATCACATTGCTATTATAAAAATATTATTCGATATCGCTCCTGGGGATTCGGAATTTTTTCGATGTGGTATTAATGCTCTTATTATCGAAGATTACTTCATGACAAGCTCTTTCTAGGATATATTTTGATATATTCCCCCTTTCAGATTTTCTTTTGTACGTCCTCATTTTCAGTACAAATTCAAAACAGTAATTTAGTATGTGAGAGAATACCATAATAGTGTTTACATTGATGATGCACATAAACGATTAGGTGACCCACACGATTATTTAAAATAATTAAAAATGTTATACTTATTTTAAAAGGGTTGGTTGAATAATTAGTCTACCTACCCCGAAAAACATTTGTCAACCAACCACAATTCCGAATTTTACCTCGGCATCGTATGCAAACTCTGGCACTACCGTAGATTATCCAATTTGTGCTACTCGTCAATATTTGTTTGTGAAATTGGTCCATTTTGTCAGTGTGGCGCCCGAACATCAAGACACTTAGCTAATAGCTAAGCTATTTTAATCCCTATGAACGATTCCAAAACCTATATCCAGTGTCTCCGCAAATGTTCGTAGGTCGTATCTTTGGAAAGAAACTTGGCAAACCTTTTTTTAGTAGTACGTTATGTTAAGGCATCTTCCCCATATACCATAACTTACATATTTTATGATAGACATTCAACGCTCGCTTTATTGAAATAAGAAAGCATAAGAAAAAAAATGCACTTTATCATTTGACATATTCACTACTCAGTAGCACTGACAAAACTAGGGCCAGAGGAACCAAATACAACTTTTAAAGAGCGGACTTTGACCTATCCGGAATTTATCTTTATTGTCAAATAAGGGAATTAGAAGTGAATATATTTGAAAATATCCGGCATAACTAACAAGGACCAAAATGATTTATAGATCCGTAGAACATTTGAAATATAAAATTTGATAATTAATACAATTTAAAAATATCTTAGAACCACTAAGAGCTTCTCTATAAAAACGAAAAAATCAGCATTTTAAGATCAGCACAGAAATAATTAATTACCATACCTTGTTTCACCGATCATCCCCTCTATTGAACCGCTGGCGCAAATTAAATGGAAATGATTGTTTTGAAATGAGGATTGGAGGGGAGTCGAGAGTTTAGAACAATAGGAAGATTAACTGTATTGGCTAAACTGTACAAAATCAACTCTACTCGTAATTTTAGGGGAACAGTCCATTCATTATTCTCCGTTAATCGTTGATTTTAACAGTCAAGCATTTCCGGTTATCTTCCTTTTATTTATAATAGAGTGCAATAAGCTAACAACCTGTGGGAGGTAGAAGTTTTAGAAAACTTTATGTTAAAAAAAAATTATATGATTTTGTGTACATGATTTATCGATTTAATGTAAACGAGATGTTGTCTCTTGTCTATTACTGACCTGTTCCATAGCTTATAAATTTATTCTTTGTATGGATATGGTAAGAACAGCTGTATCTAGGGTGTTTTAAAGAAAGTAAAAAATCCTTGGTCATTCCGTCCTAATAGAAAAGGTAATTGAAAAAAATCTTAAAAATAAAGATGAAAATCAATTTAGGGATATCTTTCATAGAACCGTGCTAAATGAATCAGCAAAATGTGACCATTGATAATTGACCAAAATTTTTTTTTTTTTTTTTTTTTTTTTTTTTTTTTTTTTTTTTTTTTTTATTGAGATATATTACAATTTGTTTCTATATGAACATTAGTAATAGTGATATATGATCCCATTCACACAATATATACAATGATAAAGTCAAACAAATAAAATATAATATATATACAAAATAAGAAAACAAACAACAACCTATAACTGAGATAAATACAAATAAATGATATATATAGAATTAAATAATAATAAATATAAAAACAAAACAAAACAAAACATTAACCTATAATTGAGATAAATAAAAGTTTGCAGATAAACAAACATCATTCAAACAAACATAACTATATACAAAATATACAAGTGCTATAGAGGGACCCCAGACTGGGCTTTTCCCCCACTTGTGGAGGAAAAAGCGGAATCCAAAAGATCCTAGACCCTCGCTCTCAGCCGCGTCACTGGTGTGAATCAGTGGAGGCCGAACTAGGGCGTAATAGCCACAAACATACATTACATGAGTGGAGGATCTGACCAGTGTCAGAACTCCAATTTAAACGTTTACAATACGTCTCGCGGCCACTGCCGTTTCAATCTTCGAGGAGGATTATAGGGATGGGTGGTACTGGATAGGGATTGTGCTAGAGGGTTAGGATGATGACTAAGGTTCTGATGAAATTTGGAAAATTTGGATGGTACCAGGTCTAAAATAAATGGAATTTTAAGGTCGTGGTGTAGGGTAGAGTTGGTAACGTAATAAGGAGCATTAACTATTGTTCGGAGAACTTTGGATTGGAAGGATTGGATGCGTTTGATGTTAGAATGTTTAGCTGTCCCCCACAGTTCAAGTCCGTAGGTCCATATTGGTTTCAGTACTGTCTTGTATATTAGTAATTTGTTGTCAACTGTAAGATGAGATTTTCTATTTAGTAGTCTGTATAACTGGCCGAATCTGCGGTTAAGTTCTTTTCTTTTAAGTCTTGTGTGTGGGTTCCACGTCAGTCTTTTGTCTAGTAAAAAGCCAAGATACCGGACTGTGTCAGAGGAAGGAAGCGGTAGGGAATTTAAATAAACCGTTGGACAGGATTTGCGTCGAAGAGTGAATGTGACGTGTGAGCACTTGTTTTCGTTCACCTTAATACGCCAAGCGTTACACCAGTCTTCGACAAGGGAAAGGTGATTTTGTAAATTAATCGATGCTACTTCAGGATCGGAATTGGATGACAAAATGGCGGTATCATCAGCAAATGTTGCCAGAAAGGTATCGGGATCGGTAGGGATATCGGCGGTGTAGAGGATGTAGAGGACGGGTCCCAAGACGCTGCCTTGAGGAACACCAGCCTCAACAATATAATGTTTGGAAAATTCTGAGCCACAGCGAACTCGGAAGGAGCGGTTTGATAGATAGGATCGGAGGACTAGGTATAAGGATTGGGGTAAATGGGTTTTGAGCTTAAAGAGCAATCCCGGGTGCCACACCCGGTCGAAAGCTTGAGATATGTCCAGAAAGGCACCCGAACAATACTCCTTGCACTCAAGGGCAGAGGAAATGTGGTCCACAACTCGGAGTCCTTGCTGAACCGTGGAATGTTGAGGACGAAATCCGAACTGATGTGAAGGAAAATTTTGAAATTTGGCTAGGATTCGTTTTAGTAGGAGCTTTTCGAAAATTTTTGAGAGGATCGGAAGTAGGCTGATAGGTCTGTAAGATGACGTGTTGTTAGAAGGTTTGCCTGGTTTTAGGAAAAGGATGATAGTTGAATGTTTCCATAAGAGAGGAAAATAGGTAGTGCGTAGGATACAGTTATAGAGATATGTAAGGAATGTAATGGCTTTAGGTGGAAGTTGTCTTAAGATTTGAGGAGTAAGGAGATCGTATCCAGGGGATTTACGGAGAGGAAGCTTTTTAAGAAGATATCTGACCTCAGAGGGATTAACTGCTTTAGGTGGTAAGGAAAGCGGTATTGGTGATATAAGGAACTCTTCAACTGCCGCCGTATGGGTAGGATTAAGCTCTGGATGAGGAGTAAAAACTTTGGAAAGGTGCTGTGCGAATTCCTCGGCCTTATCTGACCAAAATTAGTTCTATTTTCATTATTTGTTTAAAGAATTTTTATTGAGACATATTACAATTTATTTATTCCATATGGACAATAATAATAATGTTTCATTAAATATAGCTTGTGAAAAATTATAAATATTTCATTTTTAGTTTCATCTCTCTCTCTCTCTCTCTCTCTCTCTCTCTCTCTCTCTCTCTCTCTCTCTCTCTCTCTCTCTCTCTCTCTCTCTCTCTCTCTCTCTCTCTCTCTCTCTCTCTCTCTCTCTCTCTCTCTCTCTCTCTCTCTCTTTTTCTTCTCTCTCTCTTCTCTCTCTCTCTCTCTCCCTCTCCCTCTCTCTCTCTCTCTACATAAATATATATATATATATAATATTTAGTGAGGGAAAGTATGTTGATCTTGAATATTTTCAAACTTAGTTTGTGTTTAGCGAATCTAGCTCGAAAACGATAAATCGTAAGATATTAATTTTATTTTCTGATAAATTTTCTTTTTCCGCATATAATAGTAATTATATAACGTTTGAAAGATAAGGATTTTTGGAAAATTGTAGAAAATAATGCTGAGTGATAAAAAGAGCATTAAGTTAACTGACTGTATTGCTATGTATCGAGAATTTTGGGAGGTGAAGAAATATTTTTGATTTGTACAAAATAGAGTAGTTTCCGGGCGACAAGCAGGAAGGCTTCTTAGAAGGTCTATACAAAAAATAGACCCCTCCACTCGTACAGCAGGGATAGCGGAGTACCTGGGGAGTCTGAGCCCGGACGGGAAGATAAGAGGAAGTCAAGCACGGAAGTCGGAAGTTGGGGGTCAAGCAGTCATGTCCAAAGGTACCTATATGAAATATTATGTGGTAAATAGAACCTCAGTATTCTCGATGATAACAATGTCTCAATGTACTAAGTTTTATGTGTAATAATAATAAGTCATATTTAATAAATAAATGTATATTTTAAGTAAATTACTTTATTACCCTATATGCCACGAAACATAGTAGTATCAATGAATGAATAAAAAAAACTTTATTGTGGGACAAGGTCCCTGAAGAATAACATGAATGAACAAGACAAATAATAATTTTCACTGGCCAAAGAACACAAAAAAAAAAATCTAAAAGTGTTAATGAATACAATAAAGATATACAATTGTCTTTAAATTATCAAAATATATTGTAATATATAATAATTTCTAGGAGCAGCATGATCTAGTGTATAGAGCACTATCCTACTGTTCTTCGGTTCCTGGATTCGAATCCCGGCTGTAGCAGAATATTATTTATTCTGTTAATTCAGCCGAGGGACCACCCTTCTGGGGCAGACCCAGTCTCTGTAAAGTGGGCACCCAATAATGGAGAAAAAATCTGGCGGCTGAGCGTGATCAAGGCCTGATCACCTCAATGCACGGCCAGTGGCCTAGAAACAATAAATAAATCTCTATATGTACTGAGCCCAAGACCCTACATGGGTTGTAGTGGTACAGGGTTTTTTTTATATAATAATTTTTACTGTTATACTATTTAATCAAAAATAAATGTTTTCATTGAAATATTACGATTCATATTTAAGATTTATGTTTATTAACAACCTTCAAGATGCGACAAAAGTGAAAATCTTGTTTGTGTGCACCAGATTTTTTTTCTTTTTATTATTATATTATTTTAAAATATATTTTCGGCATATTTTTGTCGATTCATGCCATATTAGAGCGATGGGATAACATTCATTAAATATTTTAGCCATAATTTTCACAATCAATTAATTATCTTGGCTACATAAACTGTGGAAACGCATTAATTAATTAACCATGGATTAATTAAACACCTAATGAGACAGTCTTGAAGTGGGGGGAACACATCCGTTGAAAGTTGGTCCCCGGATTGCGGGACATTCTTTGTCCCCAGGAATACAAAGCGCCTTACCAACTCTCATCCAACTAGCGCTCATTAAAAATCAAGTCCATTAAAATTCAAGCTCCGTTTGGCAGACAAATAAAACTTTTACTTGCCTTCAATCTGCCCTCTTCCGCCTTACTAATCTCTTATCCTTCTTTTTCTTCCCTCTTTCGCTTTTGCTCCCATGAGCCCTCTGGTTTGAGGGTATTGAGGTAATGATTTTCCAATCATAAAAAGGAAACGAAGGAGCTTTCTCTTTTCTCGCCTGACGTGGTCTTTTTAAAAATAATCATAAAGTTGGGTCTTAAAAATATTATGCATAGTCATAATTGGACTTATAAGTTCGTTTATTTTAATGGCTCTGGAAAGAGTGAGGGATATACATAATTATTGGCTTAACAAGCCCAAGACTATACGTGGATACCACCTATCTTAACATAAACCTATCTTAGCATAAACCTATCTTAGCATACACCTATCTTAGCATACACCTATCTTAGCATACTTCTATCATAGCATACACCTATCATAGCACACACCTATCATAGCATATACCTATCATAGCACACACCTATCATAGCACACACCTATCATAGCATACACCTATCGGGTCGGCTGGCGATTACAGGGGGTCCGCGAGATGTCATTGAAAAACAATTTCCTACATGTAAAGTATTTCTGAAGCCTTGGCTTTTAATAAGAATTACACTCTCGGCACGAACAAATTTAACATTTTAAGTGAGATAATGGCTTGTGTTTACTGACAGGTAAACTTGCTACTGCACAATCAAAACCTTATTTATATATACACAATCATATATTTAAATAAATTCTCCGGAACCATCTCTTTTTTTTTAATATAATTTATTAATTCATCAACAATACATTTACAACGTTTCGAGGTCCATGTGCCTCATCTTCAGAATCATCAGTCAAAAACCAATAAGAATTCAACATTAGACTACATTTTCAACAAATCAACGATAATCAAAATTTTAATTCAATAACTCTATATCACATTATTAACTTGTTAATTTGTTGAAAACGTAGTCTAATGTTGAATTCTTATTGGTTTTTGACCTGTCTGAGTTGTCTGAAGATGAGGCATATGGACCACGAAACGTTTTAAATGTGTTATTGATAATTTAATAAATAATATTTAAAGATAGGAGATGGTTCTGGAGAATTTATTTAAATATGATATAATACCCTTCATAATTATAAATTGAATCTATACAATTTTTCTTTTTCTAACATTTCGAAAATAATGAGCTTAAAGAGCAGAAGTATCGCAGAACATAATGAACACTATTTGATTTCACTACAAGAATTTGAATATATACCTACTTATATAAGTTTTAAATTTTAGCTTATTTTTATTCACCTAAGTCCATTTTATGCTACTGTGGCGATAGGACGATATTTAAGTGGAATACCTGGACTAACCATGGCTGCACAAATTTTTTTTTCAATTTAATGAAAATAGAAAAAGATGGCTATTGCCTAACATGCAAAGTCCCTGAAGACCCGCGCCACATTCTATTCCGATGCAGAAAATATAGAAAGCAAAGGGAAGTAGTGGTTCCCCCAGAAACAGAAGCCATGTTTTTACAAAAGTTAGACAAAGAAAAGTTTATGATCATCAAGCAATTTTTCATTAACGCTCAATGTAAAATCTAAAAAAAAAAATAATAAAAAAAAAAATTAAAAAAATGAGGCACTTCACAGAGTTTAATTTAATTTTAATATTATTTCATTTTTTTTATTTCTTTTGAGTCACCTTCCTCTCTCATTTACATTATTTTGTTTTATTCTCTATTTAATTAATTTATTGATCTTTTTCTATTATATTTGGTTCCGGAACCTAAGTTTCTATTAAATTGTGGCAAACAGATACTGACCATATAGAATTTAGTTTCAAATCTTAAAGGTCATTTGAATAATAACATAAAAAAAAAAATAAAAATGTGGAATACCTAAATTTTGAAAATGATTAGAGTGTGATCACACTCAACCGCCAATTTTCAGGAGTCCACTTTTTAGGGGCTGTGTGGGCCTAAGGAGCATCTACCCAGTATCGCTCCGCGGCAAAAATATCAGACTAAATAATTATTCTGCGCGGCTCGGTGGTCGAACCCGAACGTAGGGTGGTAATCTAGTGCTCTATGCTTTATGCACTACCAGGCCACGCTGCTATATGAATCAAAAATAATTAATTTAAAAAAAAATCTGGTCCGCACAACACACGAATTTCACTTACCTCTGTGGTAAAAATCAAATGAAGAATATTCAAATGAAAAAAAAAAACAAAAAAAAACGTATAACTTAAATGAAGAAAGGTCAACGAATTTTTTTTATTTTTTTTTTATTATCATTTATTGAATTTTACAACTGTATTAGTTAATACATCAAGTAAATTAGCTAACAGAAATACATGAAAAAGACATGAAGAGTAAATGCCTATTGGCACCACTCCACTGGGTCATCTAAACTAGAAGGTCTCGAGGCCATCTACTTTTCAGACGCCTCGGAGGATTGTAAGGAATGGAAGAGGAAGCAAGGAGTGGGAGTGGAGTTTTTCATAGAAGGGTTAATACCTGGTTCGGAACAAATTAGCAAGATATGGGATATTGAGGTCTTTATGAGTTTATTCGTGACAAAGTAAGGAGCACTGAGGATTTTTCGAACGATTTTAGATCGTAAGGATTAAATACAGGAAGAATTTGATGGTTTAGTAGAGCCCCAGAGCTCAACTCCGTACGTCCAGATAGGCCTTATGATGGTAATATAGATGAGCCTTTTGTAGTTAAGTGGAAGGTTAGAGCGTCTGTCCAGTAAGGGTTAAAGTAAGCGAAAGTTACGGGCAGTTTCTTGTCGTTTCAGTCTTGTGTGCGGATTCTAAGTTAGACGTTTGTCAAGTAGGAGTCCTAGATAGCGAGTCTGTTCAACCGGGACAAGCGAAATATCATTAGAGGACAATGTAAAGCAGGATGTCATAGGCTTACGACGAAGGGTAAAGGTAATTTGTGGTAAATGTGTGGGATTCGTTAGAATTGATTTTGATTCTCCAATTCTGACACTATACCTCAAGGTCTCTGGTGTGGGATTAAAGAGTTTGAGAGGAAGTAGTAGGATCGTTATTGACTGATAGCACACAAGTGTCATCAGCATAGGTAGAAAGGAAGGTGTTAGGATGGGTAGGGATATCAGCTGTATAGACTGTGTAAAGGATGGGTCCTAGGATACTACCTTGAGGAACACCGGCAGACTGAGTAAAATGGGATGAATAGGAACTATTTTGGTTTATTTGGAAAGATCTTTTAGAGAGGTAGGACTGGATGATAAGGTAGTATTTAGGAGGGAGGAATTTACGGAGTTTGTAAAGCAGTCCTGGGTACCAAACTACGATTCAATTAAATTGGATTTCGATAAAAACGTGTTTTTTATTATATAATCTATTGTATTGTGATCTATAACAATACAATAAATTATTTAATTATTATTCAATACAACATATTATTTATATTGTATAATATACAATAGATTATTTAATTATTATCCAATTAAATTGTATTTCGATAAAAACGTGTGTTTTATTAAATAATCTATTGTATTGTTATCTATAACAATCAGTTACTTTTATCGGTATTTAATCACTTTTCATTAACAAAATTAAAAGTATTTAAGATAAAGAAAATTTATAATATCGAATATTTAAGTCGTGTCTGACTGTTTCAATCAGAATAATTCCAGCATGATATTAAAGACCATTAAATTTTACATCAATTCAGCCAATTTAATCAAATTCGTTAAAAGGTACAAAATGATGATGATAGAGTATCACAAATATTTTATATTTTTTTACAAAATCATTAATAACTTTCGGTCAGCCGATTTTGATGCAAAAGTCGCTGCAACCTCTGGGACGTATAGTTGTCTTAAATATGAAATTTCATTTTCGTACGAATTTTCGTTTTGGCTTGACTTACCTCACACACACAGAATTTTATGCGAGTCTTAGTCATTTGAACTCGGGGCATCCTAAAATGTGCATTTCCGTTGAAAACCGAAATTCGGAATGTTCACGATTGCAATACTTTCCCTTTTATATGTTATATATAGTAAGGAAAAGTATTTTCTTATATTTTCCGATGGTGTTTTGAGTAATGTATCTATATGCAAAACACGAGATATGTTTTGACTATTGGAATAAACATTATTTTCAAAATATAGTCCTACTATGTTTCGGTGGCATAAAGGGAAATAAAGTGATTATCTTAATATATACATTTATTTATAAAATAACGTACATCATTACACATAAAAATACACAGTGAGGCATTATTATTATAGATAATACAGAGGTTCCGATTTACCACATAATATAACATAAAAGTACCTTTGGACATATCTGCATAATTGTTCCCTGGCTTGACCCCCAACTTCCTCCGTCCGTGGCTGGACTTCCGATTCCTTTACTATCCGGGCTAAGACGTTGAGGGCTATCCCGGCTCTATGCGTGGAGGGGTTTGTTTTTTGTTTAGCCCTTCTATGAAACGTTTTTGCTAGTAGCCTGGAAACTGTTCTATTTGAAACGATTCGAAATTATTTTTATTCCTCCCAGTATTCTCGATACATAGGAGTCCTAAATCGCTTTGAAACACTAATTTTAAACCTTAAACATCAACTATTTAATTAAGTTTAATGAAAATATGCTTACTAGATTTATCTAATACAGTTTGTAAAGAGGGATTAGTTTGTAAGACCGAATATCCGATAGCATCTGAGTTAGCCCTCATTGGCTTTGATGAATTATCGCAGCAAAACGATCAGAATCGATATTCAACCCAAACAGTAACTATCTAGTATTCCTAGCATTGCTAGAATAGGACGTGTGTTTCTAACATGGCTGTAAACACTTAGATTATTAAACCAGTTTTCCGAAAACATCCAGCTACCTCCTAAATAGAAGATTACATCCTACCCATCTATTTGTCATATCTACTCTCTCATTCACTATCAATTTATTATAAACCCAATGGATATCCAAAAATACAGCAAAACTCTTAGGAATTTCCATAGGTAGAAATAATAAGGAGTCAGTAGTGTAAAAAATATTTTATTTTTGCCAACGTATCTGCTTAAACATGTGAGCCATCATCAGGGCTTCAAACATCAGAAAAAATATAATAATTATATATTAAAACGGCATGACAATGAAAAATAGTAAATGTAAAAATTATGGCAGTGACAAAATAAAAAAATATACAAAGATAGCATTATAAATACAAATAATAATAATATGATTAATACTAAGGTGGTGATAGGTATGAAATAAAAATTTAGAAGCGAGATGAGAGGTAGGAAAAAAACAAATATGTAGTATGACCAAAAGTTAAGATTTTATATGATATTATTACACCACACTTAAAGGTTTAACTAATTTTTTTTTTTCTTAGCCATATTTCTTAAGGAGTTCTCCCTAAACTGCAATATATTCAGATAGATTTATAATATCGAATATTTAAGTTTTCAATCAGCATTCTGTTTCAACCAGAATAATTCCAGCATGATATTAAAGACCATTAAATTTTACATCAATTCAGCCAATTTAATCAAATTCGTTAAAAGGTACAAAATGATGATGATAGAGTATCACAAATATTTTATAATTTTTTATAAAATTATTAATAACTTTCGGTCAGCCGATTTTGATGCAAAAGTCGCTGTAACCTCTGGGACGTATAGTTGTCTTAAATATTAAATTTCATTTTTGTACGAATTTTCTTTTCTGCTTGACTTACCTCACACACACACACCGTTAAGACTAGCTTAGTCATTTGAACTTGGGGCATCCAGCATTCAGATAGAAAATTAAAAAAAAGAGTCTTTATAAAAACTTTATTCCTGTTTTGGTTATACAGTAGGTCAAAAAAGTATTGGCACACCCGGTTTTTTCTATTTAATTCTTAAAGTATGTAACTTATTAGTGAGTAATAAATTTTAGTTATGAATAGACATCAATAACCATTGGTATAGCCAAAAGAAAATTGAAATAATTAAGGTAGAAATGAATGAGGAAAATAAATTGTAAACATGTAAGTCAAAAAAGTATTGGCACACCCATTTATTAATAAAAAAAATAACCTATTTAAGTAAATAAAATTCATTAATAATTTGTTATCATTCCTTTGGCATCAGTTATAGCTTGTAATCTTCATTGCATCGCAGAAACAAGATTTTCCGTGACCTCAGGTCCAATTTGTCCCCTTTCCTCTAACAACACATCTTTTAACACAGTAGGGGTACTCACTACGTTTGCTATAGCATGCTATTTGTGCTATACCCATCACTTTTATACAGGAAATAACTGTAGAAACTCGACGGGTTTAGCAAAATAACACAAATAGCATGCTATAGCAAACGTAGTAAGTACCCCTATTGTTTGAATAAATGTGCTATTATGTGTTAATGCTATTGAATAATTTACTACAATATATTTTGATCAATTAATGCTTTTAGTTTATTTTTTTTTTTTTGTGTTCTTTGGCCAATGAAAGTTCTTATTTGTCTCGTTCATTCATGTTATTCTTAATTGTACACAACAGGTAAAAAACACTGATTTTTTAATCTAAGGAAGAGATTATTCTTACAAGTGAGATGAAAAGGCAGGCGTTAATAGGATTGTTCATTTTCCAAGAAGTGTTTACATTTTGAGCCTTTTGCCTCTCGACGATTTTCATAGAAATCACTTCTTCTCTCCTCATCATGTTTTAATACAACTCAATATGCCCCAGTTGCTTCATTCTGTAGCAGTTGGAGAACAGTAGCGTGCGAAGTTCTCATAATGAAAGAAAAAGCATCGATAGAAAATAGAGATTAAAAAAAGAAAAAAAAAGTTCTCTGGGCTAAAACTATCAGCTAATTTTTCAAAAATTTACTGATCTATCTTTTAATTTTTTACTTTCACTTACCTATATATCAAATTTAGTTAGGGTCTCCTGACTCCCTCTATTTTTATGGGCTTCATGAGAGTTTGCTTTATTCTTTGTTCAGTTGAAATTTTTGTGAAATACATGTACAGTTGTACTTTTAACAACTATTCTTAACACCATAATTAATACACGAATAATTTTTTCAAAGAAAACCACGCAGAAACTGATTTCTTTATATAAATAACGTACATATTGTTCAAACAATATAAAAAATTATTTTCCCCCTTTGAAAGGTTTTTGATTTTGATTAATATAAAAAAACAAATATTTAGAAAACAATAATGACCAAAATTGGAGCTGTTTCTAAAGACTTTCTACAAAAAAGCTTCATTGACGCGACTATAAAGATTTTAGAAAAAATAATAATGAATAGCCGATAAAACTAACTTATTGTTGTATGTATATAATAATACAATAGATCATGCAATAAAACACATGTTTCTATTGAAATCCAATGTATTTAATTATTTAACCATTTAACTTTCCCTTACATATATTTTTATCTGTAACTGTATTTAAATATTCTTAGCTTGATTTTAATAACCAAACTGTAATATTTCTCAATAAAAAAAAAAAAAAAAAAAAAAAAAAAAAAAAAAGATTTTAATAATGAAGGTGAGTGAAATTATTGTATATATATTTCTCATAATAAAATAAAAAGCAGCGATGGAAAATAGAGATTAAAAAAAGAAAAAAAAGTTTTCTGTGCTAAAACTATCAGCTAATTCTTCAAAAAGTTACTGATCTATCTTTTAATTTTTTACTTTCATTTACCTATATATCAAATATAGTTCAGGATCTCCTGACTCCAAATGACCAAGTCCCGCGAAAAGGTCTGTGTGTGTGGTAACTCCCGCGCTAAACGAAAAGTCCTATGAAAGTGTAATTTCATATTTTTTTTTGTTTAATATATTTTTATTGAAATAGACAACGATACAAAAAATACATCAAGTAAATATGCTGAAATATTATAACACATGAAATAAACATCAAGAGAAACTGCCCATTGGCAGAACTCTTTAGTAGTGAGTCTAAACAAGAAGGTCTCGAGGCCATCTCCTTTTCAGACGCCTCGGAGGATTATCAGAAATGAAGAGGAAGCAAGGATTGAAACTAATGGATTAGAGTGGGAGTGGAGTTTTTCATGGAAGGTGTGATACCTGGTACGGGCCAAATCAGCAACATATGGAACATTAAGATCATTGTGGATGATTTTAGTCGTGACAAAGTAAGGAGCGTTAAGGATTTTGCGAAGGATTTTGGATTGTAAGGATTGGATACGGGAAGAGTTTGATGGTTTAGTAGATCCCCAAAGCTGTACTCCGTAGGTCAAGATAAGGCCTTATGATGGTCATGTAAATGAGTCTTTTGTAGTTAAGTGAAAGGTTAGAGCGTCTGTCTAGTAAGTGTTGGTGTAGCCGAAAACGTCGGGCAGTTTCTTGTCTCTTAAGTCTTGTATGCGGATTCCAAATTTCATATTTAAAACAACTACACGCCCGAGATGTGACAAAATCTTTTTCATCAAAAACAGCTAACCAAAAACCCACTTTATACCATGCATTTTGCACCTTTTTACGATTTCCCTAAAAATAGCTCGAAAGATTTTGATTAAACTCGCTATATGGATGTAAAATTAAATGGGCTTTAATATCATGTAAGTTTAATTCTGATTGAAATAGTCTGACAGGGCTTAAATGCCGACGTTTTAAATCTTACTCCTCTCTAAAGTACCTTTTATTTTGTAGATTCGCAAAAAATTAACAATATCATATTGTTAGCATTGATAAAAACAAAAAAAGTAGGTAAATAAGTTGAACGAATTCGGTATCCAACTAATAGATAAATTATTAAAATATTGTACGCAATTTTTATGTTTTCAACATCAGAACATTAATATAGTTTTATAATATACCGTTGGAAACCTTAAGATTTTAGAAAAAAATATTATTTTATACACAAGCTTATAAAAGTTAATAAAGAGTGATGAAAAGCCGATAAAACTAACTGATTATTATTTTAGATAATAATATAATCGATTTTTTTAATCAAACACAAGTTTCTATAGAAATTCAGTTTAATTAATTATTTAATAGTTCAACTCATTTTTATCTCTAAGTGTATTTATAATTCTGTAATCGATTTCAAAACCGGAGGTGAGTTAAATTCGTGTGTTGCCTGCACCAGATTTTTTAACTACTTTTAATTCTGTCGATTCCAAATGAAATCATAACCATATCATTTTATCAGTATTGATAAAAAACGGATAAATATATAAGTTGAAGAAGTTTAATATCCATCCAAAGAAAAAAGAAATATAATTTTAATGCGTTTTTCAACATAAAAGAAGTCATATCGATGATAAGATAACGCTGGAATGCTAGTCGTGTCAATGAAGCCATAAAACAAGCAATCTTAGAAAGTCCTCAGAAACAGCTCCGATGATGATAATTTTTTTTTTTTAATATTTGTTGTCTTATATTATTCCAATCAGAAACCTTTCAAAGGGGGTAAATAATTATTTATATTGTTTAAACAATATGTATGTTTATTAAATAGGAAAAAATGTTTCGCTTTATTATTTTTTAATAAAACTAAACAAAAATATAAAACAAGTAACTTTTTCAATTTTTCATTATAGTGGATATGATTAGTTGACCGTTGAGAATTCCATCCAGTTTTCCAATTTTTTTTTTTTTTTTTTTTACAAAAGAAAATTAAACTTTCAAAAATATTTTGTGTTTTTGTAACTTAATCTTGGAATGGTGGGTGATTGTTACAGTCACTTCCACTGCATACAATGCAAGTGGGTGAGCAATACAAACCACTTTTTCTGCAGCCTCACGCTGAACCCTATTTTAATAATAATAAGTGGAGGTACGATGTGCCCCTGTGTCACGTCGTAAGAAACAAACACTGATATTGTGTCCTCCACACCTATATTGACAATAATAATAAGCTTTGCGAACCCGAAGGTTCGATGCCGATACCACCAAATTCCGCCTACACAGACTCGTCCAATGCTCACCGTTCAAGCCCAAGCCCCCGAGATCAGCCTTAACGCAATCCTCCTATCGACGCTTCGGCCTACCTTTCGGACGCCTACCAGTCGGTTCAGCGAATACCAAATTTCTCGGAATCCGCTCCTTATCGAGCCCAACAACTTTACTCGCTCATTAGAGTCTCCGCGATGCTATCAACTCATTAATATTCACAGGATACAAGTTCCGCAATTCCGCGTTGTGCAACCTGCTAAACTCCCCAGTGGCCTTATCTCTCTTCGGACCAAATATTTTACGCAGTACCTTATTTTCGAAAACATTAAGCCGCTGTTCATCCTTCAAAGTAAGCGGCCACGTTTCACATTTGTAAAGAACCGTCGGAAGAATAATAGTTTTATAAATTCTAACCTTTAAGTTTTTAGATAGAAGCCGCGAACTAAGTAACTTAGCAACTGAATACTAACACGCATTTTTCATCTTTAACCACTTTCAAGACGTTCATTGGTCATTGGTTACAAATAATTATACAATTTACCAACCCCAATATTCGGGAGATATTAAAGTATTATTTTTCCGTTGTTGAACTTGCAGGTGCACTCTTTTAATATTTTGTTTTGCTGCATCCTCAGTTGCAGGTGATGAGCTGAGTTGTACGCTTCATTAAAGTTTTTGGCAGTTTTAGCACCATATATATATATATAATATAGAACACTATAAATACCTCCATTAAAAATTATTTCCTCACTTTATTTCAAAAGTTTTAGCTGCTGCACGTAATTTCTGATTATTATTAAACATTTTAATAAAATTAATTTTTATCTTATTATAATTAGCAGATGTAGTATCACATCCAGTGAATGCATGAATAAATGAGAGATGATTTTTGGTAATATTTGGATATTTTACTAACATGGTTTTGTTGAATAAACTCGTTGCAACACATAATTTTTTTTTTGGTTTCAAGAAAAAAATAGTTCTATATCATCTGATGCTAAAGCCATCAATATCACTAAAACATCAATGTCCTCTGCAACAACAAACACATCATGGAAGGAACTATCAAGAGCTTCTTGTACAAATACACGATCTGCATCACTTTCTGTTTGACTTATACAACATTATTTCCAGCCAATTTTTTTGTAGAAAAGATTTATAAATCTAAATTATTTTTACTGTTTCCTAAAAATGTCTCTTTACTTGTATTCAGAGGCATATCTTCTTAAAACAAATAATCGATTAAAGCATTACTAATATATTTGCGATTTCTCTCGGACGCTTTATTTCCATCATTATTGTATTCATCAAAAACAACTTTGACGTTGGTACCATAGTTATTACTTAAATGTCAGATATACTGTTGAAAAATACCCATAAACTTTTGATTTTTTTTTTTCCCATTTTAATTTATAAAGTAACAAACCACTATCGATAATGTAAAAACATTCTGTTACATCATTAACATCCGTTTCACATGTTGTTCAAAAAATATCGTAAAGCGTTGATTTCGTTGTTTTTCTCATTCCAGTGTTACCAAAACGTGAAAGAGGATGCGAGCCAGCTCATAGTTAGAATATTGACGAAGTCCATCATTACTCTTTCTCATAAAGCATAAGCGTTGGAAAATTAGATTTGGATCTACAGCTACTTCAGTATTATTAACTTTAATTTTACTGTTCATGCTCAATAAAGATTTAGTTGTATCTTTTATTGTCATTTTTATATGTTTAAAGTTTAAACCTTTCATTTTACTTTCACTTACTATATATAGTAAGGGGAAGTATTGTGATCGTGAAAATTTTCGAATTCTAGTTTTCAACGGAAATACACATTTTAGGGTCTCCTGAGTCCAAATAACCAAGTCCCGCAAAAAGGTCTGTGTGTGTGGTAACTCCCGGGCGACAACGGTAAGTCCTGTGAAACTGAAATTTCATATTTAAAACAACTATACGCCCGAGACGTGACAAAACCTTTTTCATCAAAATGAGCTTACCAGAAGAGGCACTTTATACCATGCGTTTTTCACCATTTTTCGATTTTCTCGAAAACGGTTCCGACGATTTTGATTAAACTCGCTATATCCATGTAAAATTTAATGGGCTTTAATACCATGTAGGTTTTATTTGGATAAATATGGTCTGACAGGGCTTAAATGCCGATATTTTAAATTGTCTTCTTCTAAAGTACCTTTAATTTTGTAGATTCAATAATAATAACTAGATTATCTTGTTAACGCTGATGAAAAACAGTGTAAATATATAAATTGAATAAATTCGATACCCAACTAAAGGAGAAAACAGAAAAAATATTTTTTTAATGCAATTTTTCGTTTTTGAACATAAGACCAGTAATATACATATATGATATACCGTTGGAAAGCTAAAGATTTTAGAAAAAATATCATCTCATACACAAGCTTTTAAAAGTTAATAGAGAGTGATGAAAAGAAGATAAAACTAACTGATTATTTTAGATAATAATGTAATCGATTTTTTAATAAAACACATGTTTCTATAGAAATTCAATTTGATTAATTCCTTAATAGTTTCACTATTTTTCTCTCTAACTGTATTTGAAAATTCTTTCATTGATTTTAAAAATCGAGGTAAGTGAAAGTCGTGTGTTGACCGCACCAGATTTTTTTTCTTGAATTAATTTCTATATCAAATGCTTTATAACAATTAATAGTTTCCTTACCTACAATTCCTGTGGAAATTGCTATCAGTTCAGGTACATCTGGACAGGGGTTGTGAATATTAAAAAAAACTACAATTTTATTTACTGCTGAAGAATCTTCATTTGTTCTGCTATCACTAGCGTCAGTGTGCTGGTATGATGATTTAAAAGGAACTCGACAAAATTCTTCCATTCCGTCCACTACGCCTGTTGTTATTATCCATTTGAAGACAACAATTGGTTTTGATCCACGTCTGAAAGGACCACCCTCTATTTTTATGGACTTCATGAGAGTTTTCTCTATTCTTTGATCAGTTGAAATTTTTGTGAAATACATGTACAATTGTACTTTTAACAACTATTCTTAACATCATAATTAATACACGAATATTTTTTTTCAAAGAAAACCACGCAGAAATTGATTTCTTTATATAAATAACGTACATATTGTTTAAACAATGTAAACAATTGTTTCCCTTCTTTGAAAGGTTTCTAATTTTGATTAATATAAAAAAAAATATTTAGAAAAAAAAATTATCAAAATCGGAGCTTTTTCTGAGGACTTTCGACGAAAAAGCTTCATTAACGCGACTATAAAGATTTTAGAAAAAATATTGATGAAAAGCCGATAAAACTAACTGATTGTTGTATATATATATATATATAATAATACAATAGATTATTCAATAAAACACATGTTTCTATTGAAATTCCAATGTAATTAATTATTTAACCATTTAACTTTCACTTACATATATTTTTATCTGTAACTGTATTTAAAAATTCTTAACTTGATTTTAACAATGAAGGTGAGTGAAATTATTGTGTTTCCAGATTTTTCTTTTAGTAAAATTATTAGGTCTTGCATTTTAATTTTTTCAAAGGCCTTTATTAAGTCAACGAAACAGGAATAAACTTAAAGACATGAAGAGTAAATGCCCATTGGCACCACTCCACTGAGTGACCTAAACTAGAAGATCTCGAGGCCATCTTCTTTTCAGACGCCTCGGAGGATTGTCAGGATTAGAAGAGGAAGCAAGAATTGAAACTAGTGGGTTAAAGAGGAAGTGGAGTTTGTCACAGAAGGATTAATACCTGGTTCGTGCCAAATTAGCAAGATATGGGATATTGAGGTCTTTATGAGTTTATTTGTGACAAAGTAAGGAACGTTGAGGATTTTGGATTGTAAGGATTGAATACGGGAAGAATTTGATGATTTAGCAGAGTCCCAAAGCTCAACTCCGTAAGTCCAGATAGACCTTATATTGGGGATGTAGATGAGCCTTTTGTAGATAAGTGGAAGGTTAGAGCTTGTGTCCAGTAAGTGTTGAAGTAAGCGAAAGCGGCGGGCAGTTTCTTGTCGTTTCAGTCTTGTGTGCGAATTCCAAGTTAGACGTTGGTCAAGCAGGAGTCCTAAATAGTGAATCTGATCAACCGGGACAAGCGGAATATTATTAAAGGACACTATAGGGCAGGATGTCATCGGTTTACGAAGAAGGGTAAAGGTAATTTGGTGGGATTTGTTGGAATTGATTTTGATTCTCCAATTCTGACACCATACTCCAGGGTCTCTGATGTGGGATTGAACAGTATTATTGACTGATAACACACAAGTGTCATCAGCATAGGTAGAAAGGGAGGTGTTAGGATGGGTAATCAAAACATACATGACAATTTTACATACAATAAATAATAATAGGCTCAGCGCTACCGGTCTACCTCTTAACAGTCCTTTCAGCTATTACTAATTTTATATTTAACATTATGTACACATCTTTGGTTATGTTAAGTTATGAGAGACATAAAACTGCCCGCCCAAATTATTTTCCCCCTTCAGCCATGAAAAGCCCATTATATTGGGTTGTGTTACATGAAATGTCCGTTTTAAAGGTAAAGGATTTTTATTAAAAATACGATATGAAAACAAGATAATTTTATTCCAAGTATTTACCTTCTTTTTCTACACATTTTTGCCAACGTGACACCAACTTTTTTATCTTCGAACTGAAAAACTTTGAGCTTTGAAGTGAAACAAAATCTGAAAACGCACTTTTCACTTGAAAAGTTTTCCTTTGACGAAGTTGTCTAAATTCCTGAACAGGTGGTAATCTGTTGGAGACAAGTCGGGAGAATATGGTGGTTGCGGAAGAACTTCGTAGCCCAGTTCTTTCAATTTTTGCACGGTATGTTTTGAAACATGGGGTCTTGTCTTGCTGCCGCTCAGTGAGATCATGAGGTACCCATGTATCGAGGTTTTTTACTTTCCCAATACACTTTCGATGTCTGGAAACGGTAGATGCACTTGCATTTAGTTGTGCTGAGAGTCCTTTAACTGTTTGGTAGGAGTTTCCTTCTACTGTATGTTTGAGGACATCGTTGTCTATTGCGGACGGAGGTCTTTCTTCCTTGGAGGCAAGTTTTCCAAGTCGGTATCCCCAGCTGAAAACTTAACAAACCAACGGCGAATGGTCCGTTCGTTATCACTCCCTACCCCAAATGCCTTGCAAATATTTCTAGTGGCCTCAGCTGCTGAATGGCCGAGTTTAAACTCGTACAAAAATATTACTCGAAAATCGCGTGTTTCCATGTTCATATTTGGAGGTATACTAGAAAGTGGGTAATTGATTGGGAAGCTAATGTTTATAATACATAGGTAGATGATTAGTAACTGTTTACTTTAAATATGTAAACATACGGAAGAAAACAACAGAGACCTGCAAAATCCTTTAAGTATTTCAGAAACTATACGGACATTTCATGTGAAACAACCCAACATTATTCCCCTTCAGCCATGATAAGCCCATTATATAGTCAAAGCAAACTAGTAATACTTACCTCACGCATTATTTTTTTACAGTATACTTCAAATAATATTTGTTTAACGCCCTTTTCTCACTATGATATTGGAAAAAAGGTTTAAAAAAACCCCGCTTAGAATGAGCCCTGAGGAGCATTGCCTCCAAGGCACTTAGTCCCTTCTTTTTTTTCTCTCTTTATCGCCCGGGAAAGCGAAAGGAGGCAATGTGTGGACAAGAGGAAATATCTTTTCTCCAGCGAGTGACCGTATTAGACTCTGAATGGACTCGATATTTCATTACGAATTCAATGAATCAGGTCTTTGGGCCGACGGTGGAGGGCGGGCTTCCAATATATGTCCACAGAGCAATATAGCCGCCCCCTCAGCCCTAAAGACCCCATTACATCCACAACCGTCATACTCTCCCCTTCATCATCCTCCCTATCAACTGGAAACCGTTTTATTTATTTTTTATTTTTTAAATCACTCCGATCCCAGTACGATTCAGTTTGGAGTAGCCGTATTTCATGGACTCAGATTCTTATTTTTGACCACAAGACATTACATTAAATTACCTATAGAATAGAATAGAAAAAAAAATTATTCTGGGACTAGGTCCCCTAAGAAAAACACTTGTGTACAATTAAAATATATAATATGTTTGACCAACAGACTAAACATGATTAATTATTATTTACAATGATTTTTAAAATTACAATTATTTACCATGAGGAAAAATACTATACTTATAAAATGACAAAAACATTAATAAAGAAATTAATAAAAAATAAATATCTTCTAAATTTGATCTTCTGAGAAAATAAACAAAAACAAATTAAAATTTGGGCGGCAAAAAGTAATCTTCATTCATTCAATATAGATTTCTAGATAGAATGGACATATCACTTTTACGGATCGTCTATTTTGGATGACAGAAGGTATAGGAAAAGTTGGGATTTTAATGAGTATAAAGAGGCAGCATGGCGGATATGGGTTGGTAGGGAATTCCAGAGTGTAATAGAGCGAACAATAAAGGAACGATCAAAAGTTTTGGTTCTGTTTGTAGGAAGGTAAAGGTCAGAATGTCGCGATCCAGTTTCAAGTGAGTGGACTGAGGATTTAAATTGAAGGAGACTGTGGATGTGGGAAGGATGCTGGGAGTTATTAGGTTGGTAAAGGTATGATCCAAGGAAATATTATCTGCGGGTTGACCTATACAGGGTGGTTCCTAAAAGCACCGCACTATTTTAGGTGTGTTCTCTAACAAAAAATAAACAAAAAAGTTCATATATCTCAAACCAAATTATTATACAGATATCAAAATTCATTATTTATTTACTAAAAGTAAAGAATATAATTTAAATTTATACCTCATACCTTTCCTCACTACATACGCCGATGACACATGTGTGTTATCTGTAAACAATGACCGAACTATTGCTTCCCAAACCCTTCAGTCTCACATTGCTTCCATTGAAGAATGGTGTCAAAAGCGGAGGATCAAAATAAATCCTACTAAATTCCACCAAATTACTTTTACACTGCGCCGCAAACCTATATCTGCCTGTCCCACTATATCCTTTGGCAATATTCCACTCACCTCAGTTGAACAGATCCGATATCTTGGACTGCATCTTGACAGACGACTTACTTGGAATCCTCACACTAGACTGAAACGACAAGAAACAGCTCGCAGATATCGTTTATTACAACATTTACTTGACAAACGTTAAAAACTTCCCACCTACTACAAAAAACTAATTTATATTACCATACTTAGGCCTATTTGGACATATGGAATTGAACTATGGGGATCCACCAAGGTATCAAATTCCTCTCGCAACCAATCCTTGCATTCCAAAATTCTCCGAAAGATCCTAAATGCCCCTTACTTTGTCACCAATAAAATAATCCATAAAGACCTGAATATCCCATTAGTTGCAGACTTAACCCGAATTAGATATACTTCTTTTTACTCCAAATTACCACTCCACCCACCCACCTCTCATCTCCTTCTATTCCTGATCGTCCTCCGAGGCGGCTGAAAAGACGATGGCCTTGAGACCTCCTTGTCTGAGAAATCTTTGAAGTGCTACCACTGATTAGATTCTTCTCACGCCTATCATGTCCATATCTCAATGTTCACATTTACTTGATGTATTTTTTGTGTTAATACAGTTGTAAATACCTCTATAAAAAAAAAAAAAAAAAAAACCCTCATATTTGTTGACTTTTCCAAAGCATTTGATATTATACATCATATCAGCATTATAACGGCTCTCAAGTCAATAGATATCAAGGAAAAATATATTTATAAAGCAATTAATTATATACTGATAACAAAGCATTTATATCTAGCGACAAAAAAAGCAAGGAATTTCCAATCAAAAGAGGAGTCAGGCAAGAAGATGAACTATCACCATAGCTGTTTAGGAAAGTACTGTAACTTATTCTAAAGGAAATAGAATGGGAAAAACATGGAATAATCATAAATGTTTTTAAGATAAATGTACTTGATGACGTAGAAGAGATAGTGACAATGCTGAAACAACTTAGGTATAGAAGTGCACATTACTACATTAAGACTGACTATACAAATTTTAACGTGTTTAATATTAAATAACATGTTTTAATCACCAATGAACATGATAAACAAATGAACTATAAGCAATGACAGTATTTGATATTTAATGTTTGTCTAGTACTGCGTGTTTTAGTGTGAGTGAATACTGTGACGCAATTTATATTCATGATGGGAGACATCATAAATTTATTCACTTTTTCAGAAGAAACAGACATGCTTTTTAATTTACAGCGAGGTACACAGAAACAGTGTGGCTGCTGTTAGAAGATGTCGTGAAAAAAATCCTAACTGTGTAAAGTAAAGAGTGAATAAATTGTTGGTGCTTCCCATGATAATGATTAATTGAACTCTGTCACAGTATTTCACAATAAACAACACAGAACTAGACAAAAGATGATAAAAACAGCGATGATACACTTAAACAAAGAACTAGACAAACAAATGAGCGGAATGCTTATTGTTCATTTGTTTATCAGGTGACTAAAATCTGCTATTTAGTATTAAGCACGCTAAACTTTGAACAGTAAGTCTTGATGTAGTAAATACAAAAAAATCTTTAGCCTTTGACACCTGCTTAATTAATGAGTTTGAGACATGTGTTAATATGAACTTTTTTGTTTATTTTGCGTTGATGAACACATACCTAAAAAAAAAAAAAAAAAAGTCCATTTTAGCTTTAATAATTTTCACTGTTGATAATTATTGAAATTTATTTATTTTACAGATCCAACTCTACGGGTTCAACGCTGAACTTTACCACAACATGACTGAGGCTCAACACAAGTCTCAGGGCATCGTTGGAATTTCTCTCCTGGTCCAGGTTAGTACCTTTTCTCCCATTATTTCCAGATTTAAGATATTTTGGACACATTCGTTTTTCAATAGAAAGTACATTGTTACCATGAATTTTTTCATTTAAATAATTTTATTTATAGGGACTACGGAATCTAAGAAAGCTTATCATTGCTTTTATGAAAAAAAAATATTTTAAATAACTCAATTTATGCAAAAAATAATGAAGTACAAATTTCTTTCAAAGTTTTAGTTTTGTTTCTAGTTTTAAGGAACAAAATTTCAAAACCGTAAATTGGTTTCTACGGTTTTAGTAAAGAAGAACGCATTTTTAGCTATAGAAATTTCTTTTCTTTATTTTTTTAAATATTTGTTTTAAATAAATGTATAAAAAGATCTAAAATAATGAAAATATTTTAAAAACTATATTTTTTCATAATATTATAAACAAAATATAATCTTACACGATTGAAAATATTCATTATTTAATTTATATCTATATTGGTAAAAAACTTTATGATCGGAACGCAGTATGGTTTAGTTTTTCTTCACAATAGTTTAATAGCATTTAAGAATTATAAAACTACGATTAAGATTGGCGAAGATATATTCGTATTTTTCTATATAATACAAGATTGAAACAAAAATGAGAATTCATAAGTTATTTAATTTTCTTATCTGTAAAAATTATAAATAATAAAAACTATATATTTAAATCATTTAAACCGAAGAAAAAGTGTATAGAGTAGTTTTAATGTATATGTTTAAAATTTTATAAAAATACAGTTTGAAATTTTGAAAAAGTATCTGTTATATAACCAATAAAATTCGGAGTAACAATTAGTTTTATTTTGGTTCCAAAACATATAAATAATAATTTAAACTTTATAGAAGAACTAAGAAAGTTGCTCAGATGTATTGACATTAATTTTTACTTAATTAAATTTAAATAAATCCAATTTTAAGACTAAACTAATATATATACGAATAAAAAAAAAAAATAGAAATTTCTTTAATGGAAATACCAGAAAAAAATTGACATATGAAATTGTTTTGCATTTTGGAGCAGAGCTTCTGTTATTTATTATTGATATTTATTCTATCTAATCTGAAATGCTAGTTTATCATTTAAATTATATAAATTACAATATGGATATGTGATAAAATAAATTTAAGGAAAATAAATAACAAAAATACCCTACACAAACACATTTATAATAATATCTCGTTTTCGGGGCAGCACTTCATTATGGTTTATCATTTGGAAAAACTATGTTAGACATCAAAATAAATTTATATGTCAATTTTTTTCAGGTTTTTCCATTAAAGAAATTTCTATAGCCAAAAATGCGTTCTTCTTTACCAAACGCGTAGAAACCAATTTACGGTTTTGAAATTTTGTTCCTTAAAACTTTTTTTTTTTTTTTTTATTTATTCAGAGAAATTTACAACTGTATTTATTAAATACAACAAGTAAATGGGACAGATTTGAGATTAAGACACATGATTGTCCTGTGGAGAAACTACCCATTGGTAGAACTCCAATGACCTATTTATGAGTCGGCGTAAAATGGTGGCCCCAAGCCTTTGCGATGTCAGGTACTCGTTAAATATCCTTATTCTAATTAAACCTGCATAGCAAAATTTAGGAATCCTAATGTAGCATCGTCCGATTAGCCTAAATAGTAGCATAAAGAGACAAAAAAAAAATATACTTCTTTTACTTTTTGGTTTTGAGCTTAGCTTGCTTACATACACATGGTGGGAGCGGCGTAGTCTGGTTGGTAGAACGCTAGTTCGGGTCCTGGGTTTGAATTCCGGCTGTGGCGGAATATTATTTATTCTGTTATTTCCGCCGGGTGGCGATCCTGGGGTATAGATCACGTAGGTACCCAAAAATGGTGGGAAAACCTGGCGGCTGAGCGTGATATCGGCCGAATCAACTCATTGCACGGCCGTTGGCCTAGAAACAGTACGAATCTCTACATGCACTGAGCCCAAAACTCTTCATGGGTCGTAGTGTTACAGATTTTTTTTTTTTTTTTTTTTTTTTTTTTTTTTTTTTTTAACATACAGCCTTTTTGCAAGATTAAAACGTGTATTTATGTTTAAAACTCGGGTTTGAATTCTTCACTGTCACAATAATTTCCCTTACTATATATTTCAGAGAAATTAATATTAATTCATATAAAGGTAAGCAAAAAGAGGAAACGTATTAGCTTGTTTTATTCGAAAAATATAATTATTAACAAAGAAAAAAAAATTCTCCTACAACTACATCCTCAGTTGCGATTGGATGGAGGTTCGTTTGAAAGGATGAGGGGATTGGAAGGTGTTAAGGGACCCATATCAAGT
The DNA here is from genome assembly GCA_023052935.1 of Piezodorus guildinii. Taxonomy (NCBI): domain Eukaryota; kingdom Metazoa; phylum Arthropoda; class Insecta; order Hemiptera; family Pentatomidae; genus Piezodorus; species Piezodorus guildinii. Next base: position 21,868,945 of record CM041295.1, on the reverse strand, counting down.
AGGGGATATTATGGCCAGCCATTCAGCTCCACAGCTACTTCTTCTCCTCCTCCTATCACCTAACAGTTTCCTACGACCAAATTTTAACTGCATAGAATGTTTAGCCTTTCAAATCTCTCGGGTTGAGTAGACACGCCGAATTCCATTAGGGTTATTCTGTACTGGGTAACTCTACCTTTTTCAGAACACAAAAGCACTATAGGGCTCGTAAAATCGTTTCTTCCATTAAATCTATGATATTGATCCATTGAATCGGTAATACCTACGGTAACAAACGGCTTTGTTTATACTGGAAGGAATAATACGAGAGTAGAGCGTTTTTTCACCAGGGAGTACGCAAACGGTAGGTTCAGTACTTATCAAGATTCAGTTAGTTTTATGTTCATTTCATCACTCTCTATTAACTTTTAAAAGCTTGTGTATGAGATGATATTTTTTCTAAAATCTTTAGCTTTCCAACGGTATATCATACATGTATATTACTGCTCTTATGTTCAAAAACGAAAAACTGCATTAAAAAAATATTTTTTCTGTTTTCTCCTTTAGTTGGGTATCGAATTTATTCAATTAATATATTTACCTGTTTTTCATCAGCGTTAACAAGATAATCTAGTTATTATTATTGAATCTACAAAATTAAAGGTACTTTAGAACAAGAAAATTTAAAATATCGACATTTAAGCCCTGTCAGACTATTTTGATCCGAATGAAACCTAAATGATATTAAAGCCCATTAAATTTAACATGGATATAGTGAGTTTAAACAAAATCGTCGGAACCGTTTTCGAGAAAATCAAAAAAAGGTTCAAAATGCATAGTATAAAGTAGCTCTTCTGGTAAGCCGATTTTGATGAAAAGGATTTTGTAACGTCTCGGGCGTATAGTTATCTTAATTATGAAATTTCAGTTACCACACACACACACACACAGACCTTTTTGCGGGACTTGGTTATTTGGACTCAGGGGACCCTAAAATGTGTTTTTTCCGTTGAAAACTGGAATTCGAAAATTTTCAGGATCGCAATACTTTCCCTTACTATATATTTGTAAAATGTGTGAAAGTAAAATAAGACGTTTCATGTGTTATAACCCAATAGTTTTTTTTTTTTATCTGTTGTTGAATTTTTGACACTGGAGTAAGTTCTTGGACCATCTTAAATGATGCTTATGAGAGTGGGGTGTCAATATTGTACAGAAGACCAAGTAGCTACTCATTTGCATCGAGTCCTTAAATTTTTTGCTGGGTCAGATCTCTGGTGATGAAGAGTGCAGTGAAGAGGCCGTGATGAGCGAGAGAGTAAGGATTTGTAACTGTCAGTGGGAAATAATCGTATTTAATAATATATATATTTTTTTTTTGTTGATCAAATTGAGATAATTTAAAAAGACTTTTTTTTTATTTATCAGTGTGGGATGTCATCTATTAGTGAGAGTGAAAAAATACATAAATTGTGTTTCTGGATCTTAGAAATCATAAGTTTTATAAACTATTCTTCTAACATTTTTTAAATTGAACCACTGTATTCTATGTTACGGCATTCTATTTGAATTAAATGACCTATGATCCTTCTTTAAAGAGGATTTTGCATATGATATTGCCCTTTTTAGCAATTGACTGTAGCCTTTCCATTAAGCAGTAATGATTCAGAATATCTACTCTATTTTTGGCGTCTGTATAACTATAACCCAATGAGATATCGATCTCTTCTGATAGCATACCGTCACTTTTAACTACAGCTTAAGCGTTACCCTGGTTGTGAAGAGACTGCCCTAATATATTTTCGTTGATTGCACCTATGGTTCTTTTAAAATTGATAAATATAGCAACAAAAAAAATTTCCTCCGAGCCCAGCCTAATCTGAATTAGAGCGGTAAATAGAAACAATTTATCCAGACAGCTCCTGTCTTTCTGGAACACTCATTGTGCTTCGGGAATAGCTTTCGTCTCATCACACCATAGAGTAAGCCTATTTAAAATTATTTGGGTGAAAACTTTCATTATGCAATTCAACAAAACAATCGCTGAGTAATTATCTGGTTGATTTCTGTCACCCTTTTTGAATATCATAATATATTCAGTTTTTACCTAGGATGTTAGTATGTCTTCTGTTTAAAATATTTTATTACCAGAACCTCATTCATCATTCTAATTCTCTAGCACGATCCCTATCCAGCTCCACTCATCCATACAACCCATCTAGAAGGTTGAAACGGCAGTGGCCCCGAGATATTTTGTAAATACGTATGCAGGAGTTCTGACACTGGTCAGATTCTCTTCTCAAGTGCGGTGTGATTGTGGCTATGGCACCCACTAAGCTTCCCTGCTCTCCCCAGTGATGCGGCTGAGAGGGAGGCGCTGGGATCCTTTGGACTCTGCTAGTCCTTCCACAAGTGGGGGGACAAGCCCTGTCCGGGGTTCCCTAGCTGATTGTAAATATTGCACATACGTATGAATGTGACATGTTTTGTTTATTTATTTGTTAACTTCATTTACTTGTTTTTCTTTTATATATAAATTTTGTTATTGTATACGTTTATTTAGGTTGGTTCCATTCTTAGTAATTTTACTTTCTTTTTTGTTTATACTTTAAATATTGTATGAATGTGATCCTTTAGCGATATAATTATTGTCCATTGTGACAAAGTTTAATACATACGAATAAATAAAATATTTTATTATATAAATAAAGTAAATATAATTGCTTAAGTAAAAAGGAATCTGAAGTTCTTCAAGGCTAATGTCTGAGTTCGAGATGAATACTCTGAAGTACAATACTTTGGTCGACCCCGGGCATATTGCTTGTAATATCTAACATTGATAATAAATAGAAAAGAAATCATTTTATTCTAGGACAGCGTCCTTAGAACAAAAATGAAAGTACAAGTAGGGTATACAATGTTTTGGCCTAAGGCAAATATCATGATTAATTCATTCGATAGGATATAATCAATTGGCCGTTGACATTTGCTGGATGGGATTAGAACACGGGTGGCGGGTGCAGTAAATGAAAACAACTACATAGTTTCAACTATTTAGTAAATAAAACAAATAGTTGAAACTATAGTTTCATAGTAAATAGTTTCATTTACGGACCGCCACCCGGTCTAATTCCTTTCAATGATTAACTCTTATTTACAATGGTGTAAGATGTCAGAAAAGAGTTTATTTTATTACATATATATATATATATATATATATATATAAAACAAAAGAATAAAATAAATGAACTTCTTCAGATACATACATTTTCTGAACAAAACTAAATTTAAAGTTATGTCTGAGTAATAAGTGATATTTCTTTTTTATATTCAAAATCTGATATTTAATAAAAAAACGCCATTGTTGTTGAGCGTCTGTTTGGGAATATAAGATGTATTCGAACAGTTGGGACTTAAATGATGATAGGGAAGAAGTATGGCGTTTATGAGTGGGTAGGAAATTCCAGAGATTGGCTGAGCGGATAGGGTAGATATGGGTAGGTATGTAATGGTCTAAATGTTGATTCTGTTTTTGATTGATCACAGTTTATCGGTGCAAATTGTGGCTGCCTATTTTTGTACTTATTTTTTGCACCCGAGAATGTTTTCGAGACATTTTATTAAGTTTTTGAACTTTTTCTTTGCAGTAATGTAGTCATCAACTTCATTTTCAAGAAAACGGTTTATCACCATTGATCTTTACTAACATCTAACGTACTTTTGCCAATACACATACAATAATAATCGAACCAAGTTTTATTTGTTCTATGGCAGTAAAAATTATATTAAAAAAAAAAAAAATGTTTGTGAATCCTCCTAGATGGCAGATATGAGATTATTTTGAACGATTTCGACATATTGCGAATTTATATCCCCCTCTCGAAGAATTTATAATAAGGTCATGGTATTAAAGCGTTTTGAGCCGTCCCAGTTCGTGATGGTAAAGGAGAGGCTCTGTTTTTTTAACGGAATATTATTAGTAGAATTTAGACAAATATTGAGCTTAGTCTCTATAGGAAATGGTGTCAGAACTGGAGGATTAAAATAAATCCTAATAAATCCCACCAAATTACCTTTACCCTTCGTCGCAAACCGATGACCTCCTGCCCCACTGTATCCTTTAACAATACCCCACTCATACCTGTTGAACAAATCCGATACCTAGGACTCCATCTTGATAAACGTCTTACATGGAATCCTCACACGAGACTAAAACGACAAGAGACTGCCCGTAGATACCGATTACTACAACACTTACTCGACAAACGTTCAAAACTTCCAATTCATTACAAAAAGCTCATTTATATTACCGTCATCAGACCCATCTGGACATATGGAATCGAGCTTTGGGGCTCTACGAAGCCATCTAATTCCTCCCGTATCCAATCCTTACAATCCAAAATCCTTCGCAAAATCCTAAATGCTCCTTATTTCGTCACAAATAAAATAATCCATAACGACCTTAATATCCCATTTGTTACAGACCTTTCTCGTACCAGATATACCACTTTTAATTCCAAACTCCCAGCCCATATAAACCCTCTTGTCCGCAACCTATCAACCTCACATATTCCTGACAACCCTCCTAGGCGATTGAAAAGAAGATGGCCTCGGGATCTACTTACTTAAATAAACATCGAAGTTCTACCGCTGGGTAGTTTCTTCACAAGCCTTTCACGCCCTTTATTCTAATTCAACAGTTTTACTTATTGTATTTATGTTAATACAGTTGTAAAATTCAATAAAATATGAATAAAAAAAAAAAGTCTCTATAGGGAAGTCCTGGGAGACTGAAATATTATGTTCTATCTTTAAATCAGCAATTAAATTTACTACATATAAATGTTAGTCTCGATCGGCTTTTCTAAGAAAAATCAATATGATGATATCTGTAAACGACCCGTTTTTTCTTCGTATTAGAGGTATGAGAATGAGATAAAATGTAATTATAACCATTTGAGTAATTTTCGATTTATGGAATCGTGGAGTATTGCTGGAAAAAAATATATATTGAACCCATAAGATAAATAAAAGATTAAAATAAAATACAGATATAATATAATTTATTGACCACAACAATATTTTTTTAGATAAATAGTTATATGAAACAGGAAGAAAATCTATTTGAAAACAAATATTCATAGAATTTTTATTTTCCTCCCATTTGGAAATCACATTTTATAGTTGTCAATCTGTTTGAAGCTTATTGATAAAAAAAGAATCACAATGTGTTTCGATGGATACTTTGATTGAATAGGATAACAATATTCATTATTCTATAAGGTACATTTTGAACAATTTCATGCTTCATACTGTTACTATCATATTCAAAAACAATCCTAGATTTTCATGAAAAATTATTAATATAAACTTGTCTAATGATACAAAAATGAGAGATTGTTGCGTTTTTCGTCAAATTTGCCAGAATGAGAATTGTACCTTTTGGGAATCAAAGCTATTCTTGTTTGTAGCGTTTCGGCAAAATAATTTGGCAAAAATTACGATAATTAATTATTTAATTGTGTATTATATTTCTTATCATTTTATTATAAAAAGGGATAAAATGAAAGATATAATTTATAAGGGAATAAAAGTACAAAGAAAGCTCCTTGGACACGAATTCCCCCGTTTTAGCTAACATAGTGGAATGTAGCCGAGGAATTCACTAATGAAAGAACACTAGAGTATTTATTGCCTTAGACATAAAAACCACATGTGTCCACTTTTCCATTCCTTCTTACCGCCCCATTGTTAATTATTAATCGATTTCATTTATCAAATAGTTGTTTGTAATTTAACATTTAGCATTACACCCTAAAACTTTCATTACAGTTTATTTTTGTACCCAGGGATTGATAGGATTGATATCCTTGCTTAGTAAGTTGTATGACCAACAACTAAAGAAATTCCTTTAGATTTCACTACTATTTTATTTTAATAAAATTTGTGGAAGACGGATTTTTTATCCTAGCAAAAACATTTTTTAATTAATTTTGTTTTGCTTTTTTCACATAAGATGTTTAACATACCTTTAGAGTCACAGATTTTAGATACTGATGTCAGATAAATTTTGATAGAACATGTTGAAAACAGTCAAAAAAAATGTCAGAGAGGTACGATCTTGTTTTAAGCAAGTGGACTGAGGATTCAAAGAGGAGGCTGTGGATGTAGGGAGGATGCTGGGAGTTAATAGTTTGCTAAAGGTATGATCCTCGGAAATATTTTCTGCGAGAAGGAGAGTTATCGTTGGAATTATAAATTAAGTTGGTGTTGAAGTCACCAGAGATTATAATATGATTGTAGAAGGGAACATGGCTGTACAGGATTGATTCGAATGATTGATCAAATGGAAGAACATGAGGACGATACACTACAGCATACAGGAGAGAACGTGATCTATAGAAAATTTCAAAGAGGAGGAATTCTACAGGAGGGTAATCATCAGGGAATGAGACATATAAGATTCGATATATCAGGCTGTTTTATTTTTTTTTATTTTACATCATCCACCAACAGGTCTAGGCCCAATTACAGGTAGTAAATCATACAAAAAAATACATTACTAATAATTAATAATAAAAATTGAAATTATAAGTAAATAGTAATGTACTACATACCAGCTTAATTTATATAATGAAACAAAAAATAAATAAAAAAAAACTTACAAATATCATAATCTAACAATAAAGAAATAATACTTTGAACAATTTATCGTATATATACTCCTAAAAAATTAATTATATTAAGATAAAAAAACAAAACAATAAAAGATAGAAACAAAAAGAAGCAGAGAAATAGAGAAGTAAATAAAAAATAGAGAAAAAAAAATTAAAAAAAAAGATATATGACTTACAAATATCATAATCTAACTTAAAAAGAAATAGAACTTTAAACAATTCATCTTATTTATACTCCTAAGAAATTAATTATATTAAGATAAAAAAACAAAACAATAGAAGATAGAAACAAAAAGAATCAGAGAAACAGAGAAGTAAATAAAAAAAGAACCGAGAAAAAGAAAATTAAAAAATAAATGAAAATCAGCCCCAGCTCTGTGTCATTTCAATTTAAAGATAAGAACATGAAAAAAAAACTTTATAAAAAAAAAAAAAAAATGTACACAATTTTGCAATAATATTTTTATATACATATCCACATATATGTCACTCATACTAGATAAAATCAAATCAGTATATTATTATTTTATTTTATTATATTTACGTTATCAAGGAATTTAGACCTTACTGAAAATATCTGTTATGCCCACAAAGACCCACAATTCCACGTTCTTGCCAATACAATCTTGCCGGATAAATGAATAATCAGGAATGAATAAAGAAGAAGAAATATGTGGTTTTAACCAGGTTTCGGAAATGGCAATAAGGTGTTAGGAGTTTTTGTTGAAATAATAATGAAATTCGTCAAAATGAAAGGGTAAGGACTATGCGTTAACATGGCTGGCGTTTAAGACGTTAAACATCAGGGAGAGGAAATACAGTTTTTAGAAAGAAAGACGCCTGAGATAAAATAGAAATGAAAATGTAAACCAAGAAGAAAGTAACTGTCAACAACATGATAACATAAAACGATGTATGGAAAAATAATAAAATAAATAAATCCCATAAGAAAAAATATCATTAAGATCCATTACAACATTCCGATAATCGCCAGCAGGAAGACAGGTCACGAATTTTCAAAATAAAAGATCGAGGTCTTGAGCCAAGACTATGTAGACTCGCTTGACGGGCGAGCCAGTACAGGTGTCCATTTGTTATTAACAGTTCTTCGCCCAGACAAATTCGGTGAAAGCTATTCTTCTCCCAACCGATGTCTCGTGTGGAGAAGTCCCTCCTCACTGTGCGTTGCCGCATCTCGTCCGGCAGCAATTACCTTACGAAGCGAGCGATGATTGAAGGTTATCCGCTATATCCAGGTCACTGAGCTCTTTAAAAATTAATTTTCATCCCTAACTGTACATGCAAATTTTAAATTCATTATAACAACTAGGAGAGTGAAAGACGTATGTTGCGCTCAGAGGATTTTTTTCTCATAGGGCCTTTAGCAATATGAGGTTTCCAGGAAAGAGTTGGCTCAATGGTGATACCTAGGCTTTTTTTACTGAGAAACTGAAGGTGATTGGGTGATCAATTGGGAATAGAATAGATAAGGTAGTATCTGTGGAGGGAGTTGGAACCTATGACAACCTTATTTAAGCGGGCTGAGTTATTTCGTATGTAGTTATTCCGGGGAGGAAACAAACGAGCGGTAACGACCCTGTCCAACAAGAAAATGGGAAACCATCATAATGACATCTATTACTGTCATACAGCACACCTTCGCAATTCACGACAATATTCTCTTAATAGAGATTTCATACATTCACTTTAATATTTATACAAACTGTAGCAAGGAAACGTATATCGATCGTGAGAAGTTTTGTATTTGAGTTTTTTTTTAGCTAAGTACATGTTTCAAAGTTCTACGAACCCATAACTTAACTCTGTTCGGCAGATTTTGCTACACCTCAGGACAACGAGACGTCAACATTAGGTTTTAGTACAACACAAATAGCAAATTGAAAGAGTTTCTAGGTGTATATTCGACGGTTTTTTTTTTTTGTTTCTTTTTTGTTCGTCCCACTTTTTCCTTTAATAACACCCCACTCACCCCTGTTGAAGAAATCCGATACCTAGGACAAACGTAATCTTGTAATCCTGATAGGAGTCTGAAACTACTCGTACATGCCGATTACTACCACACTTACTTGACTTTCAAATGTTCCACTCTTTGGCTGTCTGGCTTTAGCCTTTGAAGTGCTCACATCGTTCCTTTGTTCCTGCTTTATAGTTCTCCTCTACTACTATAGCAAAAGCAAGAGTGAGTAGCATTATTAATTAATTAAGTGAATGAAGCTTTTTTTTTTTTAATATTTTTGAATTGAGATATTTAAGTTAATAATAAGAGATAGATAGAGAAAGAGGTTCTCAGTTCGGAGCTTAAGTCGCTGGAGATAACAAGCAGCTGATTGTCCCCACACACCGCCGCTCCCCACCACACTCTTTACTACTTCATTCTAATCGGGTTTGCGCGTATGGTACCATAATGGTGCACTGTCCCGTATGTAAAGTTTCAGTAGCTAGAGACGACAAAATAACAGTTGCGTGCAATGCATGTAAAATTACTTTTCATTGTAAATGCGTAAATCTCACGAAGAATGAAACAAAAAAGAAAAGTTGGACATGCCCCACATGTGAAAAGAAAACACTAAGCAAAAGCATGGAGGAAAACATTGCAGCCGTGCTTACTGAAGTGTCAAAAGTCAACGAGGACACTAAAGATATAAAAAAAAAAACGCTAGACAAGCATGGAGATATCTTCGAAAACTTAAAAAAATTGAAAATCATAGAAGATAGCTCAAAAAGCCAGAAAGAGCTTATAAAAAATTATTACTAGAAAATAATTATAATAATAATTAAAATCTAAATTACAAACCATGGAGATCAGACTGAATCGGGTGGAACAAAATCAACTATCTCACTCGGTTGAGATAAGAGGGGTTCCGTTGAAGACCGGTGAAACACCTGAAGGCGTGGTGTGCTCAATTGGTGTATAAAGCTCAGCGCAGAGGACCTGGGCACTGTACAAAGGAAAAGACCGGGAAATGAAGACAATCGGCTACCACCAATTATTGTACGTTTCGTCCGTCAAACCACTCGGGATGAGGTGATCCGTCTCAGAAAAATAAACCGCGAATTTACTTAATAATATGAATATTTTAAAAATAACACCAAAAGACATTTAGGATGGGAGAGTGACAAGAGAATATATGTCGGTGAAGAGATGTTTCTTGGGAACCGATATTTATACTGGTTGGCGAGGCAGATGAGAACTTCTGGAAAAAATCAAGTATGTATGGTTCTCTCGTGGAAGAGTCCGATGCAGGCGAGATGATGGCCAGCCGGTTATCATCATCAACAAGGCGGAGGACCTCGAGGCCTTCCGATATCAGCTAATCGTCCGTTAGATCAAATCTCAAAATTCATTTATATTACGCTTTCCTTGGTTACCTACTTTACTCTCAATTGTCCTAATTCATTTCCGTCTTAAGCAATCGATATTCAATCATTTTGAAAATTTATTTTTTTATTTATATTTATTATTATCTATACCTTGGTAACCTCCTCATTTCATTAATTGTAATCGTTAGCTTAAAATGTTATTTCTTTTTTTTTGTAAAAAACATTACATTGTTAGTTAAAACTACTGCAACTCTACATATTTTAATCTCTTGCTTTAGAATTTTATCATTATTAGGTAGCTTTTACTCATATAATAGTAGTTCCTTCCTTTTCAAAATTCTTCCGATAAACTTACTTTTTCTATCGCAGTATGACTAATATTCTATTAACCTGCCACGTTAACGCTCACTCCAACAGCTCATTTTGATGAATTCCACGATTAACTCCTACACAATTTCCATCATATCATTGCCGTATCAGAAACCTGGCTCAAACCGACCGTTCCTTCCTCTTCTATATCCATACCCAATTATGCTCTCATTCGTCATAATCGGGTGGACCGAACAGATGGGGGTGTTGGTCTACACGTTCATGAAAAAGGGAAAAATTCCTTTTCGAATCTCCATCTTCTGATATACCTCACCCTGAATATTTATTTGTGGAAATTTCCTTAAATTTATTTTCCTTTCTTTACATCATAATATATCGCCCTCCACATGTCCGATTCGATCCTACATTGGAATCCTCTCTTTTCATATATATTCCTTTATACTATAATGTATTAATAACCGGCTACCTGAATACTAATCTATCCTCTCACTCCCCTGACAAATCATACCTAATAGACCTCATTCACTCTGTATACCTTTTCATCGTTCCGTTTAAACCACTCATCACACTTGGTTGTCAAGCACATGGCTTGACCTCTTCATAATAGATACTCCTCAAAACTTGTTGTCCTCTTCCCAAAATCCAATATCTTTTCTATCACATCATGACCTATTTAAAATATTCTACAACGTCTCAACACCAAAATTCTATCCTAAACAAATCTCATGGCGCGACCTCGACTCATTGAACCCTGAAACATTAAATCCTTTTCTAGAAGCTCTTGCCCGATCCTTGGAACCAATCTACTCCTATTCTTCTATCAATGAAAGAGTGAAGTGTTTACGCTCCAATCTCCTTCTATTTCTGAATTCTCACGCACCTCTAAAGACTTCAACTTTCAGAAGACACTCTACTGCCTGGATTAAACCCGTAATCAGAGAGATGGTGAGGAGAAGGGACGCCGCCAGGAGACGCTCCCGACGTATACAAAAACCCCGATGACTTTTCCTTTTTCAAATTCCTGAGAAACCTTACCGAATCGTCTTTACGTTGTGCTAAAGCACTGTTGTTTCACACTTCATTATCGCAAGCTCCGGATCACAAATCTCGATGGAAAATTCTTAAAAATCAATCTATTGTGAAGTCCAAGGTGTGTACCACTCTTACCCTGTTTCTCCTTAAAAATTAAACTCCTACTGTGCCCAACCTTTCCAAACTACCTTTTCTTACTACATTCCAAAAACGTCTTTCGACCCCGAAAAATTATTTTTCACGAATATTTACCCCGAAGATCTGTTTAGTTCCGTCCTTAAATCCAGAGTATTATATAGTCATGCATGAATGTACTATTGTCGTCGTATTAACTACTCTATAAATAATGCAAGCAGTAGTTATATGTTTTTCAAGTAATCGTATTTACTACTTTTATAAATAATATAAGTATAATTTTAAGTTCGTTTTTGTAATGTTTTTATTTTTATGCCAGGCAAAAAACTCAGTTTTTATCCTTTATTGTTATTCTTAAGGGACAGAAGGTCCCAGAATAAAATTTAAATTTCTATCTATCTATTCCAAAAATCTCATTTATGCTACCATTATCAGGTCCATGTGGACCTATGGAATCGAGATTTGGGGCTCTACTAAACCATCTAATCCCTCCCGCATCCAATCCTTTCAGTCCGAATCCTTCGCGAATTACTGAATGCTCCTCGTCAAGAATAAATACATCCATAACGACCTTAATGAGCCATTTGTTGCAGACCCTGTTCGTTAAGTAAATCATTTGTAATCAAGCTTAACCCAAACTGAAATAATAAAAAAAAAAAAGTACATATTAGACGTTTCTTGAACAAAATATAATCTTTCTTTTGGGGATAATGTTGAAGATTGATTCGATATTAGTAAAGTTCAGCCAAACATTAAACCAATAAAATAAGGCTTAAAAGAAGACTGTACCTCACCACTCCCGAACCTTGTACTACCTTTTCCAACTTTGTTTGCTGCAAATGCAACTTTATCGAAAATGCAGTAAACAATTCTTATAGTAAGATTAACTTATTTGTAATAAGCCTTAACCTTAACTGAGAAATAAAAAAAAACAGTTCATATTCGACGTTTCTTGAACAAAATATAATCTTCCTTTTGAGGATTATCTTGAAGCTTGATTCGATATTAGTCAAGCACAGCCAACCATTAAACCAATAGAATAAGGCTTAAAGGAAGACCGTACCACACCAACCCCGAACCTTGTACTACCTCTTCCAACTTTGTTCGCAGTAAATGCACCTATAACAAAAATTCTTTAAATTATTCTTAAAGTAAGATTAACTTGTTAGTAATAAACGTTAACCAAAACTAAGAAACCAAAAAGAAACAGCTCATATTAGACGTTTCTTGAACAAAATATAATCTTCCTTTTGAGAATTACCTCGAAGCTTTGATATAAGGCAATAATAACAATAAGGCCCACAAGATGATGATACCAAACCAAATCTCGTTACTAGGTTCCAAATGGTTCGAAACCTAACTGTAACATAGGGGAAAACGGTACATATTAGACATTTTCTAGCCAATAAATGATCTTTCTTTTGAGGTTTATCTTGAAGATTGCCACTAGATTAGTCAGGTACACACAATTTAAAAAACTAATATAATAAAGAAGAACGTTACCTTACCAAATTTCCAACGTTGTGCTACCTCTTCTAACTTTCTTGTAGATGTGAAATAAAATATAATCTTTCTTTTGAGGATAACCTTGAAGATCGCTACTAGATTAGTCTAGTATCATCATGCCATGAACCAGAACAATAAGGCATACAAGATGGTGATACCAAACCATATCTCGTCACTAGTTTCTAAATGGTTAAAAACCAAACTGTATCATAGAGAAGAACAGTACATATTAGACATATCCAAACCAAAAAATGATCTTTCTTTTAAGGTTTATCTTAAAGATTGCTACTACTTAAGTCAGGTACATTCAGTTTATAAAAACTAATATAATAACAACATAAAGAAAAACGTTGCCTTACCAAATCTCCTACGTTGTCCTCCCTCTTCCATCTTTGCTGTAGATGCTATAAACAAAAAATTATCTTTCTTTTGAGGATTACCTTAAAGATCGCTACGACATTAGTCAACTATCATCATGCCATGAACCAGAAAAATAAGGCATACATGATGATGATACCAAACCATATCTAGTTACTAGCTTCCAAATAGTTTGAAACCTAACTGTAACATAAGGGAAAACGGTACATATTCGACATTTTTTAACTAATATGTGATCTTTCTTTTGAGGATTATCTTGAAGATTGATTCGATATTAGTCAAGTACAGCCAACCATTAAACCAATAAAATAAGGCTTAAAGGAAGACCGTACCTCACCAATCCCGAACCTTGTACTACCTCTTCCACCATTGTTTGCAGTAAATCCACCTATAACAAACATTCTTTAAATTGTTCTTAAAGTAAGATTAACTTATTTGTATTAAACCATAACCTTAACTATAACCCCAAAAAAAACAGTACATACTAGACGTTTCTTGAACAAAATATAATCTTCCTTTTGAGGATTTTCTTGAAGATTGATTCGATATTAGTCAAGTACAGCCAACCATCAAACCAATAAAATAAGGCTTAAAGGAAGACCGTACCTCACTAAACCCGAACCTTGTACTACCTCTTCCAACTTTGTTCGCAGTAAATGCACCTATAACAAAAATTCTTTAAATTATTCTTAAAGTAAGATTAACTTGTTTGGAATAAACCCTAACCTAAACTGAGACACCAAAAAGAAAAAGTTCATATTCGACGGTTCTCGAACAAAATATAATATTCCTTTTGTATATTATCTTGAAGATTGATTCGATATTAGTCAAGTACAGCCAACCATCAAACCAATAAAATAAGGCATGAAGGAAAACTGTACCTCACCAATCCCGAACCTTGTACTACCTCTTCCAACATTGTGTGCTGCAAATGCAACTTTATCGAAAATGCAGTAAACAATTGTTATAGTAAGATTAACTTATTTGTAATAAGCCTTAACGTTAATTGAGACATAAAAAAACAAAAAACAGTTCACATTCGACGTTTCTTGAACAAAATATAATCTTCCTTTTGTGGATTATCTCGAAGCTTCGATATTCGTCAAGTATAGCCAACCTAACTGAAACATAGGGGAAAACGGTAAATTTTAGACATTTTCTAACCAAAAAATAAAACGAAAACGTTGCCTTACAATTTTTCAGACGTTGTGCTACCTCTTCCAACTTTGCTGTAGATGCTAAACAAAATATAATCTTTCTTTTGAGGATTACTTTGAAAATTGCCACGAGATTAGTCAAGTATTATCATGCCATTAACCAGTACAGTAAGGCCTACAACATGATGACACCAAACCAAATCTCGTTATTAGCTTCCAAATGGTTCAAAACCTAACTGTAACATAGGGGAAAACGGTACATATTAGACATTTTCTAACCAAAATATGATCTTTCTTTTGAGGATTATCTCGAAGATTGGTACCAAATTAGTCAACTATCATCATGTTATAAATCAGTACAATAAGGCATACGGGATGATTATATCAAACCATTTCTCTTTATTAGTTTCCAAAAGGTTTGAAACCTAAAGAAGAAGAATGGAAAAACTGTAGATATTAGACATTTTAAAACCAAAACATTATCTTTCTTTTGAGGTTCACTTAAAGATTGCTACTAGATTAGTCAGATACATTCAGTTTATAAAAACTAATATAACAACGACATAAACGAAAGCGTTGCCTTACCAAATCTAAGACATTGTGCTACATCTTCCAACTTTGCTGTAGATGCTAAACAAAATATAATCTTTCTTTTAAGGTTTATCTTAAAGATTACTACTAGATTAGTCAGGTACATTCAAATTATAAAAACTAATATAACAACGACATAAACGAAAGCGTTGCCTTATCAAATCTAAGACATTGTGCTACATCTTCCAACTTTGCTGTAGATGCTAAACAAAATATAATCTTTCTTTTAAGGTTTATCTTAAAGATTACTACTAGATTAGTCAGGTACATTCAAATTATAAAAACTAATATAACAACGACATAAACGAAAGCGTTGCCTTATCAAATCTAAGACATTGTGCTACATCTTCCAACTTTGCTGTAGATGCTAAACAAAATATAATCTTTCTTTTAAGGTTTATCTTAAAGATTACTACTAGATTAGTCAGGTACATTAAAATTATAAAAACTAATATAACAACGACATAAACGATAGCGTTGCCTTACCAAATCTCACACGTTTTACTACCTATTCGAACATTTCTGTAGATGCTAAACAAAATATGATTATTCTTTTGAGGATTATCTTGAAGATTGCCACAAGATTAGTCAAGTATCATTATGCCATTAACCAGTACAATAAGGCCTACAACATAATGATACCAAACCACATCTCGTTACTAGGTTCGAAAACTAACTGTAACAGGGGATAACGGTACATATTAGACATTTTCTAACCAAAAAATGATCTTTCTTTTGAGGTTTATCTTAAAGATTGCTACTAGATTAGTCAGGTACACACAATTTAAAAAACTAATATAATAACAATATAAAGAATAACGTTACCTTACCAGATCTCCAGCCTTTTACTACCTTTTCCAACTTTGATACTGTAGATGTGAAACAAATAAAAGACTTTCTTTTGAGGTATATCGTGAAGATTGCTACAAAATTAGTCATGTATCATCACTCCAGAAACCAGTAAAATAAGGCATACAGGATGATGATACCAACCATATCTCGTAACTGATTCCAAAGTCTTTAGCTATAGTGCACTGTTGTTATTAAATACCGAGAATAGATTTAACTTAACTACAATAAGAAAAATAGTAACATATTTTTCCTTACATTATTACCGTATTGTGACATCAAGATAACGATCATAGAAAAAAATAGAATAGAAAAAGATTTTTATTCTAGGACAAGGTCCCTTAAGAACTATTGATATGAACAATTAACATAAATACATATATTTCATTATAACATAACAATTTATTCTAATTAATGGTTTATTCTAAATTTATTTAAAGGTTTATTTATAATAACGACATAAACGAAGACGTTGCCTTAGATGTGAAACAAAATATAATCATTCTTTTAAGGATAACCTTGAAGATCGCTACTAGATTAGTCAAGTATCATCATGCCATGAACCAGTACAATAAGGCCTACAAGATGGTGATACCAAACCATATCTCGTTACTAGTTTCTAAATGGTCAAAAACCAAACTGTAACATAGGGAAAAACAGTACATATTAGACATTTCCAAACCAAAAAATCTGGTGCGGGCAACACACGACTTTCACTTACCTCTATTTTAAATATTAATGAAAGAATTTTCAAATACAGTTAGAGATAAAAAGACGTGAAATTATTAAGGAATTAATCAAATTGAATTTAAAATTGAAACATGTGTTTTATTAAAAAATCAATTATATTATTATCTAAAATAATCAGTAAGCTTTATCTTCTTTTCATCACTCTCTATTAACTTTTAAAAGCTTGTGTTTGAGATGATAATTTTTCTAAAATCTTTAGCTTTCCAACGGTATATCATACATGTATATTACTGCTCTTATGTTCAAAAACGAAAAATTGCATTAAAAAAATATTTTTTCTGTTTTCTCCTTTAGTTGGGTATCGAATTTATTCAATTTATATATTTACCTGTTTTTCATCAGCGCTAACAAGATAATCTAGTTATTATTATTGAATCTAAAAAATTAAAGGTACTTTAGAGGAAGAAAATTTAAAATATCGGCATTTAAGCCCTGTCAGACCATTTTTATCCAAATAAAACCTACATGATATTAAAGCCCATTTAATTTTACATCGATATAGCGAGTTTAATCAAAATCGTCGGAACCGTTTTTGAGAAAATCGAAAAAAGTTGCAAAATGCATGGTATAAAGTGCCTCTTCTGGTAAGCTCATTTTGATGAAAAATGTTTTGTCACGTCTCGGGCGTATAGTTGTCTTAAATATGAAATTTCAGTTTCATAGGACTTACCGTTTCCGCTCGGGAGTTACCACACACACACACAGACACACACACACACACACACAAAGACCTTTTTGCGGGACTTGGTTATTTGGACTCAGGGGACCCTAAAACGTGTATTTCCGTTGAAAACTGGAATTCGAAAATTTTCACGATCGCAATACTTTCCTTACTATATATAGTAAGTGAAAGTAAAAATATATTTTTTCTGTTTTCTCCTTTAGTTGGGTATCGAATTTAATCAATTTATATATTTACCTGTTTTTCATCAGCGCTAACAAGATAATCTAGTTATTATTATTGAATCTAAAAAATTAAAGGTACTTTAGAGGAAGAAAATTTAAAATATCGGCATTTAAGCCCTGTCAGACCATTTTTATCCAAATAAAACCTACATGATCATAAAAGCCCATTTAATTTTACATCGATATAGCGAGTTTAATCAAAATCGTCGGAACCGTTTTTGAGAAAATCGAAAAAAATTGCAAAATGCATGGTATAAAGTGCCTCTTCTGGTAAGCTCATTTTGATGAAAAAAGTTTTGTCACGTCTCGGGCGTATAGTTGTCTTAAATATGAAATTTCAGTTTCATAGGACTTACCGTTTCCGCTCGGGAGTTACCACACACACACACACACACACACACACACACACACACACACACAGAACTTTTTGCGGGACTTGGTTATTTGGACTCAGGGGACCCTAAAACGTGTATTTCCGTTGAAAACTGGAATTCGAAAATTTTCACGATCGCAATACTTTCCTTACTATATATAGTAAGTGAAAGTAAAAATATATTTTTTCTGTTTTCTCCTTTAGTTGGGTATCGAATTTAATCAATTTATATATTTACCTGTTTTTCATCAGCGCTAACAAGATAATCTAGTTATTATTATTGAATCTAAAAAATTAAAGGTACTTTAGAGGAAGAAAATTTAAAATATCGGCATTTAAGCCCTGTCAGACCATTTTTATCCAAATAAAACCTACATGATCATAAAAGCCCATTTAATTTTACATCGATATAGCGAGTTTAATCAAAATCGTCGGAACCGTTTTTGAGAAAATCGAAAAAAATTGCAAAATGCATGGTATAAAGTGCCTCTTCTGGTAAGCTCATTTTGATGAAAAAAGTTTTGTCACGTCTCGGGCGTATAGTTGTCTTAAATATGAAATTTCAGTTTCATAGGACTTACCGTTTCCGCTCGGGAGTTACCACACACACACACACACACACACACACACACACACACACACACACACACACAGAACTTTTTGCGGGACTTGGTTATTTGGACTCAGGGGACCCTAAAACGTGTATTTCCGTTGAAAACTGGAATTCGAAAATTTTCACGATCGCAATACTTTCCTTACTATATATAGTAAGTGAAAGTAAAAATATATTTTTTCTGTTTTCTCCTTTAGTTGGGTATCGAATTTATTCAATTTATATATTTACCTGTTTTTCATCAGCGCTAACAAGATAATCTAGTTATTATTATTGAATCTAAAAAATTAAAGGTACTTTAGAGGAAGAAAATTTAAAATATCAGCATTTAAGCCCTGTCAGACCATTTTTATCCAAATAAAACCTACATGATATTAAAGCCCATTTAATTTTACATCGATATAGCGAGTTTAATCAAAATCGTCAGAACCGTTTTTGAGAAAATCGAAAAAAGTTGCAAAATGCATGGTATAAAGTGCCTCTTCTGGTAAGCTCATTTTGATGAAAAAAGTTTTGTCACGTCTCGGGCGTATAGTTGTCTTGAATATGAAATTTCAGTTTCATAGGACTTACCGTTTCCGCCCGGGAGTTACCACAGACACACACACACACACAGACACACACACACACAGACCTTTTTGCGGGACTTGGTTATTTGGACTCAGGGGACCCTAAAACGTGTATTTCCGTTGAAAACTGGAATTCGAAAATTTTCACGATCGCAATACTTTCCTTACTATATATAGTAAGTGAAAGTAAAAATTATCTTTCTTTTGAGGATTACCTTGAAGATTGCCACGAGATTAGTCAAGTATCATCATGCCATGATCCAGTACAATAAGACCTACAACATGGTGATACCAAACCATATCTCGTTACTAGTTTCTAAATGGTTAAAAACCAAACTGTAACATAGAGAAGAACAGTACATATTAGACATTTCCAAACCAAAAAATGATCTTTCTTTTAAGGTTTATCTTAATGATTGCTACTACTTGAGTCAGGTACATTCAGTTTATAAAAACTAATAATAACAACATAATAAAAAACGGTGCCTTACCAGATCTCCAACGTTGTCCTATCTCTTCCAACTTTGCTGTAGATGCTAAACAAAAAATTATCTTTCTTCTGAGGATTACCTTGAAGAATGCTACGAGATTAGTGAAGTATCATCATGCCATGAACCAGAACAATAAGGCATACAATATGGTGATACCAAACCATATCTCGTTACTAGTTTCCAAATGGTTTGAAACCTAACTGTAACATAGAGGAAAACGGTACATATTAGACATTTTCTTACTAATATATGATCTTTCTTTTAAGATTTATCTTGATTATTGCTACTAGTTTAGTCAGGTACATTTAGTTTATAAAAACTAACATAATAACGACATAAACGAAAACGTTGCCTTACCAAATCTCCAACGTTGTGCTACCTCTTCCAACTTTGCTGTAGATGCTAAACAAAAAATTATCTTTCTTTTGAGGATTACCTTGAAGATTGCCACGAGATTAATCAAGTATCATCATGGCATGAACATGTACAATAAGGCCTACAACATGGTGATACCAAACCATATCTCGTTAATAGATTCCAAATGGTTTGAAACCTTACTGTAACATAGGGGAAAACGGTACATATTAGACATTTTCTTACTAATATATGATCTTTCTTTTAAGGTTTATCTTGATTATTGCTACTAGTTTAGTCAGGTACATTTAGTTTATAAAAACTAACATAATAACAACATAAAGAAGAACGTTGCCTTACCAGATCTCCAGCCTTGTACTACCTCTTCCAACTTTGCTGTAGGTGTGAAACAAATAAAATTCTTTCTTTTGAGGTATATCGTGAAGATTGCTACAAAATTAGTCAAGTATCATCACTCCAGAAACCAGTACAATAAGGCATACTGGATGATGATACCTAACCATATCTCGTAACTTATTCCAAAGTCTTCTCCTATAGAGCACTGTTGTTATTAAATACCGAGAATAGATTTAACATAACTACAATAAGAAAAAAGTAATATCTTTTTCATTACATTATTACCGTATTGTGACATCAAGATAACTATCATAGAAAAGAATAGAATAGAAAAAGATTTTTATTCTAGGACAATGTCCCTTAAGAACTATTGATATGAACAATTAAGATATATATATTAATCATATATATATTTCATTATAACATAACAATTTATTCTAATTAATGGTTTATTCTAAATTTATTTAAGATTTATTTATAATAACGACATAAACGAAGACATTGCCTTACCATATCTCCAACGTTGTGCTACCTCTTCCAATTTTCTTGTAGATGCGAAACAAAATATAATCTTTCTTTTGAGGATAACCTTGAAGATCGCTACGAGATTAGTCAAGTATCATCATGGCATGAACCAGTACAATAAGGCCTACAAGATGGTGATACCAAACCATATCTCGTTACTAGTTTCTAAATGGTCAAAAACCAAACTGTAACATAGGGAAAAACAGTACATATTAGACATTTCCAAACCAAAAAATCTGGTGCGGGCAACACACGACTTTCACTTACCTCCATTTTAAATATTAATGAAAGAATTTTCAAATACAGTTAGAGATAAAAAGACGTGAAATTATTAAGGAATTAATCAAATTGAATTTAAAATTGAAACATGTGTTTTATTAAAAAATCAATTATATTATTATCTAAAATAATCAGTAAGCTTTATCTTCTTTTCATCACTCTCTATTAACTTTTAAAAGCTTGTGTTTGAGATGATAATTTTTCTAAAATCTTTAGCTTTCCAACGGTATATCATACATGTATATTACTGCTCTTATGTTCAAAAACGAAAAATTGCATTAAAAAAATATTTTTTCTGTTTTCTCCTTTAGTTGGGTATCGAATTTATTCAATTTATATATTTACCTGTTTTTCATCAGCGCTAACAAGATAATCTAGTTATTATTATTGAATCTAAAAAATTAAAGGTACTTTAGAGGAAGAAAATTTAAAATATCGGCATTTAAGCCCTGTCAGACCATTTTTATCCAAATAAAACCTACATGATATTAAAGCCCATTTAATTTTACATCGATATAGCGAGTTTAATCAAAATCGTCGGAACCGTTTTTGAGAAAATCGAAAAAAGTTGCAAAATGCATGGTATAAAGTGCCTCTTCTGGTAAGCTCATTTTGATGAAAAAATGTTTTGTCACGTCTCGGGCGTATAGTTGTCTTAAATATGAAATTTCAGTTTCATAGGACTTACCGTTTCCGCTCGGAGTTACACACACACACACACAACAACACACACACACACACACAAGACCTTTTTGGGGACTTGGTTATTTGGACTCAGGGACCCTAAAACGTGTATTTCCGTTGAAAACTGGAATTCGAAAATTTTCACGATCGCAATACTTTCCTTACTATATATAGTAAGTGAAAGTAAAAAATATTTTTTCTGTTTTCTCCTTTAGTTGGGTATCGAATTTAATCAATTTATATATTTACCTGTTTTTCATCAGCGCTAACAAGATAATCTAGTTATTATTATTGAATCTAAAAAATTAAAGGTACTTTAGAGGAAGAAAATTTAAAATATCGGCATTTAAGCCCTGTCAGACCATTTTTATCCAAATAAAACCTACATGATCATAAAAGCCCATTTAATTTTACATCGATATAGCGAGTTTAATCAAAATCGTCGGAACCGTTTTTGAGAAAATCGAAAAAAAATTGCAAAATGCATGGTATAAAGTGCCTCTTCTGGTAAGCTCATTTTGATGAAAAAAGTTTTGTCACGTCTCGGGCGTATAGTTGTCTTAATATGAAATTTCAGTTTCATAGGACTTACCGTTTCCGCTCGGGAGTTACCACACACACACACACACACACACACACACACAAAACACACACACAGACTTTTTGCGGGACTTGGTTATTTGGACTCAGGGGACCCTAAAACGTGTATTTCCGTTGAAAACTGGAATTCGAAAATTTTCACGATCGCAATACTTTCCTTACTATATATAGTAAGTGAAAGTAAAAATATATTTTTTCTGTTTTCTCCTTTAGTTGGGTATCGAATTTAATCAATTTATATTTACCTGTTTTTCATCAGCGCTAACAAGATAATCTAGTTATTATTATTGAATCTAAAAAATTAAAGGTACTTTAGAGGAAGAAAATTTAAAATATCGGCATTTAAGCCCTGTCAGACCATTTTTATCCAAATAAAACCTACATGATCATAAAAGCCCATTTAATTTTACATCGATATAGCGAGTTTAATCAAAATCGTCGGAACCGTTTTTGAGAAAATCGAAAAAAATTGCAAAATGCATGGTATAAAGTGCCTCTTCTGGTAAGCTCATTTTGATGAAAAAAGTTTTGTCACGTCTCGGGCGTATAGTTGTCTTGAATATGAAATTTCAGTTTCATAGGACTTACCGTTTCCGCTCGGGAGTTACCACACACACACACACACACACACAACACCACACACACACACCACACACAGACCTTTTTGCGGGACTTGGTTATTTGGACTCAGGGGACCCTAAAACGTGTATTTCCGTTGAAAACTGGAATTCGAAAATTTTCACGATCGCAATACTTTCCTTACTATATATAGTAAGTGAAAGTAAAAATAATTTTTCTGTTTTTCTAGGTTGGTTTCGAAGTTATTCCAAATTATCATACTGTTTTTCATCAGCGCTAACAGATAATCTAGTATTATTAAATGAATCTAAAAAATAAGGTACTTAGAAATAAATTACCATTCACATTAACCTGTAACCATTTTATCCAAATAAACTAATGTTATTAAAGCCCATTAATTTAACATCGAATAGCGAGTTTAACAAATCGTCGAACCGTTTTAGAAAATTCCAAAAAAAATTGCAAATGCATGTTAAAGTGCCTTCTTCGTAAGTCATTTGATGAAAATAGTTTGTACGTCTGGGTACATTTTCTGAATAGATTTCAGTTCATAGGACTACGTTTCGCCGAATTACCACGACACACACACAACAGACAACACACACAGACCTTTGCGACTTGTTTTGACTCAGGACCTAAACGTATTTCCGTTGAACGATCGAAAATTTCACGATCGCAATACTTCCTTCTATATATGTAAGTGAAATAAAATTATCTTTCTTTTGAGGATTACCTTGAAGATTGCACGAGATTAGTCAAGTATCATCATGCCATGAACCATACAATAAGGCCTACAACATGGTGATACCAAACCATATCTCGTTACTAGTTTCTAAATGGTTAGAAACCAAACTGTAACATAGAGAAGAACAGTACATATTAGACATTTCACAAAAAATGATCTTTCTTTTAAGGTTTATCTTAATATTGCTACTATTGAGTCAGGTACATTCAGTTTATAAAAACTAAATAATAACAACATAATAAAAACGTGCCTTACCAATCTCCAACGTTGTCCTATCTCTTCCAACTTTGCTGTAGATGCTAAACAAAAAATTATCTTTCTTCTGAGGATTACCTTGAAGAATGCTACGAGATTAGAAAGTATCATCATGCATGAACCATGAACAATAAGGCATACAATATGGTGATACCAAACCATATCTCGTTACTAGTTCCAAATGGTTTGAAACCTAACTGTAACATAGAGGAAAACGGTACATATTAGACATTTTCTTACTAATATATGATCTTTCTTTTAAGGTTTATCTTGATTATTGCTACTAGTTTAGTCAGGTACATTTAGTTTATAAAAACTAACATAATAACAACATAAAGAAGAACGTTGCCTTACCAGATCTCCAGCCTTGTACTACCTCTTCCAACTTTGCTGTAGGTGTGAAACAAATAAAATTCTTTCTTTTGAGGTATATCGTGAAGATTGCTACAAAATTAGTCAAGTATCATCACTCCAGAAACCAGTACAATAAGGCATACTGGATGATGATACCTAACCATATCTCGTAACTTATTCCAAAGTCTTCTCCTATAGAGCACTGTTGTTATTAAATACCGAGAATAGATTTAACATAACTACAATAAGAAAAAAGTAATATCTTTTTCATTACATTATTACCGTATTGTGACATCAAGATAACTATCATAGAAAAGAATAGAATAGAAAAAGATTTTTATTCTAGGACAATGTCCCTTAAGAACTATTGATATGAACAATTAAGATATATATATTAATCATATATATATTTCATTATAACATAACAATTTATTCTAATTAATGGTTTATTCTAAATTTATTTAAGATTTATTTATAATAAAGACATAAACGAAGACATTGCCTTACCATATCTCCAACGTTGTGCTACCTCTTCCAATTTTCTTGTAGATGCGAAACAAAATATAATCTTTCTTTTGAGGATAACCTTGAAGATCGCTACGAGATTAGTCAAGTATCATCATGGCATGAACCAGTACAATAAGGCCTACAACATGGTGATGCCAAACCATATCTCGTTACTAGTTTCTAAATGGTCAAAAACCAAACTGTAACATAGAGAAAAACAGTACATATTAGACATTTCTAAACCGAAAAATGATCATTATGTTAAGGTTTATCTTAAAGATTACTACTACGTAAGTCAGGTACATTCAGTTTATAAAAACTAATATAATAACAACATAAAGAAGAACGTTGCCTTACCAGAACTCTAACGTTGTCCTACCTCTTCCAACTTTGCTGTAGATGCGAAACAAAATATAATCTTTCTTTTGAGGACAGTCCACGTCTAGCAGCCGTAGGGTACAGTTCAGTGGTCTAATCAGTCTCTCCTTTAGTCAGTGATTTTATTACAGTCATTCTTTTTTCTTTCGAAAAATCTTTTATTTTGTGTTTCTCATTTGTTTGTTACTCAAATTGTTCACCAATCAAACAAATACAAACAAGAGTGCCCCGGTCGGGGGCCAAGCACGAACTATGGCCGAACAGACAGCCAGCACGTCAACAAAACGTAAAAGAGGTGAGTTCAACATTGAAACCTCCAATAGTTATGATATACTTTCCGATTTAGATGAAGAAGATACCGAAATCTTAAAAAACATAATAAGTCAAAAACAGAGCAAAAGTCAATATCCCCCCATAATAGTAAATTCATCTTACAACAACATCAGTGGTGCTATTAACAATTTAAAATTAAAAGTGAAAGACTTAAATATAAAATACAATATGAACAAAACCACAATCTATGTTCAAAATAGTGAAGACTTTGAACTTGTAAAAAATTTCTTAAAAGATCTCAATCTCGGCTTTCACACGTTCACTCCAAAAAGTGAAACGAAACCTAAAATTATTTTAAAAGGTATGCCTCCTCAGTTCCCCATTGAAGAAATTTCGACTGACCTACAAAATCAAGGTTTAGCCATTCATAAAATCTACCAAATGGAGAAAAAATCTGCCAACGGGTCTATAAAGCTTCCGATATTAATAGTAATTTTAGACAATAAAGAACAGCTAGCCAAATTAAATAACATTCGCTACAGTTGTAACATTGTAATAAAATGGGAAAAATATAGATCCAACAAAACTTTAACTCAATGTTACAAGTGTCAAGAATTTAACCACGTGGCACGTAATTGCTTTAAAAATCCAAAATGTCTGAAATGTGCCGAAGACCATCTTTCAAAGGACTGCCCAAATACATTAATCGACGGATTCAAACCCAA
Organism: Piezodorus guildinii; assembly: GCA_023052935.1. Taxonomy (NCBI): domain Eukaryota; kingdom Metazoa; phylum Arthropoda; class Insecta; order Hemiptera; family Pentatomidae; genus Piezodorus; species Piezodorus guildinii. The sequence goes on along the minus strand of CM041295.1, from coordinate 21,842,652 downwards.
ATGTTGTAATTGCTCCGATGAACATTTTTCAAATTCCACGGAATGTACGAAATATCAAAGAAATCTCGAATTACAGTTAAGCAAAAAAAATCCAGCACTTCGAGCTATCCCACGAAAAACATTTAAACAAACCGACCAAGAATTTCCAGTTCTACCAACCCCGAAATCTCCGTGGCCTCAAAACACATTCTCTCCGAAAACCGCCAACAACACCTCTAACGAACCTACCATGTCTGATTGTTTTAAAGAGATAAAAAATATATTCAATTTATTTAATGTAAGTAAATTAATTACAAACTTTAAAAAAATGTTATTACAACTAAAAAGCGCCGAAGATGGCATGTCAAAAATCTTTATTCTCGTAGAAGGATTACTTTCTATGTTGGATTAATGGTCATTCTATTATGCAAAAATAATCGTAATATTTATTTGTTCAAATCTCTTATGAGTGTTAGCGATGTAAAGTTGTTTATACACAGTGTCTTGCTAAATTCCTATTGTATAAGCTGCTGTACGAACAACTTTAGCCTTAGCTTCAATTTCACAATAATAATTATCAGCGATCTTTATATCCCGTACTCTTTTACAACATACTTTCTTGTTTACATTACAATAGGGGCTACAACTCATTCGGAAAATTCTAATGACTAGTGCCAATAGTAAAATTAAACTTATGATGTGGAACGCACAAACTATTCGCGGAAACGATGTAGAATTTAAATTATTTTTAAATCATAATCAACCCCATTTAGTCTCTGTTTGTGAAACACGTCTTTCTGAAACTGATCGTTTCTCTCTTCCGGGATATGTCATTTACAGACGTGACCGTAGTAGAGCTGGAGGGGGGGTCATGCTTTTAGTGCGGTCCGATATTCAGCATCATTTTATACACGTTCCTGACTTAATGTTTACCGAAGCCGTCGCTATTAATACAATTATTAACAACAAGTCAACCACTGTAATATCTGTATATATCCCACCAAATAAAATAAATATCCCAGATATTAGTAAACTATTTAATTTAAATAAACAAGTTATCATTTTTGGCGATCTAAACGCCAAACACACACAGTGGAACTGTAACAGAACAAATAAAAACGGTAAATTAATTCTAAATTTTATCGTAAAAAACCATATTCAATTACACAGTCCGTCTGAACCAACCCATATACCGACTCAACGTAATTACAAACCTAGCATCATCGATTTGGCTCTTACAAAAAATATTTACAACTTATCACCTCTTATTGCTTTACCATGTTTAAATTCGGACCACAATCCCGTGATTTTTCGTATACAATCTCCTTTACCAAAAATTTCCAAAATACTCAAATTTTCGCTCAAAGACGCTGACTGGCCAAAGTTCAGGAAAGAGATAGATTCCCGAATCAATATAAACCCAACCATAAATAATTCGAAAGAAATCGATACCACACTAATCGCTTTTTATGAACATATAAAATTATCCATGTCCTTATCCATTCCACAACAATATTACCACCCGTATTGTCATAATAATTTACCATATCGACTCAGAGCATTAATATATTTAAAAAATAGATTAAAAAGATATTTCCAGCGTAACAAAATTCCAAAAACCAAATTAGTCTATAATAAACTAAACAGTTACATTAAAAAACGTCTCCATGACTGGAAAAACGAAAACTGGGCTACGGTTTTGAAATCTAGTCAGCCAGGGGACAATAACATGTGGAAAATTCACAAAAATTTAACTAAGCAGTCCCCGAAAATTCCACCTTTAAAAAATAACGACGGCTACGCATATCTGGACAGGGAAAAAGCTCAGCTATTAGTCAAGCATTTCCAGACAACTCATTCAATCACCTCTCTCCTTGGTTCAAATCACCACAACCGTAAAATTCTAAAATCCGTCCGCGATTATTTAAAATCACCTTTTATTGTTAATTTCTCTTCCATCTCTCCGAAAGAAATCGCAAATATCATTAAAGAATTGAAACCAAAAAAAGCCCCAGGTGATGACAGCATCCCCTCCTTAGTTATTAAAAATCTAAGCCGAAAATCGATTTATTTTTTAACTAAAGTATTTAATTGCACATTGAGATATAGCTACTTTCCTATCATCTGGAAAACTTCCAAAACTATAGTAATGAAAAAACCGAATAAAGACCATAGTAATGTTTCGAACTACAGACCTATAAGTCTACTAAATATACTTTCTAAAATTCTGGAGAAACTAATTCTCAAAAGAATTAACAAGCACATTAGAGTAAAGAACCTCCTAATAGATGAACAATTTGGTTTTAGAAATCACCACTGCACTATTGACCAATTAGCACGACTTACTGACTTCATCACAAAAGCCTTTAACGAACGCAAACATACCGGCATGCTCCTTCTAGACCTCGAAAAAGCATTTGATACCATTTGGCACTCCGGGCTCATATACAAATTAATCTCATTCAACTTCCCACCATACCTGATTCACATCATTCACTCCTATTTAACAAATAGACAGTTTTATGTTCAAGTTGGCACATCTACTTCCGACATCCTCCCCATCTCAGCGGGTCTTCCTCAAGGCTCTTGCCTATCTCCAATCCTATTTAATTTATTCATTTCTGACTTACCAGCCCATCCATTTGTGACGAGGTCATTATACGCTGATGATACAGCATTGTATACCTCATCATATCGCATCGATACAATAGTGAATCGCCTTCAACAATATTTTAAAAAATTTCACAAATATTGCATAAAATGGAAATTGAAAATTAATCCCACCAAATCCGAAGCAATTCTTTTCACTAAACGTCGCCCACAAATCAACCACCAAATCAAGATAAATTCGGCTCTCATCCCTTGGTCAAAATCCGTACAGTACCTAGGCATAACACTAGACAAATCTCTTACATTCACAGACCATATCAATAGAAAAATCGATAAAGCCAAAAAATTAATATTTAAAATGTTCCCATACTTCAACAAAAAATCCCATTTGAGCTCTCATAACAAATTAATAATATACAAATCAGTTATTCGCCCGTTAATCACATACGCCTCGCCAGTCTGGAGCTCAACCTGCTTGACTAACTACCAAAAACTTGAAAGAATTCAAAATCTATCAATGCGGATAATTAACAACTACCCCCGCTACACTAAAATATCATCTATGCTCCAGGACTTACAGCTTCCAACAATTAAACATTTTGTCCATACTCAAACAGCTTCTTACTTCAGTAAAACACCAGTCTCCAAAAATCCTTTAATAAAGGAAATCGGTAACTATAATAAAGCATCTCTAAAACGCTACACTCATAAAAGAACTAAACATGTGTTGCTAACTTAAACTAGTTTATCTTAATTTCTAATTTTATATTATCAATTGTGTTATCTGTTTTTTTTTGTTTTTTTTTATATGTAGGTTTTTTATTTAGTTTTTCCTACTACCATAGTTAATATCAATTTAATTTTACCACTAATTACAGATTAGATAATTAGATTATAACTACCAAATGAACCAAACATTTGATGATTGTAAGGATGTCTCATCCGAAATCATTTATAAATTGTTTGTCAATATGTAAAAATGTAAATAAAGTTTATTTTCTATTTTCTTTTGAGGATAACCTTGAAGATCGCTACGAGATTAGGCAACTATCATCATGCCATGAACCAGAACAATAAGGCATACAAGATGATGATACCAAACCATATCTCGTTACTAGCTTCCAAATGGTTTGAAACATAACTGTAACATAGGGGAAAACGGTACATATTAGTTATTTTCTTACTAATATATGATCTTTCTTTTGAGGATTATCTTGAAGATTGATTCGATATTAGTCAAGTACAGCCAACCATTAAACCAATAGAATAAGGCATGAAGGAAAACTGTACCTCACCAATCCCGAACATTGTACTACCTCTTCCACCTTTGTTTGCAGTAAATGCACCTGTAACAAAAATTCTTTAAATTGTTCTTAAACTAAGATTAACTTATTTGTATTAAAACATAACCTTAACTATAACCCCGAAAAAAACAATACATACTAGACTTTTCTTGAACAAATTATAATCTTCCTTTTGAGAATTATATTGACGATTGATTCGATATTAGTCAAGTACAGCCAACCATCAAACCAATAGAATTAGGCATGAAGGAAGACCGTACCTCACCAATCCCGAACATTGTACTACCTCTTCCACCTTTGTTTGCAGTAAATGCACCTGTAACAAAAATTCATTAAATTGTTCTTAAACTAAGATTAACTTATTTGTATTAAACCATAACCTTAACTATAACCCCGAAAAAAACAATACATACTAGACTTTTCTTGAACAAAATATAATCTTCCTTTTGAGAATTATCTTGAAGATTGATTCAATATTAGTCAAGTACAGCCAACCATCAACCCAATAGAATTAGGCATGAAGGAAGACCGTACCTCACCAATCCCGAACATTGTACTATCTCTTCACCCTTTTTTGCAGTAATTGCACCTGTAACAAAAATTCTTTAAATTGTTCTTAAACTAAGATTAACTTATTTGTATTAAACCATAACCTTAACTATAACCCCGAAAAAAACAATACATACTAGACTTTTCTTGAACAAAATATAATCTTCCTTTTGAGAATTATCTTGAAGATTGATTCGATATTAGTCAAGTACAGCCAACCATCAAACCAATAGAATTAGGCATGAAGGAAGACCGTACCTCACCAATCCCGAACATTGTACTAGCTCTTCCACCTTTGCAGTAAATGCACCTGTAACAAAAATTCATTAAATTATTCTTAAACTAAGATTAACTTATTTGTATTAAACCATAACCTTAACTATAACCCCGAAAAAAACAATCCATACTAGACTTTTTTTGAACAAAATATAATCTTCCTTTTGAGAATTATCTTGAAGATTGATTCGATATTAGTCAAGTACAGCCAACCATCAAACCAATAGAATAAGGCATGAAGGAAGTCCGTACCTCACCAATCCCGAACATTGTACTACCTCTTCCACCTTTGTTTGCAGTAAATGCACCTGTAACAAAAATTCTTTAAATTGTTCTTAAACTAAGATTAACTTATTTGTATTAAACCATAACCTTAACTATAACCCCGAAAAAAACAATACATACTAGACTTTTCTTGAACAAAATATAATCTTCCTTTTGAGAATTATCTTGAAGATTGATTCGATATTAGTCAAGTACAGCCAACCATCAAACCAATAGAATAAGGCATGAAGGAAGACCGTACCTCACCAATCCCGAACATTGTACTACCTCTTCCTCCTTTGCAGTAAATGCACCTGTAACAAAAATTCATTTAATTGTTCTTAAACTAAGATTAACTTATTTGTATTAAACCATAACCTTAACTATAACCCCGAAAAAAACAATCCATACTAGACTTTTTTTGAACAAAATTAATCTTCCCTTTGTGAATTATCTTGAAGATTGATTCGATTTTTAGTCAAGTACAGCCAACCATCAAACCAATAGAATAAGGCATGAAGGAAGTCCGTACCTCACCAATCCCGAACATTGTACTACCTCTTCCACCTTTGTTTGCAGTAAATGCACCTGTAACAAAAATTCTTTAAATTGTTCTTAAACTAAGATTAACTTATTTGTATTAAACCATAACCTTAACTATAACCCCGAAAAAAACAATACATACTAGACTTTTCTTGAACAAAATATAATCTTCCTTTTGAGAATTATCTTGAAGATTGATTCGATATTAGTCAAGTACAGCCAACCATCAAACCAATAGAATTAGGCATGAAGGAAGACCGTACCTCACCAATCCCGAACATTGTACTAGCTCTTCCACCTTTGCAGTAAATGCACCTGTAACAAAAATTCATTAAATTGTTCTTAAACTAAGATTAACTTATTTGTATTAAACCATAACCTTAACTATAACCCCGAAAAAAACAATCCATACTAGACTTTTTTTGAACAAAATATAATCTTCCTTTTGAGAATTATCTTGAAGATTGATTCGATATTAGTCAAGTACAGCCAACCATCAAACCAATAGAATAAGGCATGAAGGAAGTCCGTACCTCACCAATCCCGAACATTGTACTACCTCTTCCACCTTTGTTTGCAGTAAATGCACCTGTAACAAAAATTCATTAAATTGTTCTTAAACTAAGATTAACTTATTTGTATTAAACCATAACCTTAACTATAACCCCGAAAAAAACAATACATACTAGACTTTTCTTGAACAAAATATAATCTTCCTTTTGAGAATTATCTTGAAGATTGATTCGATATTAGTCAAGTACAGCCAACCATCAAACCTATAGAATAAGGCATGAAGGAAGACCGTACCTCACCAATCCCGAACATTGTACTACCTCTTCCACCTTTGCAGTAAATGCACCTGTAACAAAAATTCATTTAATTGTTCTTAAACTAAGATTAACTTATTTGTATTAAACCATAACCTTAACTATAACCCCGAAAAAAACAATACATACTATACTTTTCTTGAACAAATTATAATCTTCCTTTTGAGAATTATATTGACGATTGATTCGATATTAGTCAAGTACAGCCAACCATCAAACCAATAGAATTAGGCATGAAGGAAGACCGTACCTCACCAATCCCGAACATTGTACTAGTTCTTCCACCTTTGCAGTAAATGCACCTGTAACAAAAATTCATTAAATTGTTCTTAAACTAAGATTAACTTATTTGTATTAAACCATAACCTTAACTAACCCCGAAAAAAAACAATACATACTAGACTTTTCTTGAACAAAATATAATCTTCCTTTTGAGAATTATCTTGAAGATTGATTCGATATTAGTCAAGTACAGCTAACCATCAAACCAATAGAATTAGGCATGAAGGAAGACCGTACCTCACCAATCCCGAACATTGTACTACCTCTTCCACCTTTGTTTGCAGTAAATGCACCTGTAACAAAAATTCATTAAATTGTTCTTAAACTAAGAATAACTTATTTGTACTAAACCATAACCTAAATTGAGACTTAAAAAAAAAAAAAACAGTTCACATTCGACGTTTCTGGAACAAAATATTATCTTCCTTTTGAGGATTATCTCGAAGCTTCGATATTAGTCAAGTACAGCCAACCCAACTGAAACATAGGGGAAAGCGGTTTTTAGACATTTTCTAACTAATATATGATCTTTCTTTTGAGGTTTATCTTGATTATTGCTACTAGTTTAGTCAGGTACATTTAGTTTACAAAAACTAATATAATAACGACATAAACGAAAACGTTGCCTTACCAAATCTCCAACGTTGTGCTACGATATGCATAATATTCTAAATAAGTAAAAAAAAAAAAAAATTATTACACTCCTGAAGATTTCTACTATCTTAGTAAGGTACACACAATTTAAAAAAAATAATATAATAACAGCATAAAGAAGAACGTTGCCTTACCAGATCTCCTGAGGTAGTACATCTTTCGACTTTGCTGTAGATGTGAAACAAATAAATATCACAAATAAACTTTCTTCTGAGGAATAACTTGAAGATTGCTACAAGATTAGTCAAGTATCATCACGCCCGAAACCAGTACAATAAGGCATACAGGATGATGATACCTAACCAAATCTTGTAACTGATTCAAAATTCTTCTGATAAAGTGCACTATTGTTATTAAATACAGAGAGATGATTTAACATAACTACAATAAGTGAAAAAGTAACATATTCTTCTTTACATAATTAATGTATTGTGACATCAAGATAAGTAACATAGAAAAGAACAGTACATAATAGTCATATCCAAACCAAAAAATGATCTTTCTTTTAAGGTTTATCTTAATGATTGCTACTACTTAAGTCAGGTACATTCAGTTTATAAAAACTAATATAATAACGACATAAACGAAAACGTTGCCTTACCAAATTTCAGACGTTGTGCTACCTCTTCCAACTTTGCTGTAGATGCTAAACAAAAAATTATCTTTCTTTTGAGGATTACCTTGAAGATTGCCACGAGATTAGTCAAGTATCATCATGGCATGAACCAGTACAATAAGGCCTACAACATGGTGATACCAAACCATATCTCGTTACTAGTTTCTAAATGGTTAAAAACCAAACTGTAACATAGGGGAAAACGGTACATATTAGACATTTTCTAACCAAAAAATGATCTTTCTTTTAAGGTTTATCTTAATGATTGCTACTACTTGAGTCAGGTACATTCAGTTTATAAAAACTAATATAATAACAACATAATAAAAAACGGTGCCTTACCAGATCTCCAACGTTGTCCTATCTCTTCCAACTTTGCTGTAGATGCTAAACAAAAATTATCTTTCTTCTGAGGATTACCTTAAAGAATGCTACGAGATTAGTGAAGTATCATCATGCCATGAACCAGAACAATAAGGCATACAAGATGGTGATACCAAACGATATCTCGTTAATAGCTTCCAAATGGTTTGAAACCTTAATGTAACATAGGGGAAAACGGTACATATTAGACATTTTCTTACTAATATATGATCTTTCTTTTAAGGTTTATCTTGATTATTGCTACTAGTTTAGTCAGGTACATTTAGTTTATAAAAACTAACATAATAACGACATAAACAAAAACGTTGCCTTACCAAATCTCCAACGTTATGCTACCTCTTCCAACTTTGCTATAGATGCTAAACAAAAAATTATCTTTCTTTTGAGGATTACCTTGAAGATTGCCACGAGATTAGTCAAGTATCATCATGCCATGATCCAGTACAATAAGGCCTACAACATGGTGATACCAAACCATATCTCGTTACTAGTTTCTAAATGGTTAAAAACCAAACTGTAACATACAGAAGAATAGTACATATTAGACATTTCCAAACCAAAAAATGATGAACCTTTCTTTTAAGGTTTATCTTAATGATTGCTACTACTTGAGTCAGGTACATTCAGTTTATAAAAACTAATATAATAACAACATAATAAAAAACGGTGCCTTACCAGATCTCCAACGTTGTCCTATCTCTTCCAACTTTGCTGTAGATGCTAAACAAAAAATTATCTTTCTTCTGAGGATTACCTTGAAGAATGCTACGAGATTAGTGAAGTATCATCATGGCATGAACCAGAACAATAAGGCATACAAGATGGTGATACCAAACCATATCTCGTTACTAGTTTCCAAATGGTTTGAAACCTAACTGTAACATAGGGGAAAACGGTACATATTAAACATTTTCTAACCAAAAAATGATCTTTCTTTTAAGGTTTATCTTAATGATTGCTACTACTTGAGTCAGGTACATTCAGTTTATAAAAACTAATATAATAACAACTTTGAGGATTACCTTGAAGATTGCCACGAGATTAGTCAAGTATCATCATGCCATGATCAAGTACAATAAGGCCTACAACATGGTGATACCAAACCATATCTCGTTACTAGTTTCTAAATGGTTAAAAACCAAACTGTAACATACAGAAGAACAGTACATATTAGACATTTCCAAACCAAAAATGATGAACCTTTCTTTTAAGGTTTATCTTAATGATTGCTACTACTTGAGTCAGGTACATTCAGTTTATAAAAACTAATATAATAACAACATAATAAAAAACGGTGCCTTACCAGATCTCCAACGTTGTCCTATCTCTTCCAACTTTGCTGTAGATGCTAAACAAAAAATTATCTTTCTTCTGAGGATTACCTTGAAGAATGCTACGAGATTAGTGAAGTATCATCATGGCATGAACCAGAACAATAAGGCATACAAGATGGTGATACCAAACCATATCTCGTTACTAGTTTCCAAATGGTTTGAAACCTAACTGTAACATAGGGGAAAACGGTACATATTAGACATTTTCTAACCAAAAAATGATCTTTCTTTTAAGGTTTATCTTAATGATTGCTACTACTTGAGTCAGGTACATTCAGTTTATAAAAACTAATATAATAACAACATAATAAAAAACGGTGCCTTACCAGATCTCCAACGTTGTCCTATCTCTTCCAACTTTGCTGTAGATGCTAAACAAAAAATTATCTTTTTTCTGAGGATTACCTTGAAGAATGCTACGAGATTAGTGAAGTATCATCATGCCATGAACCATAACAATAAGGCATACAAGATGGTGATACCAAACGATATCTCGTTAATAGCTTCCAAATGGTTTGAAACCTTAATGTAACATAGGGGAAAACGGTACATATTAGACATTTTCTTACTAATATATGATCTTTCTTTTAAGGTTTATCTTGATTATTGCTACTAGTTTAGTCAGGTACATTTAGTTTATAAAAACTAACATAATAACGACATAAACGAAAACGTTGCCTTACCAAATCTCCAACGTTATGCTACCTCTTCCAACTTTGCTATAGATGCTAAACAAAAAAATTATCTTTCTTTTGAGGATTACCTTGAAGATTGCCACGAGATTAGTCAAGTATCATCATGCCATGATCCAGTACAATAAGGCCTACAACATGGTGATACCAAACCATATCTCGTTACTAGTTTCTAAATGGTTAAAAACCAAACTGTAACATACAGAAGAACAGTACATATTAGACATTTCCAAACCAAAAAATGATGAACCTTTCTTTTAAGGTTTATCTTAATGATTGCTACTACTTGAGTCAGGTACATTCAGTTTATAAAAACTAATATAATAACAACATAATAAAAAACGGTGCCTTACCAGATCTCCAACGTTGTCCTATCTCTTCCAACTTTGCTGTAGATGCTAAACAAAAAATTATCTTTCTTCTGAGGATTACCTTGAAGAATGCTACGAGATTAGTGAAGTATCATCATGGCATGAACCAGAACAATAAGGCATACAAGATGGTGATACCAAACCATATCTCGTTACTAGTTTCCAAATGGTTTGAAACCTAACTGTAACATAGGGGAAAACGGTACATATTAGACATTTTCTAACCAAAAAATGATCTTTCTTTTAAGGTTTATCTTAATGATTGCTACTACTTGAGTCAGGTACATTCAGTTTATAAAAACTAATATAATAACAACATAATAAAAAACGGTGCCTTACCAGATCTCCAACGTTGTCCTATCTCTTCCAACTTTGCTGTAGATGCTAAACAAAAAATTATCTTTCTTCTGAGGATTACCTTGAAGAATGCTACGAGATTAGTGAAGTATCATCATGCCATGAACCAGAACAATAAGGCATACAAGATGGTGATACCAAACGATATCTCGTTAATAGCTTCCAAATGGTTTGAAACCTGAATGTAACATAGGGGAAAACGGTACATATTAGACATTTTCTTACTAATATATGATCTTTCTTTTAAGGTTTATCTTGATTATTGCTACTAGTTTAGTCAGGTACATTTAGTTTATAAAAACTAACATAATAACGACATAAACGAAAACGTTGCCTTACCAAATCTCCAACGTTATGCTACCTCTTCCAACTTTGCTATAGATGCTAAACAAAAAATTATCTTTCTTTTGAGGATTACCTTGAAGATTGCCACGAGATTAGTCAAGTATCATCATGCCATGATCCAGTACAATAAGGCCTACAACATGGTGATACCAAACCATATCTCGTTACTAGTTTCTAAATGGTTAAAAACCAAACTGTAACATACAGAAGAACAGTACATATTAGACATTTCCAAACCAAAAAATGATGAACCTTTCTTTTAAGGTTTATCTTAATGATTGCTACTACTTGAGTCAGGTACATTCAGTTTATAAAAACTAATATAATAACAACATAATAAAAAACGGTGCCTTACCAGATCTCCAACGTTGTCCTATCTCTTCCAACTTTGCTGTAGATGCTAAACAAAAAATTATCTTTCTTCTGAGGATTACCTTGAAGAATGCTACGAGATTAGTGAAGTATCATCATGGCATGAACCAGAACAATAAGGCATACAAGATGGTGATACCAAACCATATCTCGTTACTAGTTTCTAAATGGTTAAAAACAAACTGTAACATACAGAAGAACAGTACATATTAGACATTTCAAACCAAAAAATGATGAACCTTTCTTTTAAGGTTTATCTTAATGATTGCTACTACTTGAGTCAGGTACATTCAGTTTATAAAAACTAATATAATAACAACATAATAAAAAACGGTGCCTTACCAGATCTCCAACGTTGTCCTATCTCTTCCAACTTTGCTGTAGATGCTAAACAAAAAATTATCTTTCTTCTGAGGATTACTTGAAGAATGCTACGAGATTAGTGAAGTATCATCATGCCATGAACCAGAACAATAAGGCATACAAGATGGTGATACCAAACGATATCTCGTTAATAGCTTCCAAATGGTTTGAAACCTAATGTAACATAGGGGAAAACAGGTACATATTAGACATTTTCTTACTAATATATGATCTTTCTTTTAAGGTTTATCTTGATTATTGCTACTAGTTTAGTCAGGTACATTTAGTTTATAAAAACTAACATAATAACGACATAAACGAAAACGTTGCCTTACCAAATCTCCAACGTTATGCTACCTCTTCCAACTTTGCTTAGATGCTAAACAAAAAAATTATCTTTCTTTTGAGGATTACTTGAAGATTGCACGAGATTAGTCAAGTATCATCATGCCATGATCCAGTACAATAAGGCCTACAACATGGTGATACCAAACCATATCTCGTTACTAGTTTCTAAATGGTTAAAAACCAAACTGTAACATACAGAAGAACAGTACATATTAGACATTTCCAAACCAAAAAATGATGAACCTTTCTTTTAAGGTTTATCTTAATGATTGCTACTACTTGAGTCAGGTACATTCAGTTTATAAAAACTAATATAATAACAACATAATAAAAAACGGTGCCTTACCAGATCTCCAACGTTGTCCTATCTCTTCCAACTTTGCTGTAGATGCTAAACAAAAAATTATCTTTCTTCTGAGGATTACCTTGAAGAATGCTACGAGATTAGTGAAGTATCATCATGGCATGAACCAGAACAATAAGGCATACAAGATGGTGATACCAAACCATATCTCGTTACTAGTTTCCAAATGGTTTGAAAACCTAACTGTAACATAGGGGAAAACGGTACATATTAGACTTTTTCTAACCAAAAAATGATCTTTCTTTTAAGGTTTATCTTAATGATTGCTACTACTTGAGTCAGGTACATTCAGTTTATAAAAACTAATATAATAACAACATAATAAAAAACGGTGCCTTACCAGATCTCCAACGTTGTCCTATCTCTTCCAACTTTGCTGTAGATGCTAAACAAAAAATTATCTTTCTTCTGAGGATTACCTTGAAGAATGCTACGAGATTAGTGAAGTATCATCATGCCATGAACCAGAACAATAAGGCATACAAGATGGTGATACCAAACGATATCTCGTTAATAGCTTCCAAATGGTTTGAAACCTTAATGTAACATAGGGGAAAACGGTACATATTAGACATTTTCTTACTAATATATGATCTTTCTTTTAAGGTTTATCTTGATTATTGCTACTAGTTTAGTCAGGTACATTTAGTTTATAAAAACTAACATAATAACGACATAAACGAAAACGTTGCCTTACCAAATCTCCAACGTTATGCTACCTCTTCCAACTTTGCTATAGATGCTAAACAAAAAATTATCTTTCTTTTGAGGATTACCTTGAAGATTGCCACGAGATTAGTCAAGTATCATCATGCCATGATCCAGTACAATAAGGCCTACAACATGGTGATACCAAACCATATCTCGTTACTAGTTTCTAAATGGTTAAAAACCAAACTGTAACATACAGAAGAACAGTACATATTAGACATTTCCAAACCAAAAAATGATGAACCTTTCTTTTAAGGTTTATCTTAATGATTGCTACTACTTGAGTCAGGTACATTCAGTTTATAAAAACTAATATAATAACAACATAATAAAAAACGGTGCCTTACCAGATCTCCAACGTTGTCCTATCTCTTCCAACTTTGCTGTAGATGCTAAACAAAAAATTATCTTTCTTCTGAGGATTACCTTGAAGAATGCTACGAGATTAGTGAAGTATCATCATGGCATGAACCAGAACAATAAGGCATACAAGATGGTGATACCAAACCATATCTCGTTACTAGTTTCCAAATGGTTTGAAACCTAACTGTAACATAGGGGAAAACGGTACATATTAGACATTTTCTAACCAAAAAATGATCTTTCTTTTAAGGTTTATCTTAATGATTGCTACTACTTGAGTCAGGTACATTCAGTTTATAAAAACTAATATAATAACAACATAATAAAAAACGGTGCCTTACAGATCTCCAACGTTGTCCTATCTCTTCCAACTTTGCTGTAGATGCTAAACAAAAAATTATCTTTCTTCTGAGGATTACCTTGAAGAATGCTACGAGATTAGTGAAGTATCATCATGCCATGAACCAAACAATAAGGCATACAAGATGGTGATACCAAACGATATCTCGTTAATAGCTTCCAAATGGTTTGAAACCTTAATGTAACATAGGGGAAAACGGTACATATTAGACATTTTCTTACTAAAATATGATCTTTCTTTTAAGGTTTATCTTGATTATTGCTACTAGTTTAGTCAGGTACATTTAGTTTATAAAAACTAACATAATAACGACATAAACGAAAACGTTGCCTTACCAAATCTCCAACGTTATGCTACCTCTTCCAACTTTGCTATAGATGCTAAACAAAAAATTATCTTTCTTTTGAGGATTACCTTGAAGATTGCCACGAGATTAGTCAAGTATCATCATGCCATGATCCAGTACAATAAGGCCTACAACATGGTGATACCAAACCATATCTCGTTACTAGTTTCTAAATGGTTAAAAACCAAACTGTAACATACAGAAGAACAGTACATATTAGACATTTCCAAACCAAAAAATGATGAACCTTTCTTTTAAGGTTTATCTTAATGATTGCTACTACTTGAGTCAGGTACATTCAGTTTATAAAAACTAATATAATAACAACATAATAAAAAACGGTGCCTTACCAGATCTCCAACGTTGTCCTATCTCTTCCAACTTTGCTGTAGATGCTAAACAAAAAATTATCTTTCTTCTGAGGATTACCTTGAAGAATGCTACGAGATTAGTGAAGTATCATCATGGCATGAACCAGAACAATAAGGCATACAAGATGGTGATACCAAACCATATCTCGTTACTAGTTTCCAAATGGTTTGAAACCTAACTGTAACATAGGGGAAAACGGTACATATTAGACATTTTCTAACCAAAAAATGATCTTTCTTTTAAGGTTTATCTTAATGATTGCTACTACTTGAGTCAGGTACATTCAGTTTATAAAAACTAATATAATAACAACATAATAAAAACGGTGCCTTACCAGATCTCCAACGTTGTCCTATCTCTTCCAACTTTGCTGTAGATGCTAAACAAAAAATTATCTTTCTTCTGAGGATTACCTTGAAGAATGCTACGAGATTAGTGAAGTATCATCATGCCATGAACCAGAACAATAAGGCATACAAGATGGTGATACCAAACGATATCTCGTTAATAGCTTCCAAATGGTTTGAAACCTAAATGTAACATAGGGGAAAACGGTACATATTAGACATTTTCTTACTAATATATGATCTTTCTTTTAAGGTTTATCTTGATTATTGCTACTAGTTTAGTCAGGTACATTTAGTTTTATAAAAACTAACAATAATAACGACATAAACGAAAACGTGCTTACAAATGTCACCAACGTTATCTTACTCTTTCCAACTTTGCTATAATGCTAAACAAAAAATTATCTTTCTTTTGAGGATTACCTTGAAAATTGCCACGAGTATTAGTCAAGTATCATCATGCCATGATCCAGTCAATAAGCCTAAAAAACATGGTGATAACCAAACCAATATCTTCGTACTAGTTTCTAAATGGTTAAAAACCAAACTGTAACATACGAAGAACATACAAATTAGACATTTCCAAACAAAGATGTGAACCTTATCTATTAAGGTTTATCTTAATGATTGCACTACTTGAGCTCAGGTACATTCAGTTTATAAAAACTAATACCATAACAACCATAATAAAAAACGGATGCGCTTACCAGATCTCCAACGATTGTCCTAATCTCTTTCACTTTGCTGTAATGTCAAACAAAATTTATTTATTCTTGAGGATATACCTTAGTAAGAATGCTACGTATTATGAAGTATCATCATGGCATGAACCAGAACAATACAAGGCTACAAGATGGTGATACCAAACCATATTCTCGTTACTAGTTCCAAATGGTTTTGAAACCTAACTGTAACCATAGGCGAGAAAACGGTACATATTAGACATTTCAACCAAAAAATGATCTTTCTTTTAAGGTCTAATCTTAATGATTGCTACTACTTGAGTCAGGAAACCAAACTTTATAAAAAACTAATATAATAAACAACATAAAAAAAACGTGCCTTACCAGATCTCCAACGTTGTCCTATCTTTCAACTTTGCTTGTAGATGCTAAACAAAAAATTATCTTTTATCTGAGATTACCTTGAAGAATGCTACGAGAATTAGTGAAGTATCATCATGCCATGAACCAGAACAATAAGGCATACAAGATGGTGTACCAAACGTATCTCGTAAAATAGCTTCCAAATGGTTTGAAACCTTAATGTAAATAGGGAAAAACGGTACATATTAGAACATTTCTACTACATAATGGATCTTTACTTTTAAGGTTTATCTTGATTATTGCACTAGGTTTAGTCAGGTAACATTTAGTTTATAAAAACTAACATATAACGCAAAAACGAAATACTGTTGCCTTACCAAATTCTCCAACGTTATGTGTACCTTTCAACTTGTATAGATGATACTAAAACAAAAAATTATACTTTCTTTTGAGGATTCACCTTGAAGATTGCCACGAGATTAGTCCAAGTATATCATGGCCATGATCCAGTAACAATAAGGTCTACAACATGGTGATTACAAACCATACGTCGTTATAGTTTCTAATGGTTAACCAAACAACGTGTAACTACAAAGAACTACAATATTAGACTTTCCAAACTAAAAATGATGAACCTTTCATTAAAAGGTTATCTTAATGATTGCTTACTACTTGAGTCAGGTACATTCAGTTTATAAAAACTAATATAATAACAACATAATAAAAACTGGTGCTTTACCAAATCTCCAACGTTGTCCATATCTCATTCAAAACTTTGCTGTAGATGCTAAACAAAAAATTATCTTTCTTCTGAGATTACTCTAAGAAGCTACAAGATTAAGTGAAGTACTAATCAATGAGCAATGCAACCAGAACAATAAGGCATACAAGGTAAATGTCGGATACCAAACATATACTTTCCTTACTAGTTTCCAAATGGTTTGAAACCTATCTGTAACTTATAGGGAAAACGGTACATATTAGACATTATTTATAACCAAAATAATGAATCTTACTCATTTTAAGGTTTACTCTCAAGTTGTCTATCTTGAGTCAGTACATTCAGTTTATAAAAAATACTTAATTATAATAACACATAATAATAAAAGGGTCACTTACCAGACTCCAACGTATGTACATATCTATCCAACATTTGCTGTAGATTGCCTAAAAGAAAAATATATCTTTTCTGAGGATTACCATGAAGAATTAACAGTTCATTAGTGAAGATTTCATCATGTCATGAACCAGAACAATAAGGCATACAGATGGTGATACCAAACGAATATCTCACTAATACTTCAAATGGTTTGAAACCTTCAATGTAACCATACCGTGGAAACTGGTAACATATAGAATTTTTCTT
The DNA here is from genome assembly GCA_023052935.1 of Piezodorus guildinii. NCBI lineage: Eukaryota > Metazoa > Arthropoda > Insecta > Hemiptera > Pentatomidae > Piezodorus > Piezodorus guildinii. The sequence goes on along the minus strand of CM041295.1, from coordinate 21,824,906 downwards.
ACTAATATTGATCTTCTTTTAAGGATTTATCTGTATATATGCCATAACCACAATAGCATACAAAATGATACCAAACGATATCGTAATAGCTTCAAAGTTGACCTATAACCAAGGTCAAACGGTTATCTAACTTCCAACTTACAATAGATCTTATACTTTAAAGTTTATCTTGTTATTTGAGGATTACCTTGAGAATTTGTCAACAGAATTAGTCAAGTATCATCATGCCATGTTCCATACAATAAGCCTACCAACATGGTGATACCAAACCATATCTTCGTTACTAGTTACAAATGTCTTTCAACCAAACTGTAACATACAGAAGAACAGTACATATTAGACATATTCCAACCAAAATAAGTGAAAGAACCTTCTTAAGGTTAATTCTTATATGATTGCTATACTTGAGTCAGATAACATTCAGTTTAAAAACTAATATAATAAACATAATAAAAAACTGTTTCCATTAAACCCGATCTCCAACGTTGTCCTATCTATCCAACTTTGCTGTGATGCTAAACAAAAAATTATCTTTTTCTGAGGAATTACCTTGAAGAATGCTAACAGATATAGTGGTATCATCATGGCATGAACCAGAACAATAAGGCATACAAGATGGTGATACCAAACCATATCTCGTTACTAGTTTCCAAATGGTTTGAAACCTAACTGTAACATAGGGGAAAACGGTACATATTAGACATTTTCTAACCAAAAAATGATCTTTCTTTTAAGGTTTATCTTAATGATTGCTACTACTTGAGTCAGGTACATTCAGTTTATAAAAACTAATATAATAACAACATAATAAAAAACGGTGCCTTACCAGATCTCCAACGTTGTCCTATCTCTTCCAACTTTGCTGTAGATGCTAAACAAAAAATTATCTTTTTTCTGAGGATTACCTTGAAGAATGCTACGAGATTAGTGAAGTATCATCATGCCATGAACCAGAACAATAAGGCATACAAGATGGTGATACCAAACGATATCTCGTTAATAGCTTCCAAATGGTTTGAAACCTTAATGTAACATAGGGGAAAACGGTACATATTAGACATTTTCTTACTAATATATGATCTTTCTTTTAAGGTTTATCTTGATTATTGCTACTAGTTTAGTCAGGTACATTTAGTTTATAAAAACTAACATAATAACGACATAAACGAAAACGTTGCCTTACCAAATCTCCAACGTTATGCTACCTCTTCCAACTTTGCTATAGATGCTAAACAAAAAATTATCTTTCTTTTGAGGATTACCTTGAAGATTGCCACGAGATTAGTCAAGTATCATCATGCCATGATCCAGTACAATAAGGCCTACAACATGGTGATACCAAACCATATCTCGTTACTAGTTTCTAAATGGTTAAAAACCAAACTGTAACATACAGAAGAACAGTACATATTAGACATTTCCAAACCAAAAAATGATGAACCTTTCTTTTAAGGTTTATCTTAATGATTGCTACTACTTGAGTCAGGTACATTCAGTTTATAAAAACTAATATAATAACAACATAATAAAAAACGGTGCCTTACCAGATCTCCAACGTTGTCCTATCTCTTCCAACTTTGCTGTAGATGCTAAACAAAAAATTATCTTTCTTCTGAGGATTACCTTGAAGAATGCTACGAGATTAGTGAAGTATCATCATGCCATGAACCAGAACAATAAGGCATACAAGATGGTGATACCAAACATATCTGTACTAGTTTCCAAATGGTTTGAAACCTAACTGTAACATAGGGGAAAACGGTACATATTAGACATTTTCTAACCAAAAAATGATCTTTCTTTTAAGGTTTATCTTAATGATTGCTACTACTTGAGTCAGGTACATTCAGTTTATAAAAACTAATATAATAACAACATAATAAAAAAACGGTGCCTTACCAGATCTCCAACGTTGTCCTATCTCTTCCAACTTTGCTGTAGATGCTAAACAAAAAATTATCTTTCTTCGAGGATTACCTTGAAGAATGCTACGAGATTAGTGAAGTATCATCATGCCATGAACCAGAACAATAAGGCATACAAGATGGTGATACCAAACGATATCTCGTTAATAGCTTCCAAATGTTTGAAACCTTAATGTAACATAGGGAAAACGGTACATATTAGACATTTTTTTACTAATATATGATCTTTCTTTTAAGGTTTATCTTGATTATTGCTACTAGTTTAGTCAGGTACATTTAGTTTATAAAAACTAACATAATAACGACATAAACGAAAACGTTGCCTTACCAAATCTCCAACGTTATGCTACCTCTTCCAACTTTGCTATAGATGCTAAACAAAAAATTATCTTTCTTTTGAGGATTACCTTGAAGATTGCCACGAGATTAGTCAAGTATCATCATGCCATGATCCAGTACAATAAGGCCTACAACATGGTGATACCAAACCATATCTCGTTACTAGTTTCTAAATGGTTAAAAACCAAACTGTAACATACAGAAGAACAGTACATATTAGACATTTCCAAACCAAAAAATGATGAACCTTTCTTTTAAGGTTTATCTTAATGATTGCTACTACTTGAGTCAGGTACATTCAGTTTATAAAACTAATATAATAACAACATAATAAAAAACGGTGCCTTACCAGATCTCCAACGTTGTCCTATCTCTTCCAACTTTGCTGTAGATGCTAAACAAAAAATTATCTTTCTTCTGAGGATTACCTTGAAGAATGCTACGAGATTAGTGAAGTATCATCATGGCATGAACCAGAACAATAAGGCATACAAGATGGTGATACCAAACCATATCTCGTTAATAGCTTCCAAATGGTTTGAAACCTTAATGTAACATAGGGGAAAACGGTACATATTAGACATTTTCTTACTAATATATGATCTTTCTTTTAAGGTTTATCTTGATTATTGCTACTAGTTTAGTCAGGTACATTTAGTTTATAAAAACTAACATAATAACGACATAAACGAAAACGTTGCCTTACCAAATCTCCAACGTTATGCTACCTCTTCCAACTTTGCTGTAGATGCTAAACAAAAAATTATCTTTCTTTTGAGGATTACCTTGAAGATTGCCACGAGATTAGTCAAGTATCATCATGCCATGATCCAGTACAATAAGGCCTACAACATGGTAATACCAAACCATATCTCGTTACTAGTTTCTAAATGGTTATAAACCAAACTGTAACATACAGAAGAACAGTACATATTAGACATTTCCAAACCAAAAAATGATGAACCTTTCTTTTAAGGTTTATCTTGATTATTGCTACTAGTTTAGTCAGGTACATTTAGTTTATAAAAACTAACATAATAACGACATAAACGAAAACGTTACCTTACCAGATCTCCAGCCTTGTACAACCTCTTCCAACATTGCTGTAGGTGTGAAACAAATATAAGACTTTCTTTTGAGGTATATCGTGAAGATTGCTACAAAATTAGTCATGTATCATCACTCCAGAAACCAGTACAATAAGGCATACAGGATGATGATACCTAACCATATCTCGTAACTGATTCCAAAGTCTTCTGCTATAGTGCACTGTTACTAATTACTAACTACAATAAGAAAAAATGTAATATATTTTTCTTTACATTATTACCGAATTGTGACATCAAGATAACTATCATAGAAAAGAGTAAAATAGAAAAAGATTTTTATTCTAGGACAAGGTCCCTTAAGAACTATTGATATGAACAATTAAGATATATATATTAATCATATATATACATATATATATATATATTATATATATATATATATATATATATATATATATATATATATATATATATATATAATTTCATTATAACATAACAATATATTCTAAATAATGGTTTATTCTAAATTTATCTAAAAGTTTATTTATAATAACGATATAAACGAAGATGTTGCCTTACTAAATCTCAGCTAAATCTTCCAACTTTTCTAGAGATGCTTAACAAGATATAATCTTTCTATTGAAAATTATCTTGTAGATTGCCACGAGATTATTCAACTATCATCATGCCGAATACCAGTACACTAAGGCATACAGGATGACGATACCAAACCATTTCTCGTAACTATTTCCGAAGCCTTCTGCCATAGCAAACTATTGTTATTAAATACCGAGAATAGATTTAACATAACTATAATAGGTAAAAAAATAACTTTTTTTTTACATTGTTACTTTATTGTGACATCACGATACGCATAATATTCTAAATAAGTAAACGAAAAAAAAAAATATTACACTCCTGAAAATTGCTACTATATTAGTCAGGTACAGTCAATATAAAAAACTATCATAATAACAGCATAAAGAAGAACGTTGCCTTACCAGATCTCCAGCCTTGTACTACCTCTTCTAACTTTGCTGTAGATCCTAACAAAATATACTCTTTCATTTGAGGATTATCTTGAAGGTTGCCACGAGATTAGTCAAGTATCATCATGTTATAAACCAGTACAAAAAGGCCTACAACATGATGATATCAAACCATATCTCGTTATTGTTTCCAAAGTCTTCTGCTATAGTATACTAGTGTTATTAAATACCAAGAATAGATTTAACATTGCTATAATAAGTAAAAAAGTAATATAATTTTTCTTCATTGTTACTGTATCTTGATATCAACATACGCTGAATATTCAAAAGAAGTAAAAAAAAAAGTTATTTTTTATTATATTCCTGATGATTAATACAGGATTAGTCAAGTACTGTGAGCCTCGTAACGAATTTAATAAGGCATATAGGAAGACTGTACTTTTAAAGATCATGTAACTTGTACGACTTCTTCCAATATTTATGTCAGTTAAGTGAACGTTTCGATTAAATGTATAAAAAACTAATATTTTATTTTTTAAGTAATATAATTATTTATCCGGATATATTACAGTTTGTCGCAGCGGACAATAATAATATTGCTACATGATAACATTCATACAGTATTTACAATAAATTCTAGGTTAACAAATAAAAAAAAAAAAAAAATAAAAATTCACTCATACTTAAATACAATATTAACAATGTGCTTGGGAATCACGGACGGAGTCCGTCTCCCCCCCCCCCACTTGTGGAATCCGGGGTATCCCAGCGCCTCCCTCTCAACCGCATCAATGGTCAGAGACAGCGGAAGCTGAGTGAGGGCGCTATAGCCACAAACACGCCGCACATGAGAGGAGAATCTGACTAGTGTCAGAACTCCAGAATAGATATTTACCAAACGTCTCGGGGCCACTGCCGTTTCAATCTTCTAGGAAGGTCGTATGGATGAGTGGAGCTGGATGGGGATTGTGCTAGAGGATTAGGATGATGAATGAGGCTCTAAATGAAATTCGGGATATTTGGAAGGAATCAGGTCTAAAATAATTAGAACATTAAGGTCGTGGTGTGAGGTATAGTTGGTGACATAATAAGGAGCACTTACTATTATTCAGGAAATAAGAAAGTAACATTTTTTTTTTTTACAATTTTAATGAATCGTGACATCAAGATACGCATTATATTCTAAAAAAGTTAAAAAAAAAGAAAAATATTTTATTTTATTACAATTCTGAAGATTGCTACAGGGTTAGTCAAGTACTGTCCACCTCCATACCAATATAATAAGGCATACAGGAAGACTGTACCTGTCCAGACCTTGTACCTTGTACCACTGCTTCTAATATTTATGTCAGTTGGGGGAACTTATCGATTAAATGTATATAAAACTAAAATTTGGAATTATTAGTGTGGGGTTATACGTTCGATGTTCATAAATTAGTGAGTTAAAATTATTATTGTACTTATCACTGATAGTCACGGTGCAAAGTTGTTGCAGTATTTCAGTCACAAACTTGGATATGTTAATGCATCAACAAAACGGAACCCACGTGTGTTTTAACCTTGTTTCCTACCAAATGGTTCAAAACGTAACTAAAATATAATTAAAAACAGTACATATTAGACATTTCCTGAACAAAAAATAATCTTTTTTTTTGAGGTTTATCTTGAAGATTGCTTCAAGATTTGTCTGGTACAGTCAATTTAAAAAACTAATATAATAACTGCATAAAGAAGAACGTTGCCTTACCAGATCTCCAGCCTTGTGCTACCTCTTCCAACTTTGCTGTAGATGCTAACCAAAATATAATCTTTCTTTTGAGGATTATCTTGAAGATTGCTACGAGATTAGTCTAGTATCATCATGCCATGATCCAGTACAATAAGGCCTACAACATGGTGATACCAAACCACATCTCGTTACTAGTTTCCAAATAGTTAAAAACCAAACTGTAACATAAAGAAAAACAGTACATATTAAACATTTCCAAACCAAAAAATAATCTTTCTTTTAAGGTTTATCTTGAAGATTGCTACTAGTTTAGTAAGGTACATTCAGTTTATAAAAACTAATATAATAACGACATAAAGAAGGACGTTGCCTTACCAGATCTCCAACGTTGTCCTACCTCTTCTAACATTGCTGTAGATGCTAAACAAAATATAATTTTTCTTTCGAGGATTATCTTGAAGATTGCTACGAGATTAGTCAAATATCATCATCTCATAATCTAGTACAATAAGGCATTCAAGATGATGATGCCAAACCATATCTTGTTGCTGTTTCCAAAGTCTTCTGCTATAGCAAATTGGTGTTATCAAATATCGCCAATAGATTTAACATAACTATAATAAGTGAAAAAGCAACATATTTTTCTATACATTATAACTATATTGTGACATCAAGATACGCATAATATTTTAAATAAGTCTAATAAAAAAGTGTTTAAAAATCCCTAATAGATTTTACATAACTATAAAAAGTGAAAAGATAACAATTTTTTTCTTTACATTGTTTCTGTTGTATTAGTCAAGTAATCATGATAATAAATTCTTTATTTATTCTGGGACTAGTCCTTTTTCTATAATAAGAACTATAGTGTCTTAGAGTAAAAACATAAAACAAACAAAAAAATATAGAAAATAAAAAAGTGTACAACAGTGATGAATTAAAAGGTAGGTTATAATAATAATAATTCTTATAATTAATAACAAATCTTGACATAAGATAAAACAGGAACATAAGTTCATATATACAAAATTTAAATAATAGTACTTACTGTGTTGATGTAAAATTATTGAAATAATAAAGTTAAATATGCAAGTGCACCGCAATGTAATATATTATATTTAAATAATTGTTTCTATATGTTTTATTTAACTAATTTAAATTAAATTTGAAAATCTATTTAGGATTCTTTGAAAATTTAATAGAGAGTAAGTGATCGAATAGACGGGATTTGAAGGTCTGAAGGGTATCAGAATGTCGGATATATGAAGGATTGGAATTCCATATGAAAAGGAACTGAATAGGAAGGAGCTGTCGAAGGCTGCGTTTCGATGAGGCGCCATAAACATGTCTTAAGGCCGTGAACGAGTGTTGCGGGAATGTTGAGGGTTTGAATGAAAACAGATCTGAGATGTAGGATGGGCGGCTGGATTGGAGAACTTGGAAGAGGAAGGGTTGGAAGTATTTACAACGGTAGGAAGGGTAACGCCACTTCAACTCTTCGTAGAATCTGGTAACAGAAGTATCACTAGATATCCCAAAGATGAAGCGAATGAAGCAGTTAAATAATCGTTTAAGTTTTGCTTCGACATCTCCAGAGACACCACCGTACAGCAGTAGTCAAAGTGGGGGTTAAACAAGTGTCAAACAAGAAGCCTACGGGTTTCAAGTGGAAGTATGTGATAAAGGTGATTTAGGAGTTTTAAGGTGGATATGGTGTCGAGAAATTTCGGAGACATGAAGACATTTTCCAGGAATGTGTTTAATCGAGGATGATTACGAGGATTTTAACGGTTTGGTGGTTTAACGGTTTATCTTAAAGATTGCTACTACTTAAGTCAGGTACATTCAGTTTATAAAAACTAATATAATAACAACATAATGAAAAACGTTGCCTTACCAGATCTCCAACGTCGTCCTACCTCTTCCAACTTTGCTGTAGATGCTAAACAAAAATTTTCTTTCTTTAAGGTTTATCTTAAAGATTGCTACTAGATTAGTCAGGTACATTCAGTTTATAAAAACTAATATAATAGTGGCATAAACGAAAGCGTTGCATTACCAAATCTCACACGTTTTACTTTCTATCGAACATTTCTGTAGATGCAAAACAAAATATGATTATTCTTTTGAGGATTATCTTGAAGATTGCCACAAGATTAGTCAAGTATCATCATGCCATTAACCAGTACAACAAGGGCTACAACATGATGATACCAAACCACATCTCGTTACTAGGTTCCAAATTGTTCGAAAACTAACTGTAATATAGGGGAAAACGGTACATATTAGACATTTTCTAACCAAAAAATGATCTTTCTTTTGAGGATTAGCTTGAAGATTGCTACTACTAGTCAGGTACACACAATTAAAAAAACTAATAAATAACAACATAAAGAAGAACGTTACCTTACCAGATCTCCAGCTTTGTACTACCTCTTCCAACTTTGCTGTAGATGTGAAACAAATAAAAGACTTTCTTTTGAGGTATAACGTGAAGATTGCTACAAAATTAGTCATGTATCATCACTCCAGAAACCAGTACAATAATGCATACAGGATGATGATACCTAACCATATCTCGTAAATGATTCCAAAGTCTTCTGCTATAGTGCACTGTTGTTAATCAATACCGAGAATAGAGTTAACATAACTACAATAAGAAAAAAAGTAACATATTTTTTTTTACATTATTACCGTATTGTGACATCAAGATAACTATCATAGAAAAGAGTAGAATAGAAAAAGATTTTTATTCTAGGACAAGGTCCCTTAAGAACTATTGATATGAACAATTCAAATATAAATATTAATCATATATATATATATATATATATATTATATATATTAATATATAATATATATATATATATAATATATATATTTCATTATAACATAACATTATATTCTAAATAATGGTTTATTCTAAATTTAATTAAAGGTTTATTTATAATAACAAAATAACTGAAGACATTGCCTTACCAAATCTCCAACGTTGTGCTACCTCTTGTGAAACCTAACTGTAACATAGAGGAAAACGGTACATATTAGACATTTTCTTACTAATATATGATCTTTCTTTTAAGGTTTATCTTGATTATTGCTACTAGTTTAGTCAGGTACATTTAATTTATAAAAACTAACATAATAACGACATAAACGAAAACGTTGCCTTACCAAATCTCCAACGTTGTGCTACCTCTTCCAACTTTGCTGTAGATGCTAAACAAAAAATTATCTTTCTTTTGAGGATTACTTTGAAGATTGCCACGAGATTAGTCAAGTATCATCATGGCATGAACCAGTACAATAAGGCCTAAAACATGGTGATACCAAACCATATCTCGTTAATAGCTTCCAAACGGTTTGAAACCTTACTGTAACATAGGGGAAAACGGTACATATTAGACATTTTCTTACTAATATATGATCTTTCTTTTAAGGTTTATCTTGATTATTGCTACTAGTTTAGTCAGGTACATTTAGTTTATAAAAACTAACATAATAACAACATAAAGAAGAACGTTGCCTTACCTGAACTCTAACGTTGTCCTACCTCTTCCAACTTTGCTGTAGATGCGAAACAAAATATAATCTTTCTTTTGAGGATAACCTTGAAGATCGCTACTAGATTAGTCAAGTATCATCATGCTATGAACCAGTACAATAAGGCATACAAGATGGTGATACCAAACCATATCTCGTTACTAGTTTCTAAATGGTCAAAAACCAAACTGTAACATAGGGAAAAACAGTACATATTAGACATTTCCAAACCAAAAAATCTGGTGCGGGCAACACACGACTTTCACTTACCTCCATTTTAAATATTAATGAAAGAATTTTCAAATACAGTTAGAGATAAAAAGACGTGAAATTATTAAGGAATTAATCAAATTGAATTTAAAATTGAAACATGTGTTTTATTAAAAAATCTATTATATTATTATCTAAAATAATCAGTTAGTTTTATCTTCTTCTCATCACTCTCTATTAACTTCTAAAAGCTTGTGTATGAGATGATATTTTTTCTAAAATCTTTAGCTTTCCAACGGTATATCATACATGTATATTACTGCTCTTATGTTCAAAAACGAAAAATTTCATTAAGTTTCATAGGACTTACCGTTTCCGCCCGGGAGTTACCACAGACATACACACACACAGACCTTTTTGCGGGACTTGGTTATTTGGACTCAGGGGACCCTAAAACGTGTATTTCCGTTGAAAACTGGAATTCGAAAATTTTCACGATCGCAATACTTTCCTTACTATATATAGTAAGTGAAAGTAAAAATTATCTTTCTTTTGAGGATTACCTTGAAGATTGCAACGAGATTAGTCAAGTATCATCATGGCATGAACCAGTACAATAAGGCCTACAACATGGTGATACCAAACCATATCTCGTTACTAGTTTCTAAATGGTTAAAAACCAAACTGTAACATAGAGAAGAACAGTACATATTAGACATTTCCAAACCAAAAAATGATCTTTCTTTTAAGGTTTATCTTAATGATTGCTACTACTTGAGTTAGGTACATTCAGTTTATAAAAACTAATATAATAACAACATAATAAAAAACGGTGCCTTACCAGATCTCCAACGTTGTCCTATCTATTCCAACTTTGCTGTAGATGCTAAACAAAAAATTATCTTTCTTCTGAGGATTACCTTGAAGAATGCTACGAGATTAGTGAAGTATCATCATGCCATGAACCAGAACAATAAGGCATACAAGATGGTGATACCAAACCATATCTCGTTACTAGTTTCCAAATGGTTGAAAACCAAACTGTAACATAGAGGAAAACAGTACATATTAGACATTTTCTAACCAAAAAATGATCTTTCTTTTAAGCTTTATCTTAATGATTGCTACTACTTGAGTCAGGTACATTCAGTTTATAAAAACTAATATAATAACAACATAATAAAAAACGGTGCCTTACCAGATCTCCAACGTTGTCCTATCTCTTCCAACTTTGCTGTAGATGCTAAACAAAAAATTATCTTTCTTCTGAGGATTACCTTGAAGAATGCTACGAGATTAGTGAAGATCATCATGCATGAACCAGAACAATAAGGCATACAAGATGGTGATACCAAACCATATCTCGTTATAGTTTCCAAATGGTTTGAAACCTAACTGTAACATAGGGGAAAACGGTACATATTAGACATTTTCTTACTAAATAATGATCTTTCTTTTAAGGTTTATCTTGATTATTGCTACTATTGAGTCAGGTACATTTAGTTTATAAAAACTAACATAATAACACATAATACGAAAACGTTCCTTACCAGATCTCCAACTTGTAACCTCTCTTCCAACTTGCTGTAATGCTGAAACAAATATAAGACTTTCTTTTGAGGTATATCGTGAAGATGCTACAAGATTAGTAAGTATATCATCCTAGAACCAGTACAATAAGGCATACAAGATGATGATACCTAACCATATCTCGTATGATTCAAGTCTTCTGCTATAGTGCATGTTACTAATTACCTAACTGACAATAAGAAAAAGTAATATTAGATTTTTCTTACATTATTACCGTATTTGTGACTTTAAGGATAACTATCATAGATAATGAGTAGAATTAGAAAAAGATTTTTATTATAGGACAAGGCTCCATTAAAACATATGAACTAAGAACATTAAGCATTACTATAATCCCAATTTTACTACTTCAATATATGTTAATTATAATCAATAATTATATATCATTATATAGATTTCTTATGAACGATTCACAATTATATTCTAAATATATGGTCATGATCCTAAATTTAATAAAGGTTACTTATAAACAAGAATAACTGAAGACGTTTGCCTTACCAAATCTCACGTTTGCTAACTCGGTCAGAAACCTAACTGTAACATAGAGGAAAATGGTACATATTAGACATTTTCTTACAAAAATGATCTTTCTTTTAAGGTTTATCTTGATATTGCTACTAGTTTAGTCAGGTACATTTAGTTTATAAAAACTAACATAATAACGACATAAAGAAAACGTTGCCTTACCAAATCTCCAACGTTGTGCTACCTCTTCCAACTTTGCTGTAGATGCTAAACAATAAAATTATCTTTCTTTTGAGGATTACCTTGAAGATTGCCCGAGATTAGTCAAGTATCATCATGGCCATGATCCGTACAATAAGGCCTACAACATGGTGATACCAAACCATATCTCGTTACTAGTTTCTAAATGGTTCAAAAACCAAACTGTAACATAGAGAAGAACAGTACATATAGTCATTTCCAAACCAAAAAATGATCTTTCTTTTAAGGTTTATCTTAATGATTGCTACTAGTTTAGTCAGGTACATTTAGTTTATAAAAACTAACATAATAACGACATAAACGTAAACGTTGCCTTACCAAATCTCCAACGTTGTGCTACCTCTTCCAACTTTGCTGTAGATGCTAAACAAAAAATTATCTTTCTTTTGAGGATTACCTTGAAGATTGCCACGAGATTAGTCAAGTATCATCATGGCATGATCCAGTACAATAAGGCCTACAACATGGTGATACCAAACCATATCTCGTTACTAGTTTCTAAATGGTTAAAAACCAAACTGTAACATAGAAAAGAACAGTACATATTAGACATTTCCAAACCAAAAAATGATCTTTCTTTTAAGGTTTATCTTGATTATTGCTACTAGTTTAGTCAGGTACATTTAATTTATAAAAACTAACATAATAACGACATAAACGAAAACGTTGCCTTACCAAATCTCCAACGTTGTGCTACCTCTTCCAACTTTGCTGTAGATGCTAAACAAAAAATTATCTTTCTTTTGAGGATTACCTTGAAGATTGCCACACCTTGAAGATACAAGTTGGAAGGCAACGTTTTTCATTATGTTGTTATTATATTAGTTTTTATAAACTGAATGTACCTGACTTAAGTAGTAGCAATCTTTAAGATAAACCGTTAAACCACCAAACCGTTAAAATCCTCGGTAATCATCCTCGACTAAACACATTCCTGGAAAATGTCTTCATGTCTCCGAAATATCTCGACACCATATCCACCTTAAAACTCCTAAATCACCTTTATCACATACTTCCAATTGAAACCCGTAGGCTTCTTGTTTGACACTTGTTTAACCCCCACTTTGACTACTGCTGTACGGTGGTGTCTCTGGAGATGTCGAAACAAAACTTAAACGATTATTTAACTGCTTCATCTTTGGGATATCTAGTGATACTTCTGTTACCAGATTCTACGAAGAGTTGAAGTGGCGTTACCCTTCCTACCGTTGTAAATACTTCCAACCCTTCCTCTTTCCCAAGTTCTCCAATCCAGCCGCCATCCTACATCTCAGATCTGTTTTCATTCAAACCCTCCAATCATTCCCGCAACACTCGTTCACGGCCTTAAGACATGTTTATGGCGCCTCATCGAAACGCAGCCTTCGACAGCTCCTTCCTATTCAGTTCCTTTTCATATGGAATTCCAATCCTTCATATATCCGACATTCTGATACCCTTCAGACCTTCAAATCCCGTCTATTCGATCACTTACTCTCTATTAAATTTTCAAAGAATCCTAAATAGATTTTCAAATTTAATTTCAATTAGTTAAATAAAACATATAGAAACAATTATTTAAATATAATATATTACATTGCGGTGCACTTGCATATTTAACTTTATTATTTCAATAATTTTACATCAACACAGTTAAGTACTATTATTTAAATTTTGTATATATGAACTTATGTTCCTGTTTTATCTTATGTCAAGATTTGTTATTAATTATAAGAATTATTATTATTATAACCTACCTTTTAATTCATCACTGTTGTACACTTTTTTTTTATTTTTTTGTTTGTTTTATGTTTTTACTCTAAGACACTATAGTTCTTATTATTGAAAAAGGACTAGTCCCAGAATAAATAAAGAATTTATTATCATGATTACTTGACTAATACAACAGAAACAATGTAAAGAAAAAAATTGTTATCTTTTCACTTTTTATAGTTATGTAAAATCTATTAGGGATTTTTAAACACTTTTTTATTAGACTTATTTAAAATATTATGCGTATCTTGATGTCACAATATAGTTATAATGTATAGAAAAATATGTTGCTTTTTCACTTATTATAGTTATGTTAAATCTATTGGCGATATTTGATAACACCAATTTACTATAGCAGAAGACTTTGGAAACAGCAACAAGATATGGTTTGGCATCATCATCTCGAATGCCTTATTGTACTGGATTATGAGATGATGATATTTGACTAATCTCGTAGCAATCTTCAAGATAATCCTCGAAAGAAAAATTATATTTTGTTTAGCATCTACAGCAATGTTAGAAGAGGTAGGACAACGTTGGAGATCTGGTAAGGCAACGTCCTTCTTTATGTCGTTATTATATTAGTTTTTATAAACTGAATGTACCTTACTAAACTAGTAGCAATCTTCAAGATAAACCTTAAAAGAAAGATTATTTTTTGGTTTGGAAATGTTTAATATGTACTGTTTTTCTTTATGTTACAGTTTGGTTTTTAACTATTTAGAAACTAGTAACGAGATATGGTTTGGTATCACCATGTTGTAGGCCTTATTGTACTGGATCATGGCATGATGATACTTGACTATCTCGAGCAATCTTCAAGGTAATCCTCAAAACGTGCTACCTCTTCCAACTTGATTATTTTTATCTTGATTATTGCTACTAGTTTAGTCAGGTACATTTAGTTTACAAAAACTAATATAATAACGACATAAACGAAAACGTTGCCTTACCAAATCTCCAACGTTGTGCTACGTCTTCCAACTTTGCTGTAGATGCTAAATAAAAAATTATCTTTCTTTTGAGGATTACCTTGAAGATTGCCACGAGATTAGTCAAGTATCATCATAGCATGATCCAGTACAATAAGGCCTACAACATGGTGATACCAAACCATATCTCGTTACTAGTTTCTAAATGGTTAAAAACCAAACTGTAACATAGAGAAGAACAGTACATATTAGACATTTCCAAACCTAAAAATGATCTTTCTTTTAAGGTTTATCTTAATGATTGCTACTACTTAAGTCATTCAGTTTATAAAAACTAATATAATAACAACATAAAGAAGGACGTTGCCTTACTAGATTTTCAACGCTGTCCTACCTCTTCCAACGTTGCTGTAGATGCTAAACAAAAAATTTTCTTTCTTCTGAGGATTACCTTGAAGATTGCCACGAGATTAGTCAACTATTATCATGCCATGAACCAGAACAATAAGGCATACAAGATGATGATACCAAACCATATCTCGTTACTAGCTTCCAAATGGTTTGAAACCTAACTGTAACATAAGAGAAAAAGGTACATATTAGACATTTTCTAACTAAAATATGATCTTTCTTTTGAGGATTATCTTGAAGATTAATTCGATATTAGTCAAGTATAGCCAACCATTAAACCAATAGAATGAGGCTTAAAGGAAGATCGTACCTCACCAATCCCGAACCTTGTACTACCTCTTCCACCTTTGTTTGCAGTAAATGCACCTGTAACAAAAATTCTTTAAATTGTTCTTAAACTAAGATTAACTTATTTGTATTAAACCATAACCTTAACTATAACCCCGAAAAAAACAATACATACTAGACGTTTTTTGAACAAAATATAATCTTCCTTCTGAGGATTATCTTGAAGATTGATTCGATATTAGTCAAGTACAGCCAACCATCAAACCAATAGAATAAGGCTTAAAGGAAGACCGTACCTCACCAATCCCGAACCTTGTACTACCTCTTCCGACTTTGTGTGCTGCAAATGCAACTTTATCGAAAATGCAGTAAACAATTGCTATAGTAAGATTAACTTATTTGTAATAAGCCTTAACGTTAATTGAGACATAAAAAAAAAAAAACAGTTCACATTCGACGTTTCTTGAACAAAATATAATCTTCCTTTTGAGGATTATCTCGAAGCTACGATATTTCGTCAAGTATAGCCAACCTAACTGAAGCATAGGGGAAAACGGTAAATTTTAAACATTTTCTAACCAAAAAATAAAACGAAAACGTTGCCTTACCAAATTTCAGACGTTGTGCTACCTCTTCCAACTTTGCTGTAGATGCTAAACAAAATATAATCTTTCTTTTGAGGATTACCTTGAAGATTGCCTCGAGATTAGTCAAGTATCATCATGGCATGAACCAGTACAATAAGGCCTACAACATGGTGATACCAAACCATATCTCGTTACTAGTTTCTAAATAGTTAAAAACCAAACTGTAACATAAAGAAAAACAGTACATATTAGACATTTCCAAACCAAAAAATAATCTTTCTTTTAAGGTTTTTCTTGAAGATTGCTACTAGTTTAGTAAGGTACATTCAGTTTATAAAAACTAATATAATAACGACATAAAGAAGGACGTTGCCTTACCAGATCTCCAACGTTGTCCTACCTCTTCTAACATTGCTGTAGATGCTAAACAAAATATAATTTTTCTTTCGAGGACTATCTTGAAGATTGCTACGAGATTAGTCAAATATCATCATCTCATAATCCAGTACAATAAGGCATTCAAGATGATGATGCCAAACCATATCTTGTTGCTGTTTCCAAAACGTTCGAAACCTAACCGTAAACCTAGGGAAAAACAGCACATATTAGACATTTCCTAACTAATAAATGATCTTTCTTATGAGGTTTATCTTGAAGATTGCTACTTGACTAGTCAGGTACACACAATTTAAAAAACTAATATAATAACAGCATAAAGAAGAACGTTGCCTTACCAGATCTCCAACGTTGTCCTACCTCTTCTAACATTGCTGTAGATGCTAAACAAAATATAATTTTTCTTTCGAGGACTATCTTGAAGATTGCTACGAGATTAGTCAAATATCATCATCTCATAATCCAGTACAATAAGGCATTCAAGATGATGATGCCAAACCATATCTTGTTGCTGTTTCCAAAACGTTCGAAACCTAACCGTAAACCTAGGGAAAAACAGCACATATTAGACATTTCCTAACTAATAAATGATCTTTCTTATGAGGTTTATCTTGAAGATTGCTACTAGACTAGTCAGGTACACACAATTTAAAAAACTAATATAATAACAGCATAAAGAAGAACGTTGCCTTACCAGATCTCCTGAGGTAGTAAATCTTCCGACATTGCTGTAGATGTGAAACAAACATCACAAATAAACATTCTTTTGAGGAATATCTAGAAGTTTGCTACAAAATTAGTCAAGTATCATCACGCCTGAAACCAGTACAATAAGGCATACAGGATGATGATACCTAACCATATCTTGTAATTGATTCCAAAATCTTCTGATACAGTGCACTATTGTTATGAAATACCGAGAGAAGATATATCATAACAACAATAAGTGAAAAGTAACATATTTTTCTTTACATAATTACCGTATTGTGACATCAAGATAAGTATCATAGAATAGAAAAAGAATATATAACATAACATTATATTTTAAATAATGGTTTATTCTAAATTTATCTAAAAGTTTATTTATAATAACGATATAAACGAAGATGTTGCCTTACCAAATCTCAGTTAAATCTTCCAACTTTTCTAGAGATGCTTAACACTATATAATCTTTCTATTGAGGATTATCTTGTAGATTTCCACGAGATTAGTCAAGTATCATCATGCCGAATACCAGTACAATAAGGCATACAGGATGACGATACCAAACCATATCTCGTTAGTTTCCGAAGCCTTCTGCCATAGCACACTATTGTTATTAAATACCGAGAATAGATTCCACATAACCATAATATGTGAAAAAGTAACTTTTTTTTTACATTTTTACTGTATGTGACATCACGATACGCATAATATTCTAAATAAGTAAAAAAAAAAAAAATTATTACACTCCTGAAGATTTCTACTATCTTAGTAAGGTACACACAATTTAAAAAAAATAATATAACAGCATAAAGAAGAACGTTGCCTTACCAGATCTCCTGAGGTAGTACATCTTTCGACTTTGCTGTAGATGTGAAACAAATAAACTTTCTTCTGAGAAATATCTTGAAGATTGCTACAAGATTAGTCAAGTATCATCACGCCCGAAACCAGTACAATAAGGCATACAGGATGATGATACCTAACCATATCTTGTAACTGATTCCAAATTCTTCTGATAAAGTGCACTATTGTTATTAAATACAGAGAGAAGATTTAACATAACTACAATAAGTGAAAAAGTAACATATTCTACTTTACATAATTAATGTATTGTGACATCAAGATAAGTAACATAGAAAAGAAAGAGATTTATATTCTGGGGCAAGATAACTTAAGAACTATTAATATGTACAATTAAGATATATATATATATATATATATATATATATAATATATATATATATATATAATATATATATATATAATGATATATATATAATGATATATATATATCATTATAACATAACATTATATTCTAAATAATGGTTTATTCTAAATTTATCTAAAGGTTTATTTATAATAACAATATAAACGAAGATGTTGCCTTACCAAATCTCAGCTAAACCTTCCAACTTTTCTAGAGATGCCTAACAAAATATAATCTTTCTATTGAGGATTATCTTGTAGATTGCCACGAGATTAGTCAAGTATCATCATGCCGAATACCAGTACCATAAGGCATACAAGATGATGATGCCAAACCATATCTTGTTACTGTTTCCAAAACGTTCGAAACCTAACTGTAACATAGGGAAAAACAGCACATATTAGACATTTCCTAACCAATAAATCATCTTTCTTATGTGGTTTATCTTGAAGATTGCTACTAGACTAGTCAGGTACACACAATTTAAAAAACTGATATAATAACAGCATAAAGAAGAACGTTGCCTTACCAGATCTCCTGAGGTAGTACATCTTCCGACATTGCTGTAGATGTGAAACAAATAAACATCACAAATAAACTTTCTTTTGAGGAATATCTTGAAGATTGCTACAAAATTAGTCAAGTATCATCACGCCTGAAACCAGTACAATAAGGCATACAGGATGATGATACCTAGCCATATCTCGTAACTGATTCCAAAGTCATCTGATACAGTGCACTATTGTTATGAAATACCGAGAGAAGATTTATCATAACTTTAATAAGTGAAAAAGTAACATATTTTTCTGAATGAATGAGGCTCTAAATGAAATTCGGGATATTTGGAAGGAATCAGGTCTAAAATAATTAGAACATTAAGGTCGTGGTGTGAGGTATAGTTGGTGACATAATAAGGAGCACTTACTATTATTCAGGAAATAAGAAAGTAACATTTATTTTTTTTACAATTTTAATGAATCGTGACATCAAGATACGCATTATATTCTAAAAAAGTTAAAAAAAAAAAAAAAAAATGTATTTTATTACAATTCTGAAGATTGCTACAGGGTTAGTCAAGTACTGTCCACCTCCATACCAATATAATAAGGCATACAGAAAGACTGTACCTGTCCAGACCTTGTACCTTGTACCACTTCTTCTAATATTTATGTCAGTTGGGGGAACTTATCGATTAAATGTATATAAAACTAAAATTTGGAATTATTAGTGTGGGGTTATAAGTTCGATGTTCATAAATTAGTGAGTTAAAATTATTATTGTACTTATCACTGATAGTCACGGTGCAAAGTTGTTGCAGTATTTCAGTCACAAACTTGGATATGTTAATGCATCAACAAAACGGAACCCACGTGTGTTTTAACCTTGTTTCCTACCAAATGGTTCAAAACGTAACTAAAACATAATTAAAAACAGTACATATTAGACATTTCCTGAACAAAAAATGATCTTTTTTTGAGGTTTATCTTGAAGATTGCTTCAAGATTTGTCTGGTACAGTCAATTTAAAAAACTAATATAATAACTGCATAAAGAAGAACGTTGCCTTACCAGATCTCCAGCCTTGTACTACCTCTTCCAACTTTGCTGTAGATGCTAACCAAAATATAATCTTTCTTTTGAGGATTATCTTGAAGATTGCTACGAGATTAGTCTAGTATCATCATGCCAATACCAGTACAATAAGGCATACAGGATGATGATACCAAACCACATCTCGTAAGTTTCCGAAGCCTTCTGCTATAGTAAATTGGTGTTATCAAATATCGCCAATAGATTTAACATAACTATAATAAGTGAAAAAGCAACATATGTTTCTATACATTATAACTGTATTGTGACATCAAGATACGCATAATATTTTAAATAAGTCTAATAAAAAAGTGTTTAAAAATCCCTGATAGATTTTACATAACTATAAAAAGTGAAAAAATAACAATTTTTTTCTTTACATTGTTTCTGTTGTATTAGTCAAGTAATCATGATAATAAATTCTTTATTTATTCTGGGACTAGTCCTTTTTCAATAATAAGAACTATAGTGTCTTAGAGTAAAAACATAAAACAAACAAAAAAATATAAAAAATAAAAAAGTGTACAACAGTGATGAATTAAAAGGTAGGTTATAATAATAATAATCCTTATAATTAATAACAAATCTCGACATAAGATAAAACAGGAACATAAGTTCATATATACAAAATTTAAATAATAGTACTTAACTGTGTTGATGTAAAATTATTGAAATAATAATGTTAAATATGCAAGTGCACCACAATGTAATATATTATATTTAAATAATTGTTTCTATATGTTTTATTTAACTAATTTAAATTAAATTTGAAAATCTATTTAGGATTCTTTGAAAATTTAATAGAGAGTAAGTGATCGAATAGACGGGATTTGAAGGTCTGAAGGGTATCAGAATGTCGGATATATATTAAGGATTGGAATTCCATATGAAAAGGAACTGAATAGGAAGGAGCTGTCGAAGGCTGCGTTTCGATGAGGCGCCACAAACAGGTCTTAAGGCCGTGAACGAGTGTTGCGGGAATGAATGGAGGGTTTGAATGAAAACAGATCTGAGATGTAGGATGGGCGGCTGGATTGGAGAACTTGAAAGAGGAAGGGTTGGAAGTATTTACAACGGTAGGAAGGGTAACGCCACTTCAACTCTTCGTAGAATCTGGTAACAGAAGTATCACTAGATATCCCAAAGATGAAGCGAATGAAGCAGTTAAATAATCGTTTAAGTTTTGTTTCGACATCTCCAGAGACACCACCGTACAGCAGTAGTCAAAGTGGGGGTTAAACAAGTGTCAAACAAGAAGCCTACGGGTTTCAATTGGAAGTATGTGATAAAGGTGATTTAGGAGTTTTAAGGTGGATATGGTGTCGAGATATTTCGGAGACATGAAGACATTTTCCAGGAATGTGTTTAGTCGAGGATGATTCCGAGGATTTTAACGGTTTTGTGGAACTTGATTGGGTTATTATTAAGGAACAATGTTGGGATTGGAAGGAAGGGTTTTAAGGAGGGGATCAGAACCTATTACAATCGCCTTAATCTTCTCTGCATTTAACTTAAGCTTGTTGGCTTCTGCCAATAACTAATTCTATTCAGACTTTCATGAAGTTTTTCAGTCGCTTATAACAGGTCCGAAGGAGGGAAGGATAGGTAAATTTGGATGTCATCTACATACATATGGTATTGAGAGTGATATATATGATGGGGAAGATCATTGATGTAAATGGGAAAGAGGGTGGGTGATATTGATGAACCTTGAGGATCACCACAGGATAGAGGCAAAGTCTTGGATGGAGTTTGGCCTGGAACTACCACATACTGTAAATAGTCGGAAAGGAAGGTTTTGAACCAGCACAAAGCACTGTTGGATAATGGGAGGTTTTTTAGTTTGGTAAGAAGGATTTGGTGGTCAACTGTATGAAAACTTTGTAAAAATCTAGAAGGATCAGGATTGTTATTTTTTTATGTTCGATAGCGGATTGTAGGTCGTAGATTATTTTTAGGAGAGCAGATTGTGTTGAATAGCCTGTTCGGAAGCCGGATTAGAGAGGGTTAATAAAGGAACGTTGTTCCAGAAAATTTGATAATTGATTTTGAACTAGGCGTTCCAATGGTTTGGAAAGGTTTGAAAGTAGAGAAATGACGGAAATCGGATGGTGAGGAAGGATTAGGAATTTTATACAGGAAAAATGGAGTTTTCTAAGGAAAAGTTGTAAATATGATATAGGATTGGTAAGATAACTGGGAGACAGGACTTAATTAATTTTACTGGAATGTTGTCTGGTCCGTAATCATTAGTATGGGACTTAAGGATAGCTGTTATTAATTCGTCATATGGAACATGGGAGAAGAAAAAACTTCTAGATTGAATTTGTGTTTTTCGAAATCGGTAGTGGAAGATAGGGATACGAAGTGATTACTGAGATCGTCTGGTGTGACAGGAATGGAATTGTGTTTAGTGGAGTCTGGAGGGATAATCTTCGGAGTATTTTCCATTTTGATTTGGAATCTGGAGCATCGGAAAGGGCTCTATGGATGTGGAGAGACTTAGCACGTCTAACTGCTTCTTGGGTTTCCTTACGGAGAATTTTAAAACATGTATAGTCACCAGGGAAGCGAGTACGACGTAATTTACGTCTCGCTCTTCTCTTATTTTCATCATATCTCTGAGTTCAGGAGTCAACCAAGGAGCAGTGGGACGGCGTAAGGTTCGGGTTTGTAGGAGAGCATGCGTATCTAGTACAGTTTTCAGGTTTGAGTGAAGAGAGGAAACCATAGGATCGATTGAATGAAAGGAGTATATGGTATTCCAGTTGAAAGATTCCAAATTGATTGAAGGGATTCGAAAGAAAGGAGGTTTAAATTGCGATAGGAGACTACTTTAGGAGAGAAATGTTTAACTGGTAAATTGTATGGAATCTCTATGAGGTCGTGCGATAAAAGAAACGGTACCGGATGCTGGGAGGATGAAAGGACCTTAAGTGATGAGTCGGTTATGTGAAGGTCCAGCCAGGTGTTGGAGAATTAAGTATGCTGGGTGGGAAAGTAAGGAACAAGGTAAAGATTTTGAGAAAACAGTTGGTTCAGAAAGAAGGATTTATCGGATGATTCTGAAATCATATTGATGTTGTAATCTCCGGAGATGATAATGCTGGAGTAACTGGAGACAAGTTGGACAAGGGATGTTTCCAAAAGGCTGTCGGAAAGAACATGACGAGCTTGTTATACAACACCATACAGGAAGGAGATGAGGCAGTTGTAATTTCCACAAAGAGGTATTCAATATGAGGTTGATCAGGAGAAGTGGATTGGAGAAGGATTTTGGCCTTGAGAGAGTCATGTATATACAGCCCCACCCCACCACCCCTGCGATCAGATCTATCATGGCAAAGGAAGGAATAACTGGTAAGGGATACTTGTGAAGAAGGTATGAAAGGTTTTAACCACGTTTCGGAGATAGCTATGATGTGATAAAAATTATCTATAAAAAACTGTTGGAATTCATCGTAGTGAGCAACAAGGGATTGAGCATTGACGTGACAGAAGATGAGGATATTAGTCATTACTGTGGAGGTAGGAATTGGAATAATTGTCAGGATTGGAAATTAAGGAATAGATTTGAACGAATTATTATGACGTACGTAATATTACGAGATATAACATATAGAGAACGATAGTTAAAAAAGAACAATGTAAATCAAATATAGCTATAACAGCACTGAATATAAAAAATGAAAAGAATTCAACTTAAAAAATAAATTGAATTTATAATTTGTGAGAAAAAAAATAAGATTTTGAAGTTTTAGAAAAAAATAAATTACTCGCAGAAAAAATTTAATGACCATTGTTAAAATAATAATGTATAGAAAAACAAAACAGCTGCAACAAAAAAAAACAAAAAAATTAGATAAATATAATTATAAAATAATAATGCAAATAAAATATAGCTGTAACCACATTGTAAATAAAAAAAAATCCAAATTAAAAAATAAATGGCATTTATAATTTGTGAGAAAAAATGAAAGTTTAAGAAAAAAATAAATTACATGGAGATAAAACATTTAGATAACCATAGTATAAAAAAAAAAAAAAAAAAGTCTAAATAAAATATAGCTATAACAACACTTTAAATAAAAAATAAAAATAATCAAACTTAGAAAACATATGGCTTTTATAATTTGTAAGAAAAAATGAAAATTTTTACTTAAAGTTTTATAAAAAAACTAATTACATGGAGATAATACATTTAGATGACCAAAGTTAAAAAGAATAATGAAAATATAGCTGTAAACATATTGTAAATAAAAAATAATCCAAATTATAAAATAAATGGCATTTATAATTTATGAGAAAAAATGAAAGTTTTTACTTAAAGTTTTAGAAAAAAATAAATTACATGGAGAAAAAACATTTAGATAACCAATTTAAAAAAAAAAAAAATGTAAATAACATATAGCTGTAACCACATTGTAAATAAAAAATAGTCCAAAATAAATGGCATTTATAATTTGTGAGAAAAAATGAAAGTTTTTACTTAAACTTTTAGAAAAAAATAATTACATGGAGATAATACATTTAGATGACCAAAGTTAAAAAGAATAATAAAATATAGCTGTAAACATATTGTAAATAAAAAATAATCCAAATTATAAAATAAATGGCATTTATAATTTATGAGAAAAAATGAAAGTTTTTACTTAAAGTTTTAGAAAAAAATAAATTACATGGAGAAAAAACATTTAGATGACCAATTTAAAAAAAAAAATGTAAATAACATATAGCTGTAACCACATTGTAAAAAAAAAATCCAAATTAAAAAATAAATGGCATTTATAATTTGTGAGAAAAAAATGAAAGTTTAGAAGAAAAATAATTACATGGAGATAAAACATTTAGATACCCATAGTATATAAAAAAAAAAAAAGTCTAAATAAAATATAGCTATAACAACACTTTAAATAAAATAAAAATAATCAAACTTAGAAACATATGGCTTTTTATAATTTGTAAGAAAAATGAAAATTTTTACTTAAAGTTTTAAAAAAACTAATTACATGGAGATAATACATTTAGATGACCAAAGTTAAAAAGAATAATGAAAATATAGCTGTAAACATATTGTAAATAAAAAATAATCCAAATTATAAAATAAATGGCATTTATAATTTATGAGAAAAAATGAAAGTTTTTACTTAAAGTTTTAGAAAAAAATAAATTACATGGAGAAAAAACATTTAGATGACCAATTTAAAAAAAAAAAAATGTAAATAACATATAGCTGTAACCACATTGTAAATAAAAAATAGTCCAAAATAAATGGCATTTATAATTTGTGAGAAAAAATGAAAGTTTTTACTTAAACTTTTAGAAAAAAATAAATTACATGGAGATAAAACATTTACATAACCATAGTTAAAAAATAATAGTGTAAATACAAAATAGCTATAACAACACTGTAAATAAAAAATAATCCAAATTAAAAAATAGATGGCATTTATAATTTGTGAGAAAAAAATGAAAAATGTTTACTTAAAGTTTTGGAAAAAAATGAATTACATGGAGATAAAACATTTTGATAACCATAGTTTTAAAAAAATAGTTTAAATAAAACATAGCTATAACAACACTGTAAAAAAAAAAAAATAAATAATCAAAATAAAAAAATAAATGGCATTTATACCTTTTAGACAGAATAAGGCAGAAATAACATATCTTTTTTAAACGAATAAGTTAAAAATATTACAATATTTTAGTAACTGGGAATCAAATTTCGAATAAATATATCTTTTTTTTTTATTTATTTAATTTTAGGTTTATTCACAATTACTTACACAATTACACAATTATCGGACTTCCTACACCTGACACGCCCGCCACTAAACCATACATACCTTATCTTGAATGACACCTTTTTCTGCTGGGCCAGCCAGTAAAGGTGCCTATTAATGGTTGTCATCGCTGAGGTAGATAGGATGGCTGTTATTTCCTTCCCAGCCAAGGTGGCGCGTAGAAAGGTCCCTTTTGACTCATCTCTGCCGAATTTAGTTGTTCTTCATTGCTTGCCGGACAAATCGAGCGATGATGGTCCCCGGGGTTCCCGCTTCCTTGGGCCTAAGGCGTGGTCCAGATCTGCCGGGCCCAGCTTCAAGCCTAGTGCTTCGCAGAAAGTGACGTTGCCTTACCAGATCTCCAACCTTCTGCTATCTCTTCCAACATTGGTGTAGATACGAAACAAAAAAAAAAAAAATTCTTTTGAGGTTTATCTTGAAGATTGCTACTAGATTAATCAGGTACAGTCAATTTATAAAAAATTATATAATACCGGAATAAAGGAAAATGGTGCATTATAAGATCTCCAACTTTGTACTACCTCTTCTAACTTTGCTATAGATGCTAAGCAAAATATAATCTTTGTTTTGAGGAATATCTTGAAGATTACTACGAGATTAGTCAAGTATCATCATGCTATAAACCAGTAAAATAAGGCATACAGGATGATGATACCAAACCACATCTCGTTACCAGTTTAGAAAGTTTTCTGCTAACAGTATTATTAAATACCGAGAATAGATTTAACATGACTATAATAAGTAAAAAAGGAACATTTTTTTCCTTACATTGTTACTGTATTTTGATATCAAGATACACATAATATTCTAAATAAGTCTATAAAAAAAAAAAAAAAATTATTATTACATTTCTGAAGATTGCTACAGGATTAGTCAAGTACTGTCAACCTTTAAACCAATTTAATAAGGCATACAGGAAGACTGTACCTGTCCAGACCTTGTACCTTGTACCACTTCTTCCAATATTTATGTCAGTTGGGGAAACATATCGATTAAATGTATATAAACCTACAATTTGAAACTATTGGAGTGGGGTTATAAGTTCGATGT
This sequence comes from Piezodorus guildinii, assembly GCA_023052935.1. Lineage (NCBI taxonomy): Eukaryota > Metazoa > Arthropoda > Insecta > Hemiptera > Pentatomidae > Piezodorus > Piezodorus guildinii. The sequence goes on along the minus strand of CM041295.1, from coordinate 21,798,084 downwards.
TCATAAACTAGTGAGTTAAAATTATTATAGTACTTATCACTGATGGCCACGGTGTAGAGTTGTTGCAGTATTTCAGCCACAAGCAGCTTGGATCTGTTAATGCATCAACAAAACAGAACCCACGTGTATTTTAACCTTTTTTCCTACCAAATGATTCGAAACCTAACTGAAATATAATGGAAAACAGTACATATTATACATTTCCTGAACAAAAAAAGATTGCTACTAGATAGGTCAGGCACAGTCAATAAAAAAACTAAAATCATAAAAGCCTAAAGTAGAACGTTGCCTTACCAGATCTCCAGCCTTGTACTACCTCTTCCACCTTTGCTGTAGATGCGAAACAAAATATAATCTTTGTTTTGAGGATTATATTGAAGATTGCTACGAGATTAGTCAAGTATCATCACGCCAAATACCAGTACAAAAAGGCATACAGGATGATGATACCTAACCATATCTCGTTACAGTTTCCCAAGCCTTCTGCCATTGTACACTGATGTTATTAAATACGGAGAATAGATTTAACATAACTATAATAAGTGAAAAAGTAACTTTTTTTTTACATTGTTACTGTATCGTGACATCAAGATACGCTTAATCTTCTAAATAAGTCAAAACAATTTTTTTTTATCATACTCCTGAAGATTGCTACAGGGTTAGTCAAGTACTGTCAACCTCTAAACCAATATAATAAGGCATACAGGAAGACTGTACCTGTCCAGACCTTGTACTACTTCCTCACTTGTGTTTTAACCTTTTTTCCTACTAAATGGTACGAAACCTTAGTGAAACATAACGGAAAACAGTACATATTACAGGCACAGTCAATTTAAAAAACTAAAATTATAACAGCCTAAAGTAGAACGTTGCCTTACCAGATCTCCAGCCTTGTACTACCTCTTCCAACTTTCCTGTAGATGTGAAACAAAATATAATCTTTGTTTTGAGGATTATCTTGAAGATTGCTACGAGGTTAGTCAAGTATCATCATGCCATTAACCAGTACAATAAGGCCTACAACATAATGATACCAAACCTCATCTCGTTACTAGGTTCCAAATGGTTCAAAAACTAACTGTAACATAGGGGAAAACGGTACATATTAGACATTTTCTAACCATAAAATGATCTTTGTTTTGAGGTTTATCTTAAAGATTGCTACTAGATTAGTCAGGTACACACAATTTAAAAAACTAATATAATAACAACATAAAGAAGAACGTTACCTTACCAGATCTCCAGCCTTGTACTACCTCTTCCAACTTTGCTGTAGATCCTAACAAAATATAATCTTTCTTTTGAGGATTATCTTAAAGATTGCCACGAGATTAGTCAAGTATCATCATGCCATAAACCAGTACAAAAAGGTCTACAACATGATGATATCAAACCATATCTCGTTATTGTTTCCAAAGTCTTCTGCTATAGTATACTAGTGTTATTAAATACCAAGAATAGATTTAACATTACTATAATAAGTAAAAAAGTAATATATTTTTTTTTTCATTGTTACTGTATCTTGATATCAACATACGCTGAATATTCAAAAGAAGTAAAAAAAAAAAAGTTATTTTTTATTATATTCCTGATAATTAAAACAGGATTAGTCAAATACTGTGAGCCTCTTAACGAATTTAATAAGGCATATAGGAAGACTGTACTTTTAAAGATCTTGTAACTTGTCCGACTTCTTCCAATTATTATGTCAGTTAAGTGAACGTTTCGATTAAATGTATAAAAAACTAATATTTTATTTTTTAAATAATATAATTATTTATCCGGATATATTACAGTTTGTCGCAGCGGACAATAATAATATTGCTACATGATAACATTCATACAGTATTTACAATAGGGGTACTCACTACGTTTGCTATAGCATGCTATTTGTGTTATTTTGCTAAACCTGTCGAGTTTCTATAGTTATTTCCTGTATAAAATTGATGTGTTAAGCACAATAGCACAAATAGCATGCTATAGCAAACGTAGTGAGTACCCCTAATATAAACAAAAGAAAAGTCAAATTACATAAAATGAAACTAAAATTTATAAAGGTATATAATATCAAAATTTATAAATTAAATAAATTCTAGGTTAACAAATAAAAAAAAATAAAAAAAATACACTCATACTTATATACAATATTAACAATGTGCTTGGGAACCACGGACGGAGTACGTCTCCCCCCCCCCACTTGTGGAGGACAAGCAGAATCCGGGGTATCCCAGCGCCTCCCTCTCAACCGCATCAATGGTCAGAGATAGCGGAAGCTGAGTGAGGGCGCTATAGCCACAAACACGCCGCACATGAGAGGAGAATCTGACTAGTGTCAGAACTCCAGAATAGATATTTACAAAACGTCTCGGGGCCACTGCCGTTTCAATCTTCTAGGAAGGTCGTATGGATGAGTGGAGCTGGATGGGGATTGTGCTAGAGGATTAGGATGATGAATGAGGCTCTAAATGAAATTCGGGATAATTGGAAGGAATCAGGTCTAAAATAATTAGAACATTAAGGTCGTGGTGTGAGGTATAGTTGGTGACATAATAAGGAGCACTTACTATTATTCAGGAAATAAGAAAGTAACATTTCTTTGTTTACAATTTTAATGAATCGTGACATCAAGATACGCATTATATTCTAAAAAAGTTAAAAAACAAGAAAAATATATTATTTTATTACAATTCTGAAGATTGCTACAGGGTTAGTCAAGTACTGTCCACCTCCATACCAATATAATAAAGCATACAGGAAGACTGTACCTGTCCAGACCTTGTACCTTGTACCACTTCTTCTAATATTTATGTCAGTTGGGGGAACTTATCGATTAAATGTATATAAAACTAAAATTTGATGAATCAGTGATGGTCACGGTGTTGAGTTGTTGAGAGCCACAAGCAAGTTGGATCTGTTAATGCATCAACAAAACGGAACCCACGTGTGTTTTAACCTTTTTTCCTACCAAATGATTCGAAACCTAACTGAAATATAACGGAAAACAGTACATATTATACATTTCCTGAACAAAAAATGATCTTACTTTTAAGGTTTGTCTTGAAGATTGCTACTAGATAGGTCAGGCATAGTCAATTTAAAAAACTAAAATTATAACAGCCTAAAGTAGAACGTTGCCTTACCAGATCTCCAGCCTTGTACTACCTCTTCCAACTTTCCTGTAGATGTGAAACAAAATATAATCTTTGTTTTGAGGATTATCTTGAAGATTGCTACGAGATTAGTCAAGTATCATCACGCCAAATACCAGTACAAAAAGGCATACAGGATGATGATACCTAACCATATCTCGTTACAGTTTCCCAAGCCTTCTGCCATTGTACACTGCTGCTATTAAATGCCGAGAATAGATTTAACATAGCTATAATAATGAAAAAGTAACTTTTTTTTTTTTTTTTACATTGTTACTGTATCGTGACATCAAGATACGCATAATATTCTAAATAAGTAAAACCATTTTTTTTTATCATACTCCTGAAGATTGCTACAGGGTTAGTCAAGTACTGTCAACCTCTAAACCAAAATAATAAGGCATACAGGAAGACTGTACCTCTCCAGACCTTGTACTACTTCCTCACTTGTGTTTTAACCTTTTTTCCTACTAAATGGTTCGAAACCTTAGTGAAACATAACGGAAAACAGTACATGTTAGACATATTCTAAACAAAATATAATATTTCTTTTGAGGTTTATCTTAAATATTTCTACTAGATTAGTCAAGTACAGTCGATTTTAAAAATCAATACCACAACTTCATAAAGGAAGACTTTGCCTTACCAGATCTCGAACCTTGGAGTAGAGTTATAAGTTTAATTTTAATATTCTAGGGAGTTAAAATCGTAATTATATTTACATAAATGATGGTCAAGGTGAGGTATTTTTGCAGGATTTCAGTACAAAAACAGCTCCGGATCTGTCAATACTCTAAAAACTAAAAAATTTTATATAACTAAAAATATAGTTATGATAAAAAAAACAAAATCCCTTAGGCTCAGTCTATAACCTATTTAGGACTAGAAATGAAATACTAACTAGGACAAACCTTGACTTTTATAAAGCACGTACAAAATAACTGCGATAGAGCCTAAAATTGTATCAATGGAATGACCCTACATTTCAATAGACATTAAAAACTTTCACCAAAAAACAAATTGATATTATACAAAACTATCATCCGTTCTCTATAGTCCTATTCTGCTCCAACCTGGAGTCACACTTGTGATTCCAACTACAGAAATTGGAGGTGTACCAGGATTATAAATAATTATGATGGAGTTTTTGTTGACCGTTGAGAAATTAGATGAGGATGATGGTTGGGGGAGTGGTCATAAATTAGAAACACACATTTAAAACAAGTGCTATTTTAATTATGTGCCGACGTTTCGGCCTACAATGTGGGCCTTCATCAGGGCTAAAAGAAACATGATAACAACCAATGTAATTATAGACTTAATAATGCGTTAGGTATATAATAATAATATGACAGTAATATAATATGGGAACATAAATAAAATTAAATGTAAAAATGATATTAAAATGACAGTTATAAAGTATGGAAATGAACAAAATTAAGATGATAGTTGTAATTTATGGAAGTAAACATAATTGAAATGTCTATGTTCTTTTTATATATTACCTATACTCTTAATTATGTTTTTAATATATTACCGTCATATATAACTTCAAAATTGTTCATATTTAAAATTTTAATTGTTCACATATTTTTCCTTTGTAATTTTTTCATTTGCTTAGTCTCTCTTTATATATTCTTATTACAATATTATCATCTCAATTATGTTTACGTCCATACTTTACTACTATCATCTTAATTTTGTTTATTTCCATACTTTATAACTGTCATTTTAATATCATTTTTACATTTAATTTTATTTATGTTCCCATATTATATTACTGTCATATTATTATTATATAGCTAACGCATTATTAAGTCTATAATTACATTGGTTGTTATCTTGTTTCTTTTAGCCCTGATGAAGGCTCACATCGTAGGCCGAAACGTCAGCACATAATTAAAATAGCACTTGTTTTAAATGTGTGTTTCTAATTTATGACCGCACCCCCAACCATCATCCGCATATAAATAATTATGTGTGAGTTACTACTTCGATCCATTAAAAAATATGCATAGTACAAAAATTCTTTTTTCTTACTTCCCACAGTAACAACCTAATTATTCGAAAAATATTTTATTATGACAAGAGTACTCTAAAACCTTACACACACAAACTTTCGAAACACATATTACTTTATTAATTGTATATCATAAAAGTTTATTGGTTAAGTATACCTGCATTATACCATCAGTCTGTTATTAGTTATGTTGATGACTCACCTTTATTTGTATTTAAGTTATAATTTGTTTTCAGTTTTAAATAGATTTTTCCTACTGTTCATAATTAACTTAAGCTATTATTACTATTAAATCCACATGTACATAATACTTAATGTAACATTTAATTGGTGCAATACCATTACAACTATTTAAATTCCTAGGCTTTCGGCCACTTTTTCTGAAAAAACATATAGGTAAAATATAAAAAATATTGTCCTTTGGTTACCTAAAAAGATGTCTTTGATTACTACAGAAAACTAGTATTCATTCAGAGAGATATTTGTTATTTATTAGATAATAATTACATGAATAATCTTTTGAGTGAAAAATTGGTATTGAAAACAAATCTATTACTTGCCTAATAAGAAATTAATTTACATCTTATGTAAGAGGTATCTGACCATAGTAAATATAAACATTTCTATAAGTGGTGTGGTTGTTACACCATTCACCCTGGAGACAAAAAAAAGATTTAGAAAAAAAAACTGAAAATATTAACTATTCATAGTATATTAAAAAATATATATGTATTAAAGTATTAATACTTACTCAAAACGAAGCATGGGTGAGAAGTATTAAAGATTAATTCAGAAACTAGTTTTTAAAAGAATTGAAGTCTAAATTGCTGATGTTTCATCTTGAGGTGCAGCTTCCAAAATGGAGTCGTCTCAGTTTCTTTTGTGAGTCACGTCGTCATCAAAGCAAAAGTAGATCTATTGAAACAGTTTTTGAAATAAGTCTTGTTTAGTGACAAGAGAAGTCAGTTATGATGTTTGATAGAAATCGGACTAGAAAAACTAATTTAAATAAATATTTAAATAAATTTTCACAACATCCAGGTAAATGAGTCAGTTTTATTTTTATCATATTCAACGGGATTAAGTAATACTGCACCATCAGTCTCTGGCTCCACCCATCCCCCCACCTCGCCTCAGCTTACTTCATTCGCGATAAGGGACCTTCTACAACTACCTCAATATTACATGACTGTTCGACTTCTTTATAACTATATATATTCTTACCTCTAATTATTTTCTATATCAGAATGTCAACAATTGAAGAAAAATTTAATATACTAATTGAAATAATATCTGGTCTAGAAATGAAACTTGACGAAAATATAAAAAAAAAACAAAGAGGAAGAATTAAAATCCCAGTTCAGCGAACTAACAACTAACAGAGAAAAATAGGAAAACATATCTCGAAAAAGATATATAAGGGGTACTCACTACGTTTGCTATAGCATGCTATTTGTGTTATTTTGCTAAACTCGTCGAGTTTCTACAGTTATTACCTGTATAAAATTGATGGGTTTAGCACAATAGCACAAATAGCATGCTATAGCAAACGTAGTGAGTACCCCTATAATTATATTCGGTTTGAATAGAGAAAATATATCCATAATGAATAACACTATAATGTAAATATTAAGATACATCGTATCAAACATTAGACCTTATAAGATAATGGAAATAAGGAAAATTAACCCAAAAAGTAGAAATGGCCCGATAATAGTTAAGTTAAATTCATCATTTCTGAAATATGATATTATGAAAGATATATTTAAATTAGGAAAAACCGATGAATTTAAAACAATAAAAATTGAAAACGATATGCCTAAGTCTGTTAGAGATACCAGAAGAGCTCTTGGAGGAGGTTAGTTCCAGGTTTATGAAACGAGAAAATGGATTTCTCAGGCAAGAAATGTAGTAAGCGTTTGTGTGACTTTAAAAAAAAAAAAATAGTGGATATAATTAGTTGACCGTTGAGAATTACTGGAAGGAATTAGTCCGGGTGGCGGTCATTAAATGAAACAACTGAATAGTTTCAACTATTTTATTGTTTGCCAACGTTTCGAACCCCATTGTGGGTCATCATCAGGGCAGATAATGACTAAAGATAATGTACAAATCATGTACAAATAGTGTACAAATCATTTGTACATTATCTTTAGTCATTATCTGCCCTGATGATGACCCACAATGGGGGTCGAAACGTTGGCAAACAATAAAATAGTTGAAACTATTCAGTTGTTTCATTTAATGACCGTCACCCGGACTAATTCCTTCCAGTAAAAAAAAAATAAACTGAGAAGAGTAGGTACTTATTAATAGACTTAGTTCATGCGGAAAGTTAATCCCAGGTGCCTCAGGAGCTGTTTAATAAACAACAGAACAGGAAACTGAGTTTCCCAAGATAACCCCTGCCACCAGTCATGCTTGAAAAAAAAATTGTTAATTAAAAATATTACAATTATTCTAAATCATCTGGTACAAATTGTCTCTTATAAAATAATTAATCTCTTTTTACCAATAAAACATATACACACACACACACACAAAACACCACACACACATATATATATATAATATATATATATATATATATATATATTATATATATATATATATACAATTATTGCTGACGCCTTATCATACAAATCTTGATAATTTCATTTTATTTTTTTAAATCTTCCTGTCGAGCACCTTCCTGAATATTGCTACGATATTAGTCAAGTGCAGTTCTAGCACAAACCATTTATAGAAGGAAAATATGAAGACGATACCTAATAGCACTCGTACCTTATTCATAAGTCGCCAACGTTGTATGCATGTGTATAAGTGAAAAATTTAAGAAAAAATTGATACTTGCTTAAACAAACATAAAAGTAAATTTCTTCTGTGGCTAGTGAAAACAGGAACTTAATCCTTCGCCTGTATTGCTCTCGTGACAAAAAGTTCCTTGTCCCGTAGCACTGATACCGATGTAAAAGAAAAATAACATCAACTGAAAATTGTAATTGTTCTACCTTTTTTTTCATATTTACATTTCCAAACATCTCTTTTGCTTTCTCTTATATATATTGCAACGAGATTAGTCAGATTTCCACCCCATTCTTGTCATTTAAAAAAGCAAAGATACAAGAGGTTACCAGCTTCTCTAGACAATTCCTTTATATCTTGTCTTTCTGCGAAGTCCTCAAAAAAGGTTGGTCACAGGCACATCTGTGGCAATTTCATCAGCCAATCATATCAGCAGCATATTTAATCATGAAGCTACAAATTATCTCTCCCTGCGGCTTCGTGGTGATGATGAGCAGGCTGGGAAGTTCACGCAGGAGGTTAGTCCCAGCTACCTTCGGATCTGTTTATAGCACAATAAAACATGATCTTCAGTTGGCTGAGACCACTACTCCTGATATTATTGTGGGTGGTTTACTTATAGTAGGGACGAGTAGGTAATTTTTATTTACTTTTTAAGTATCTGCTAGGTATCACTTACAAGCCACCCTCGGAACTGTTAATGTTAAATAAAACACAGTTCCTCGGATACCTTTTGACCGTTTTACCAGCCAAACAAATGCACGTTTTTTTTTTTTTTTTTAGATAGATTTATTGCTATTTACAACTGTATAATGATATACATCTAGTAAATGAGATACAAGATAAAAATGGCATGGATTCACATGTGGGGATACTACCCATTGGCAGCTCCCCAATAAATGCACGTTAAAAGCAAAAACTTGTAGTCAAATTTCAAAAAATCATTTTCTTTTTTTTATAAATTTTGTTAAACAGCATCACATCTCAAAAAAGTATATATCATATATTGATGTTCTGCAATAATCAAGTCTAGAGAAGCATAAATAAAAAAATATTCTATGGAAAGCTAAGTAGGAAATCTGAAAATATAAAATTATAGAAAAGCTGCTCGGTTCCTGGAGGAGGTAAGGCCCAGTCACTAAACTTATAATAATAGCAATAATAATGAGATAAAATATTAGATAAAAATAAAGTTAATTTAAAATATAATATTTTATTAAATAATAGGCGAATCGTAAGAAACCTAAACAGCGCCGAAATATTGTATTCATTGTCAGAGAGTATGGAGGATATATTAGGTCTGAGTCCAAATTTGCTTAAACTTGTCCTATAAAAAGGACAGTCTTCTAAAATATGACTGATAGTTAGGATACTATCACAATGTTGGTACTTAGGAAGTGGTCGTTTGGTAATGAGGTGAAGATGGGTCATGTTAGTGTGGCCTATCCGTAACCTAGCTAGGACAACTTCCTCTCTGCGGTTTGAGCGATATGATGAGGACCAAGGCTTTACTGTTTTTTTTAACGTTTTTAAGTTTGCTAGCAGGACTTTCGTCCCACATGGAATGCCAGGTATCTGATATTTCCTTTCGGAGTGGATGAGATAGATCTCGCGGAGTGAGGATAGCTACGCCTTGACCCGGAAGGGCGAGTGCTTGTTTGGCGGCCCTGTCCGCCAGCTCATTACCAACTATCCCCACATGGCTTGGGATCCAAATAAAGCACACTGTCTTTTCTAATTCCTTAAGCATATGAATGTGTCGATGGATCTTTAGGACGAGAGGTTGGCGAGAGTACATGATACATAAACCTTTTAAGGCATTCAGTGAGTCTGTAACGATGGTGATTGAGTTTGTGGGAACTGACATAGCGTAGTGTAAGGCTGACACTATTGCTTGAAGCTCTGCGGTATAAATGTTACATAGTTTATGCACTTTTATTTTGTATGTTGAGTTGTGTGTGACGAATGAACAGGCTGTAGATTCTTCTGATGTTGATCCATCTGTATAGATTAAAAGGTATCTAGAAGAGTATGGAGCAGATTGGTGAATTCATTTTTGTATTCGGATGGGATGTATTGGTTTGGAGTAATCGTGACAAACCAAGTATAATATTGGGGATTTGTGAATCCATGGAGGGCTTAGAGGTTCTGGTTTGCAGATAGGTAAGCTTTTTAAGGAAATCGATGGCGGAAGACATTCTTTCTGTTAAAGGGAGGGTTGAGTTAGGTTTGTTTCTAAAAGCATTTGTGAATTTTGGTTTAAATATGTAGTTATGGGTAGGATGATCAAGTTGGAGAAGTAGTTTCGATATGTAGATCACAGCTAGTTCTTTTCTTCTAAATAAAAGCGGAGGTATACCTGCTTCGGCGCATAAACTAAGAACTGGGCTTGTTGGAATGCTCCGGTTGCATTTCTGATGCCCATATGGTGCACTGTATCTAGCTTATTTAGGGTACGAAAACGAGCAGATCCATAAACAAAGCATGCATGATCTAATTTGGAACATCCTAAATGTTGGTAGATGTTAAACTCGTAGACCGATTTGATCCCCAGGAAGTACCGCTAAGGTATCTTAATATAGTTAGTTTTTTTGTTGTAGCTAATTTTAGTGCTGAAACATGTGGTTTCCATGATAGTCTTTTATCGAATGTCAACCCAAAATTTATAACTATTTGTATAAGGAATGGGAGAAGAAAGAGGATTGTAGGTACTTCTTTATAGAATGCGAAGTTCTTGCAGGTGCCTCAGGACCTTTTTCTTTAAACAACGAAAAAGGACACTGAGGTTCCCGAGGCTTCTCCTCTCGCCATTCATGCTTGAAAAAAGTTGCAAAAACTGTGGAGGAAGGTATGATTAATACAATAGAAAATTTCTTTAAAATCATCTGGTACAATTTGTCCACTACAAAATACTTAATTCTTAAAATCTAAGCATGGTGGGATTTATTGGAATTAGTTCAGAAACATGTTTTTAAAAGAATTGTAGACAACATGGCTGATATTTTATAGCAAGGCAAAGTTGTATAGAAAGGTATAATTAAAACATTTTAAAATATATAAACCTAAAATGAGTAGAATGAGAATTGTAATATAATGTATAGAACTGTAATAATATAAATGATAAATAGAAATAAAAACAAGGACTCCATTAGTATCTTATGCCTTTGATTACTACAAGAAACTAGTATTCATTCGGATAGATATTTATTATTATTAGATAATAAGACATATATAATCTTTTAGGTAAAAAATTAGTATTGAAAACAAATCTATTACATACCTAAGAAGTGATTAATTTACGTCTTATGCAAGAGAATTGGTTTAAATCTTCCTAAACCGTCAAAAATTAACAAAATTAAATTCTTAGCTAAACCAAATATTGTTAATCATCGTGTAGAAGCATTCCGAAGATCGCTACGAAATTAGTCTGTATCATCACAGTACAAACCAATAACTTAGGGAAAGTACCATGATGATACCAGACCAGTACTCGTAACTACTCAGACCAGTACCAGACCAGTACTCGCAACTCGAGGTTCGGGCAGGTCCATCCCCACCATCTCCCGGCCGCCGTACACAGTTAGGCTCTGTCTATATTTTTGTTTATATCATTAATGTCTACTTGGGATAAATATATGACTGTTGGCAATGACCCGACTGTTTTATTGTTGTATGTATTTAGTTTAAAATGCGGACATTTTTGAATTTCTATTTATTTTCTCACGTTAAATTTATTCTTATAATTATCAATAATCAAGTCCATCAATACTTGAATCATGTTGGCGTAATTAATATATAAAAGGATGTCATTTGAATAGCTTCTTACTGTATTTCAAAACAATATATATATATTTCATAGGTTTTTGTAGTGATTATATTGTTTTAACTATTATTCGTACACACTTGATATATTTTTGTTTGTATCCATATATTCATCGAAGGACTCCAGTGTATTTTATATATATATATATATATATATATATATATATATATATATATATATATATTTTTTTTTTTTTTTTACACAAGTATATTTTTGGAATCTCTAGTTTTATGTTAGTGCACACCTATTTGTATACGTGGACATTTTATATTAGCTTTTATGCTAATTAGTCTATTTATGCATTTAAAGTTATTTTATCCTGATAACGTTTAATAGTTTTATATTAGTGACTTAGTTTTGTAGCTTTAATTTGTTTGTATATATTTTTAACCTATTTATTCATTAATACTAATTTAGTCTATTTAAAATTATTTTATCCTACTAACCATTAACATAGTTTTATATCATTGACTTAGTATAGTAGCTTAGTTTATTTGTATATATTTTTTAACCTAATTATTCATTAATACCAATATAAATATTTTATCTTATTTATTTATCTTTTAACTTGTTTATTTATTTATTAATTCTATATTTTAACCTGTTTATGTTTATATTAATTTTAGATCTATTTATTTGATTTTAATCCATTTATTTTTAAATCTTGAACCCTAATTAATGTTTCTTTAGCATAACTGGAGAAAGAAAATAATCAATTTTATTATTTAATATATTATTGTAAAAGTAAAAAGATATGCTGAACGGGTTTCACTGTAATAGGATGGGAATAGGTGATACTGTATGGGTTCTGAGAACCGGTGGTCCAGTCCAGGAGGCTGTGGTGGCCTCTGTGATGTCTGTGGCGACCGCGGGTGGAGGCGAGAAGATGTTCGTCAAGGTGGAATGGCAAGGTGAAGGCGGTCATGTGTTAGGAAAGGCTGTACCGATTGAAGATGTATTTCCACGACCACCCCAGGCCCCACAGGCTGCGGCGGGGCCGAGCAAAGAATTGAAAGAAAATGACATCCAGCCTTCTTCGGACACCAATAATAAACCCTGTCCCATTTGTGGGCTGGCATTTAAAGGCGATGGCGGTCTCAGAACCCATGTAGCTAAAAAGCACTCCAGGGAGGCAAACGATAGTAAAATGAGAGGCTTACTAACCAATAGGATGCGGAGCGACGATGGAGAGGAGGAGGCCAAAGGCGTAAAGGACGAGATCGCTAAATGGTGGCTACCTTCAGTGAACTGCTTAAAGGAAATAATTTAGATCCTGCGGATTTCGATAAAGTGGTGGCTCAATTTTTATTTTTTCTAAAAAACATTAATGCCAAACTGCCTGGCTCGTAAGTTCTATAAAATGAGGAAAAATAATAAAACTCGAATGGTCGGCAAGGGTGCAAGTAAAGTATCGAATCAGCAGTGAGCAAACAAGACAGATAGGAGCCGTCGGCAGGAGCAGTACCAATATGAACTTTCGCAATATTATTATTATAACAAACAAAAAAAAGTAGTTAATAATATTATGAAAGCCGACGCTCCGAAGCAATGCCCGTCGTAAGTGTTCAGGTCGTTAAAAAAGCTATCAAATCAACATCGATGGACACATCACCGGGGCCAGATGAAGTTTTGGTCCGCACAATAAAATACTTCGATATATCCCATATAATTGGTACAATTGCGGAGATTATGCTGAAGGTGGCTAATGTACCCGAGCCTCTCCGTCAGGGGCGCACAATATTGGCCTACAAGGAAAAAGGGGATACAAATAGCATATCCTCCTGGAGACCTATCACCAACTATTTTATTGTGCGCCGAATCATAGAGAAAGTATTAGACTATGAGCTGAGGAAACAAATCACCTTCAGCGAAAATCAGAGAGGCTTCATCAGGGGTCTACCGGGAACGCATGTCAGCGCCAAAATCATTGACGCTGTCTTAAAATATGCCAAACAAAAGAAGAGTGACTGCGCGGTGTTTTTTTTTTAGACGTTATTAGCGCCTTTGACAACGTTGGGCATGATCACATTATAAGCTCACTGGAGGCAAGAGGAGTGACGTCCGACCTAAAGAACGTTATAGCAGCTCTCTTATGCACCAACAAAGTAAAGATCTATATGGGAGAGAGCTCTACAAGCCAGATCAATATACTGCGAGGAGTGCCCTAAGGAGGACCCTTGTCACCTTCGCTATTTAATCTAGCCGTCGATCACTTGTACCGCGACCTGTGTGATCAAGAATTTGCCAGAAGGTTTGGATATAACCTCAGAAGTGACCAAGATAGCGTGGTCCTCACTGGCTTCGCGGACGATCAAGCTGTTACGGCACGTGACAAGGGTGCGGCTGAAAGAATTATAAATGGCGTACAGAGGGTTCTTGCGGGATTGGCCTCGCTATAAATCCATAGAAAAGTGTTGCTGTTATCGTCAATAATGGGGAGCTACACTACTACACTCTCTTTGGAGAACGGAGAAGTCATCCAGACAGCAAAAGTAGGAGAAGTCGTTAAATAGTTAGCATGTACGTTCTCCGGAGAGTTTATATTTAACGAAGAGCTCGTGACAAAACTAAACACAAATATTGATAAACTGGTGACCTCTTGTCTACTCAAGCCGGAACAAAAGCTCAACGTGGTCAACCCATATATGTTTCTCGGACTAACGTAACCTCTCCAGACTGCACCGCTTACAAAAATACCTTCTGCCATATTGGAGGGTATAGATATTAATATAAGGAGAAGTAGTAAGGAGTCACCGAAGTGTGAGCTCTACGACAGTCGCTTAGAGAGAATACCATCGAAGAATGGGCCAATTGCAGGAGGCAGGGCGTTGGAGTTCGTCACTTTAAAGAGACCCCGAAAGCCAACAGATATATATGCGAAAAACAAGTTCTCTCAGGGTCTGAATGGTCCAACGCCCTGAAGCTTTATATCAACTCTGCACCCCTTTGCGAGGGTGAGTTGGAGAGAGATGTGAGAGGGACAGGCGAGAGATGTTGGGTCCCTCTGTCGCAAATGTGGCAGAGAGTCAGAAACACCAGCCCACGTGCTAAGAAAATGCCCCAACAACTCCCTCCTCGTTACTCGCCGGCACCATCGAGTAATAAATGCGTTAATAAGGCTCCTTAGGGAAAAAGAATATATCCGCTCTTACGAAGTCTACTGCGTTGACACGGACGGTTCTGCGAGGTATGCTGACTTTGTAGCATTCCCCAAGAACGGGAAAACAGCATTGATCCTCGACTCGACCGTCAGGTATGAAACAAACGAACTCGATCAGGCAGATGAAGTGAATAGGGAAAAGAGAGAGATCTACGGTTAGTGTATCCCTTTCCTGAAAGGGAAGTTTCGCGAGACCTTCGGAGAGAGAGAGTTCACCGTGAGAGGCCTCTGGTTCGGATCTCGCGGGACTATCCCCAGTAGAACAAAGAGCCTTCTAGAAGAACTCGCTGTTGGTAATAGTGAATTGTCCATGATGGCCGTAAATATAATGTTGGACTCCCTGGGGATTATTCATCAACTATATGGATATCAGTTCAGTTAAGATTTTTACCTAACCTTTATTTATTTACTTATATTTATGGGTTTTTTTATTCATCTTATCTTTTTGCTTAAATTTTGTCATTGAATCTTTGATACTGTTGGTCCTTTAGGTGTGTTTTATCAAATCTGTTTCTTTCTTCTTTTTTTTTTATGCTTGAATTTTGCTTTGGATTATAGACTATATTACATATTATAAGGTATAACATAGAAATCTGTTGATAAAGGAAGTAATTGTATTGTAAATTTATAACTTTTCAGGTCAATATCATGTTATCAAGATTGACAAGTACGCTGTGTATGATAGCCACCCAATACAGTTAGGCAGCACTGTTTTGTTTTATAGTAATTTTGATAAAATAAAGCATTTCTCTCCTTTCGAGCAGCATCCCAAAGATTGCTACAAGATTAGTTAGGTATCATCACAGTACAGACCATTAACTTAAGGAAAGTACGAAGATGACACCAGACCAGTAGTCGTAAATAGTTTCTCAGCCAACAACGATGTATACAAGTGTATGAACATAATATATTACACAAATTCTAAAAAACCATTGGTTCGAGTCTTGCTAAACCGTCAAAAATTAAAAATATAGTTTCTAGTTTCTCAGCCAATAACGATGTATCAAACTGTAAAAATATAATATAATATACAAATTCTAAACAAAACAATTGGTTCAAACCTTATTAACCAGTAAAAATATTAAAAAGTAAACATAATTAAATTCTAAAATAAATTAAATATAGCTAAATTATCTTGTACAGCATCATGAAGATTGCTAAAAGAATAGTCATGTATCATCACAGTACAAACCAATAACTTAAGGAAAGTACCATGATGATACCAGTACTCGTACCTAATTACTTTGTTGCAGGCTTTTCAGCGCCTCTTCACAACAAATCTTCATCATTTTGTTATTTTTAAATCTTCATTTTAAGAAGCATCCCAAAGATTGCTACGAGATTAGGCAGGAATCACCTCAGTATTAACCAATAACATAAGGAAAGTACAAAGATGATACCACCTTAGTACTCGTAACCAGTTTCTCAACCAATAACGATGCTTAAATAAGTAAAAATATAATCAAATACACAAATTTCAAATAAACAATTGGTTCAAATCTTCTTAAACCGTAAAAATATTAAAAAGTAAACATAATTAAATTCTAAAATAAATTAAATATAGCTAAATTATCTTGTACAGCATCCTGAAGATTGCTAAAAGAATAGTCATGTATCGTCACAGTACAAACCAATAACTGAAGGAAAGTACCATGATGATACCAGACCAGTACTCGTACCTAGTTTCTTAGTTGCTGGCTTTTCAGCTCCTCTTCATAACAAATCATCATTATTTTCTTATTTATAAATTTTAATTTTAAGAGGTATCCCGAAGATTGCCAAGAGATTAGTCAGGAATCACCTCAGTATTAACCGATAACATTAACCGTAAAAATATTAAAAAGTAAACAAAATTAAAATCTAAGCTAAATCAAATATTGTTAATCATCTTGTAGCAGCATCCTGAAGATTGCTACGAGATTAGTCATGTAACATCACAACACAAACCAATAATTTAAGGAAAGAACCATCGTGATACATGACCAGTACTCGTAACTAGTTTCTCAGTTGCTGGATTTACAGCACCTCATCATAAGAAATATTCATCATTTTTTTTTTTTTTTCCTTTTAGCAGCATCCCGAAGATTGCTACGATATTAGTCAGGAATCACCTCAGTATAAACCTATAACATACGAAGATGATTCCAGATCAGTACTCGTAACTAGTATCTCAGCCAATGTATCAAACTGTAAAAATATAATATACTACACAAATTCACATACAAACAATCCTTCTAAACGGTCAATTAATAAAAAAAAATTATGAAATTAAATTCTTAAATAAATCAAACGTTGTTAATCATCTTGTAGCAGCATTCCAAAGATTGCTATAGGATTAGTCAAGTATCATCACAACACAAAATAATAAATTAAGGAATGTACAATGATGATACCAGACCAGTACTCGTAACTATTTTCTCAGTTGCTGGATTCAGAGCACCTCATTATTACAAATCATCATCATTTTCTTATTTCTTAATTTTCCCTTAAGCAGCATCCCGAAGATTGCTACGAGATTAGTCAGGAATCATCACAGTATTAACCGATAACATAAGGAAAATACGAAAATGATTCCAGACCAGTACTCGTAACTAGTTTCTCAGTTGCTGGATTCACAGCACCTCACGATAACAAATCTTCATCATTTTCTTTTTTTGTAATTTTCCTTTAAGCAGCATCCCGAAGATTGCTACGAGATTAGTCAGTAATCACCTCAGTATTAACCGATAACATAAGGAAAATACGAAAATGATTCCAGACCAGTACCGTAACTAGTTTCTCAGTTGCTGGATTCACAGCACCTCACTATAAAAAATCTTCATCATTTTCTTTTTTTGTAATTTTCCTTTAAGCAGCATCCCGAAGATTGCTACGAGATTAGTCAGTAATCACCTCAGTATTAACCGATAACATAAGGAAAATACGAAAATGATTCCAGACCAGTACTCGTAACTAGTTTTTCAGCCAATAACGATGTATCAAACTGTGAAAATATAATATACTACACAAATTTTAAATAAAAAATTGGTTTAAATCTTCCTGAACCGTAAAAATATTAAAAAGTAAACAAAATTTAAATCTATACAATATTAAATAAAGCTAAATTATCTTCTAGCAGCATCCTAAAGATTTCTACAAGATTAGTCATGTATCATCACAGTTCAAACCAATAACTTAAGGAAAGTACCATGATGATACCAGACCAGTACTTGTAACTAGTTTCTCAGTTGCTGGATTCACAGCACCTCACTATAACAAATCTTCATCATTTTCTTTTTTTGTAATTTTCCTCTAAGCAGCATCCCGAAGATTGCTACAAGATTAGTCATGGAATCATCACAGTACAAACCAATAACTTAAGGAAAGTACCATGATGATACCAGACCAGTACTTGTAACTAGTTTCTCAGCCAATAACGATGTAGCAAACTGTAAACATATGACATACTACACAAATTCACAAAAAAACAAATTGGTTCAAATCTTTCTAAAACTTCAAAAATTAAAAAAAAATATAACAATGTTAAATTCTAAGCTAATTCAAATATTTGTAATCATCTTGTAGCTGCATCCCGACGATTGCTGCGAGATTAGTCATGTATCATCACAACACAAACCATTAACTTAAGGAAAGTACCGTGATGATAACAGACGAGTACTCGTACCTAGTCTTTTAGTTGCTGGCTTTTCAGCGACTCTTGACAACATATCTTCATCATTTTCTTATTTATAAATCTTCATTTTAATAAGTATCCCGAAGATTGCTACAAGATTAGTCAGGAATCACCTCAGTACCTACCAATAACATAAGGAAAGTACAAAGATGATTCCAGACCAGTACTCGTAACTAGTTTCTCAGCTAATAACAATGTATCAAACTGTAAAAAATATAATATACTACACCAATTTTAAATAAACAATTGGTTCAAACCTTCCTAAACCGTAAAAACATTAAAAATTAAACACAGTTTAAATCTATACAACACTAAATATAGCTAAATTATCTTCTAGCAGCATCCTGAAGATTTCTACAAGATTAGTCATGTATCATCACAGTTCAAACCAATAACATAAGGAAAGTACCATGATGATACCAGACCAGTACTTGTAACTAGTT
Source organism: Piezodorus guildinii (assembly GCA_023052935.1). Lineage (NCBI taxonomy): Eukaryota > Metazoa > Arthropoda > Insecta > Hemiptera > Pentatomidae > Piezodorus > Piezodorus guildinii. The sequence continues at coordinate 21,779,011 of CM041295.1, read as the reverse complement.
TCTCAGCCAAAAACGATGTAGCAAACTGTAAACATATAACATACTACACAAATTCACAAAAAAACAATTGGTTCAAATCTTTCTAAACCTTCAAAAATTAAAACAAAATATAACAATGTTAAATTCTAAGATAATTCAAATGTTGTTAATCATCTTGTAGCAGCATCCCGTCGATTGCTACGAGATTATTCATGTATCATCACAACACAAACCAATAACTTAAGGAAAGTACCGTGATGATAAAAGACCAGTACTCGTACCTAGTCTCTTAATTGCTGGCTTTTCAGCGACTCTTGAAAAAAAATCTTCATCATTTTCTTATTTTTGATTCTTCATTTTAATAAGTATCCCGAAGATTGCTACGAGATTAGTCATGTATCATCACAACACAAACCAATAACTTAAGGAAAGTTCCATGGTGATACATGACCAGTACTCGTAACTATTTTCTCAGTTGCTGGATTCAGAGCACCTCATTATTACAAATCTTCATCATTTTCTTATTTCTTAATTTTCCTTTTAACAGCATCCCGAAGATTACTACGATATTAGTCAGGAATCATCACAGTACAAACCAATAACAAAAGGAAAGTACAAATATAATTCCATACCAGTACTCGTAACTAGTTTCTCAGCTAATAACAATGTATCAAACTGTAAAAAATATAATATACTACACCAATTTTAAATAAACAATTGGTTCAAACCTTCCTAAACCGTAAAAACATTAAAAATTAAACACAATTAAAATCTATACAAAACTAAATACAGCTAAATTATCTTCTAGCAGCATCCTGAAGATTTCTACAAGATTAGTCATGTATCATCACCGTTCAAACCAATAACTTAAGGAAAGTACCATGATGATACCAGACCAGTACTTGTAACTAGTTTCTCAGCCAATAACGATGTAGCAAACTGTAAACATATAACATACTACACAAATTCACAAAATCACCATCAAAAATTTAAAAAAAAATAACAATGTTATATTCTAAGCTAATTTTAATATCATTATTACAAATCTTCATCATTTTCTTATTTCTTAATTTTCCTTTAAGCAGCATCCCGAAGATTGCTACGAGATTAGTCAGGAATCATCACAGTACAAACCAATAACAAAAGGAAAGTACGAATATAATTCCAGACCAGTACTCGAAACTAGTTTCTCAGCTAATACAATGTATCAAACTGTAAAAAATATAATATACAACACCAATTTTAAATAAACAATTGGTTCAAACCTTCCTAAACCGTAAAAACATTAAAAATTTAACACGATTTAAATCTATACAAAACTAAATATAGCTAAATTATCTTCTAGCAGCATCCTGAAGATTTCTACAAGATTAGTCATGTATCATCACCGTTCAAACCAATAACTTAAGGAAAGTACTATGATGATACCAGACCAGTACTCGTAACTAGTTTCTCAGCTAATAACAATGTATCAAACTGTAAAAAATATAATATACTACACCAATTTTAAATAAACAATTGGTTCAAACCTTCCTAAACCGTAAAAACATTAAAATTAAACACAATTTAAATACAAACTAAATATAGCTAATTATCTTCTAGCACACCTGAAGATTTTAACATTACATTACAATGTTAAATTCTAAGAAATTCAATTTGTTAATATCTTTAGCAGCATCCGACGATTGCTACGAGATTATCATGTATCATCACAACACAAACCATAACTTAAGGAAAGTACCGTGATGATAACAACAGTACTCGTACCTAGTCTCTTATTGCTTTCAGACTCTTGAAAAAAAAATCCACATTTTTATTTTAAACTTCATTAAGAGTATCCCGAAGATTGCTACAGATTAGTCATGTATCATACAACACAAACCAATAACTAAGATTGTTCCATGTGATACAGACCAGTACCGTAACAATTTTCTCAGTTGCTGATCAGAGACTCATTTTAAAATCTTCATCATTTTCTTTCTTAATTTCCTTTAAGCAGCTCCCGAGATTGTACGAGATTATCAGGAATCATCACAGTACAAACCATAACAAAAGGAAAGTACGAAATAATTCAGACCATACTCGTAACTAGTTCTCACTAATAACAATGTATAACTGTAAAAATATAATAACTACACAATTTAAATGAGAATGTTCAAACCTTCTAAACCGAAAACATTAAAAATAAACACAATTAATTTATAAAAACTTAATATGCTAAATATCTTCTACAGCATCCGAGATTTCTACAAGATTAGTCATTATCATCACCGTCAAACAATAACTTAAGGAAAGTACTATGATGATACAGACCATACTCGTAACTAGTTTCACTAATAACATGTATCAACTGTAAAATAAACATCACAAATCACAAAAACATGTAAATCTTCTAACTTTAAAATTAAAAAAATAAACAATTATTCTAGATATTCAAATGTTGTTATCACTTGTAGCACATCCCGTCGATTGCTACGAGATTATTCAGTATCATCACAACACAACCAATACTTAAGGAAATACGTGATGAAAAGACCAGTATCGTACAGTCCTTAATGTGCTTCAGCGACTCTTGAAAAAATCTCATCATTCTTATTTTAATTCTCATTTTAAGAATATGCAAAATTGTACAATTAGTCATGTATTACACAACACAACCATACTTAAGGAAATACCGGAGATAAAAGACCATACCGACTAGTCTTTATGCTGCTTTCAGACTCTTGAAAAAAAATTTCATCATTTATTTTTAATTCTTCATTAATAGATCTAGATTGCTACAGATAGTCTGTTCATCACACACAACCATAACTTAAGGAAATTCCATGGTGATACAGACCATACTCGTACTATTCTAGTTCCTGGATTCAGAGACCTCATTATCAAATCTTCATCATTTCTTATTTCTTAATTTTCTTTTAACGATCCGAAGATACTACGTATAGTCAGGAATCATCACAGTCACCATAACAAAAGGAAAGTACAATATATCCACAGTACTCTACTATTTCATAAAACAGACAAACTGTAAAAATAATATACTACCCAATTTTAATAAACAATTGTTCAACCTCCTAAACCGTAAAACATAAAATTAAACAATAATCTACAAACTAATAGTAATTACTTCTAGCGTCTGAAGTTCTACAAGATAGCTTCATCACCGTAACCAATACTAGAATCCTGATGAACCACCATACTGTAACTAGTTCTCACCAAAACTGTACAAACTGTAAACATACATATACACAAATTCACAAATACCATTAAATAAAAAAAAAAAAAAATTACAATTTAAATACAATTCATTTCTTATTTTATTTTTGATTCTAGACCAGTACTCGTAACTAGTTTCTCAGCATATAACAATGTATCAAACTGTAAAAAATATAATATACTACACCAATTTTAAATAAACAATTGGTTCAAACCTTCCTTAACCGTAAAAACATTAAAAATTAAACAAAATTTAAATCTATACAACACTAAATATAGCTAAATTATCTTCTAGCAGCATCCTGAAGATTTCTACAAGATTAGTCATGTATCATCACAGTTCAAACCAATAACTTAAGGAAAGTACCATGATGATACCAGACCAGTACTTGTATAACTAGTTTCTCAGACAATAACGATAAATCAAACTGTAAAAATATAATATACTACACAAATTTACAAACAAACAATTGGTACAAATCTTTCTAAACCTTCAAAAATAAAAAAAATATAACAGTGTTAAATTCTAAGCTAAATTCAAATATTTGTAATCATCTTGTAGCAGCATCCCGACGATTGCTACGATGTCATGTATCATCACAACACAAACCAATAAATTAAGGAAAGTACCATGGTGATACATGACCAGTAGTCGTAACTATTTTCTCAGTTGCTGGATTCTGAACACCTCATCATAACAAATCGTCATCATTTTCTTTTTTTTTTTAATTTCCTTTAAGAAGCATCCCGAAGATTGCTACGAGATTAGTCAGGAATCAACTCGGTATAAACCTAGTACATAAGGAAAATACGAAGATGATACCAGACCAGTACTCGTAACTAGTTTCTGAGCCAATAACGATGTATCAAACTGTAAAAATATAATATACTACACAAATTTACAAACAAACAATTGGTACAAATCTTTCTAAACCTTCAAAAATTAAAAAAAATACAACAATGTTAAATTATTAGCTAATTCAAATATTAGTAATCATCTTGTAGCTGCATCCCGACGATTGCTACGAGATTAGTCATGTATCATCACAACACAAACCATTAACTTAAGGAAAGTACCGTGATGATAACAGACGAGTACTCGTACCTAGTCTTTTAGTTGCTGGCTTTTCAGCGACTCTTGACAACATATCTTCATCATTTTCTTTTTTTAAATCTTCATTTTAATAAGTATCCCGAAGATTGCTACGACATTAGTCAGGAATCACCTCAGTACCTACCAATAACATAAGGAAAGTACAAAGATGACTCCAGACCAGTACTCGTAACTAGTTTCTCAGCCAATAACGATGTTTCGAACTGTAAAAATATAATATACTACACAAATTCACAAACAAACAATTGGTTCAAACCTTTTAAACTGTCAGAAATTAGAAAAAAATAACAAAATTTAATTCTAAGCTAAAAAAAATATTTTAATCATCTTGTAGCAGCATCCCGAAGATTGCTACGAGATTAGTCAGATATCATCACAGTAAGTACCAATAACATATGGAAAGTTCTATGATGATACCAGACCAGTACTCGTAACTAGTTTCTCAGCCAATAACGATGTATAAACTGTAAAAATATAATATACTACACAAATTCACAAACAAACAATTGGTTCAAATCCTTCAAACAGTCAAAATTAAAAAAAAATGACTAAATTAAATTCTAAGCTATATAAATATTGTTAATCATCTTGTAGCAGCATCCCGAAGATTGCTACGAGATTAGTCATGTATCATCACAACACAAACCAATAATTTAAGGAAAGTACCATGGTGATACATGACCAGTACTCGTAACTATTTTCTCATTTGCTGGATTCAGCACCTCATTATAACAAATCTTCATCATTTTCTTATTTTTAATTTTACTTTAAGCAGCATCCCAAAGATTGCTACGAGATTAGTCAGGAATCATCACAGTACAAACCAATAACAAAAGGAAAATACGAAGATGATTCCAGACTAGTACTCGTAACTAGTATCTCAGCCAATAACGATATATAAAATGTAAAACTATAATATATATCACAAATTCAAATAAACAATAGGTTCAAATCTTCTTAAACCGACGAAAAATTAAAAAGTAAACAAAATAAAATCCTAAGTTAAATTAAATATAGCTAATTATCTTGTATCAGCATCCTGAAGATCGCTACGAGATTAGTCAGGTATCATCACAACACAAACCAATAACATAAGAAAGTACCATGATACTACCGTAATCGTAACTATTTCTCATTGCAGTTCAGCCCTTATATACAAATTCATCATTTTTTTTTCTATTTTCCTTTGACAGCATCCGAAGATTGCTACGAGATTAGTCAGGAATCATCACAGTACAACATAACATAAGGAAAGTACAAAATGATACCTGACCAGTACTCGTAACTAGTTTCTCACCAATAACAATGTATAACTAAAATATAATATATACAAAATTCTCAAAAAAAAACAAAAATCTTCAAACTTCAAAAACACTAAAAATAAAAAATTAATTCTAAGCTAAAATTAATATAGCTAAATCATTTTGAGCAGCATCCTGAAGATTGCTACGAGATTAGTCAGAATCACCCAGTACACCAATAACTTAGAAAGTACAAGGATGATCCAGACCAGTACTCGTAACTAGTTTCTCAGCCATAATGATGTTCAAACTGTAAAAATATAATATACTACACAAATTCACAAACAAAAATTTTAAATCCTTTAACTCAGAATTAAAAATAAATAACAAATTTAATTCTACTAATAAATTTTAATCATCTTTAGCAGCATCCCGAAGATTGCTACGAGATTAGTCATGTATCATCACAACCAAACCAATAATTAAGGAAAGTACCAGGTGATACATGACCAGTACTCGTAACTATTTTCTCATTTGCTGGATTCAAGCACCTCATTATAAAAATCTTCATCATTTTCTTATTTTAATTTTACTTTAAGCAGCATCCAAAGATTGCTACGAGATTATTCGAATCATCACAGTACAAACCAATAACAAAAGGAAAATACGAAGATGATTCCAGACTAGTACTCGTAACTAGTTATCTCAGCCAATACAAGTATCAAATGTAAAAATATATTATATACAACCAATTTAAATAAACAATGGTTCAAACCTTCTCTAAACCGTATAAAAATTACAAAATTAAACACAATAATTAAATCTTCAACATTAAATATAGCTAAATTATCTTTAGCATCCCTGAAGATTGCTACGAGATTAGTCAGTATCATCACAGTTCAAAACAATAACATAGGTGATCAAAAAAATTACAAGAAATATGATAACAAATGTATATTCAGTTGCTGGTTTCAAGACTCATTATTACAAATCTTCATCATTTTCTTATTTTTATATTTTCCTTTTAAGCAGCATCCCGAAGATTGCTACGAGATTAGTCAGGAATCATCAGTACAAACCAATAACAAAGGAAAGTACGAAGATGATTCTAGACCAGTACTCGTAACTAGTTTCTCAGCTAATAACAATGTATCAAACTGTAAAAAATATAATATACTACACCAATTTAAATAAACAATTGGTTCAAACCTTCCTAAACCGTAAAAACATTAAAAATAAACAAAATTTAAATCTATACAACACTAAATATAGCTAAATTATCTTCTAGCAGCATCCTGAAGATTTCTACAAGATTAGTCATGTATCATCACAGTTCAAACCAATAACTTAAGGAAAGTACCATGATGATACCAGACCAGTACTTGTAACTAGTTTCTCAGCCAATAACGATGTATCAAACTGTAAAAATATAATATACTACACAAATTTCACAAAACAAACAATTGGTACAAATCTTTCTAAACTTCAAAAATTAAAAAAAATATAACAATGTTAAATTCTAAGCTAATTCAAATATTTTAATCATCTTGTAGCAGCATCCCGACGATTGCTACGAGATTAGTCATGTATCATCACAAAAACAAACCAATAATTAAGGAAAGTACCATGGTGATACATGACCAGTACTCGTAACTATTTTCTCAGTTGCTGGATTTTGAACACCTCATCATAACAAAATCTTCATCATTTTCTTTTTTTTTTAATTACCTTTAAGCAGCATCCCGAAGATTGCTACGAGATTAGTCAGGAATCACTCGGTATAAACCTAGTACATAAGGAAAATACGAAGATGATACCAGACCAGTACTCGTAACTAGTTTCTGAGCCAATAACGATGTATCAAACTGTAAAAATATAAAATACTACACAAATTTACAAACAAACAATTGGTACAAATCTTTCTAAACCTTCAAAAATTAAAAAAATATAACAATGTTAAATTCTAAGCTAATTCAAATATTTGTAATCATCTTGTAGCAGCATCCCGACGATTTCTACGAGATTAGTCATGTATCATCACAACACAAACCATTAACTTAAGGAAAGTACCGTGATGATAACAGACGAGTACTCGTAACTAGTTTCTCAGCCAATAACGATGTATTAAACTGTAAAAATATAATATACTACACAAATTCACAAACAAACAATTGGTTCAAATCCTTCTAAACAGTCAGAAATTAGAAAAAAAATAACAAAATTAAATTCTAAGCTATATAAAATATTTTTAATCATCTTGTAGCAGTATCCCGAAGATTGCTACGAGATTAGTCAGGTATCATCACAGTACGTACCAATAACATAAGGAAAGTACCATGATGATACCAGACCAGTACTCGTAACTAGTTTCTCACTTTCTAGTTCCTCAGCACCTTATTATAACAAATATTCATATATTTTTTTTTTTTTTCAATTTTCCTTTTGATTAGCATTCCGAAGATTGCTACGAGATTAGTCAGGAATCACCTCAGTACGAACCGATAACACAAGGGAAGTACGAAGTTGATACCACATAACATCTAAACAAATTTATTACAAGAAGCAATATAGTATAAATTTGTGATATCATACAAATCATCTTATGAAAATAGATTTAATCTACATATGTATTAGTTATTTAATTTTTGACATACTGCTGAAAACGGTGAAATTCGTGCAGGAGATCAGTCACAGGCACACTCGGAACTGTTAATAGCACATCATAACAGTACCTGATGTCCCTGGTAACTGGTTCATCCGTAAATCACTGGAACGGAATACTATTAAAAGCTGATTTAGTAATTTATAGATATAAAAGAGAACATAAGGTACTAATAGATATGCCGATGTCTGCTGAGACCACTTATCCAGAAGATGACATCTAAACTATATTTTTACATGAACCAAGTAGTATAAATTTCTGATACCAAAGAAATCGTACAAATTATGTTATAATAATAGATTTAATCTACATAGGTTTTTGTTATTTAATTTCTTGACATATTGCCGGAAAATGATGAAATTCATGTAGGAGCTCAGTCACAGGCACACTCGGAACTGTTAATAGCACATCAAAACAGTACCTGATGTCCCTTGTAACTGGTTCACCCGCAAATCACAGGAACGGAATACTATTAAAAGCTAATTTAGTAATTTATAGATATAAAAGAGAACATTAGGTACTAATAGATATGTCGAGGACTGCTGAAACTACTTATCCAGAAGATGACATCTAAACTATATTTTTACATGAACCAAGTAGTATAAATTTCTGATACCAAAGAAATCGTACAAATTATGTTATAATAATAGATTTAATCTACATAGGTTTTTGTTATTTAATTTCTTGACATATTGCCGGAAAATGATGAAATTTATGCAGGAGCTCAGTCACAGGCACACTCGGAACTGTTAATAGCACATCAAAACAGTACCTGATGTCCCTCGTAACTGGTTCACCCGCAAATCACAGGAACGGAATACTATTAAAAGCTAATTTAGTAATTTATAGATATAAAAGAGAACATTAGGTACTAATAGATATGTCGAGGACTGCTGAAACTACTTATCCAGAAGATGACATCTAAACTATATTTTTACATGAACCAAGTAGTATAAATTTGTGGTACCAAACAAATCGTACAAATTATGTTATAAAAATATATTTTATCTACATATTTATTTGTTATTTAATTTTTAACATACTGCTGGAAAACGGTGAAATTCGTGCAGGAGATCAGTCACAGGCACACTCGGAACTGTTAATAGCACATCAAAACAGTACCTGATGTGCCTCGTAACTGGTTCACCCACAAATCACAGGAACGGAATACTATTAAAAGCTAATTTAGTAATTTATAGATATAAAAGAGAACGTCGGGTATTAATTGACTGCTGATATATGCTGTGAGCACTTTCCAGAAGATACCGACTAAACTATATTTTTACACGAAGCAATGTAGTATAATTTGAGATATTTCAACATTACTCACAAAAAGTTTTTTTATTAATTTTATTTGTTATTTTTTTAAGTCTCCTTTTTTAAGTCGAGCATGATCCCGAAGTTTGCTTTGAGATTAGTCAAGTACCAACTTCGTACGAATCGATAACATAAGGGAAGCAGGAATATGATACCTGGCTAGTACTCGTACCTAGTTATTTATCACCAACAACTATTTATACAGATATTAAAATAGTTCTCTAACATTACTCAATATAAAAATGTTGACCACTATCCAACAGATCGCTATAAATTAATTTACAAAACATCTCTTCATAACGATTTGGTTTATTTTTCGGCACCGAGAGGGGGTTTACAGTGAACTTGCCGGATCCGGTCTGGAAGTTGCAAGAAAAGAAAAACAAGTAGGATCTAGTAGTTATAGATAATGCGTAGAGCAATATGTAAGAAAAGTACACAATCCAAAACTTTCAATATAATACTTATTTTATTATAATGTAGAGAAATAATAATAGTTTTAAAAAATGTCTTTGAAAATAAATACGAAAAAAAAAATTTTACTCCAAAGAATGAAAAATAAATTAAATTAATTAGTGAAAAAGCATTAATAATATTAATTAAATATTTATCAACAATAATAATAATAATAATTTTCCTATAAATTTTTTTAGAAATAAAATCTAAATGAACCATAATGAAAAGTTTAATGGTATTTAGGAAGAAATGTCCCGGCGCCAGGCAGTCCAGCTTCTTAGTATCTGATTCAAGAGGAGATCGAAGTCGCGAGTTTAAGATACCTTCAATGTGACAAAACAGCGTGGTTAATTCCTTAAAGATTAATGCGGATTCCCTAATAGTCTATTATTATAGACTTGCAGGACTTGACGCCCTTTTCCCATAGCCCTCAAAAGTATGGAGCTCATCCAGGGTTGAAAGTCCACTTAATTTCTTGAAGCATTACATGATTTAGTATTTTGTCTTATTTTGGGATCGCATGACCAAAACAATTTATCTTAATCTGTTGGCGGCTCCAATGGAATTAGTACCGCAGTCGGAATAGACCCGAATAGGCTTGCATCTTCGGGATATTAATCGTTCAAATGTGGCTAGAAACGCCTCGGTAGAACATTCTGAGACGACTTCCAAGAGCACTGCGGTCATACACACAAATAATCATAAATAAACTTTTTATAGAAATGCCTTGCGTCGTATTGATTCCTGAATTGCGGTTGGCCCAGCAAAATCGAATCCAACATAGGCGAAAACGTGACCTTCTTGAAGGCGTTGTGATGGTAAATTCTCCATGATATGAACTTGAGGGAATCGTCTAGCTTTATAAAACTTAATGCAATTGAAAATTCTTTGGCGAATCAATCTTCTAGCACCTATTATCCAATATTCCGTTTTTATCATGGCCTTCATCAACGCTTTAGGTGGTAGATGGAGGTAAGCTACATGGTAGTAATCGATCAGAGGTTTAGTAAACTGATTATTAGTTGGCAATAGATATAGATACTTGGCATTATTTGGTAAATATGCGTGCTGAAGAATACCGCCCACCCTTACAAATTCGTCTGAATCAATGAATGTCTCAAGTGAGCGCAGTGGTTTGGTTTCAATAAGGGTTCCGTTGGTTTTTTTTTTTTTTTTTTTTTTTTTTTGTATGAACTCTAAAAGATTTTCAAAAGCAATCTTTCTGCATAACTATATTTGCTAACTGAAAGGCCTCTTAATGACAGATCGATGTAATAATCCTTATATAAATCGTACTGCAATTGTAATGCAAGTTGCACTTCGTACCATTTTTAAATATGAGCTGAGTCGTTGCATCTAACCTAGGATTTATGAATCTTAATCTTAATCCACATGTAAAGCAATTATTAACAACAGTTCAGAAAGGGCATTAAGATAGTTAGAGACCGCACTTGGCCAGCTCGAACAGGGCATCGATAGCATTCGATAGCAAATCGACACATACTAACATAACGGATGTGTTTGGTACAAATTAATAATTTTTCTTGTCTGTTGCCTCTATGATCTCTACCTACTCTGTGAGCGACAAATATTGTGAGCGTTTCAGAGATTGTTGCAAGCCAGCCTAATACAATTTGCGAATCTGTAAAGAAGTGTAAGTCGACAATGTTTTTAAGAGCCTATAATGGATAGGTAGTAAGCAATGAGTGATATAATTGGCTGAGTAGCAATGCTCCTGGCATTTCTAGTCAAGAATTAGCTTTCTTTCTGCTTTGAGCAATGACCCGTGACGTCTATTGGCCGTTTCGGCTTGTAAGTATAAGACTGCAAACTAGCCTTTATCTGACACTTTGCAAAAACCAATCAACCGAAAACAAGCTGACTCTGTTTAGTGAAGTAATCGAGGAAACCGGACTTGAGTTAAATTATTTTATAATATTTGACGATACGGCCGTAAACATGAACTGAGACACCCCAAAGTTTGTTATTAGCTTGCTAATCTTGTGCAGTCATGCCAATTATTTAAGAGCGAAAACCTAACTCTAGGCGTTGCGTTTTTTAACTGCAGGCATGGATATAAAGTATGGCTACTTAAACAAATAGGGTGCTTAAACATCATAATCATGATGGTTCCTAGTGTTTGATGTTCGATTGTCCATAAGAGGCAATGTGTCTAGGCGAATGATGATCAGCATTAACGAATCTAATAATTTAATTTTAGGCGGAATCGCTCGACTATCGATCAAATATTTTCCTTACGTCAAATATTAGAGACAAAGTTGGAATACAACGGTGTAGTCCATCAACTTTATATCGATTTTAAAAAGGCTTATGATTCCATAGACCTTCAGAAGCTGTATAACATCATGATTAAACAGGGAATACCTAAAAAGTTAGTAAATCTAGTAGAGATGTGTTTGTCGGAAACATTCCATAAAGTTAGAATCGTTCAGTTTTACTCCGAGAGATTTGAGGTGCGATCGGGTTTAAACCAGGGCGACTCCCTTTCACATGTTTTATTTAATATAGCTTTAGAACATGTCATAGAAAAGGTGACGTGCACCGAGAAAGGTTTAAATCTGGGTGATGAAATTCCGGTTCTAGGATACGCCGATGATTTGATACTGCTAGGTGAAGACACGGAAACCATACAACTAAATACTTCTTCTTCTTTCCCAAGCTCCTTAGTGCCTTTCAGCGTGGAGCACCAGCCTCAGTCCATCGCTTCCACTCATCCCTTTGAATGGCCATATTTTTCATTTGGGTAACTGATTTGTCTCTCTTTCTTCCGAGTCCCTCCAGGTACTGCATATACGTAGTTCTGGGTCTGCCAACCATTCTCTTTCCTATTGGTTTGGCTTCCATGAACCATTTCACTCTTCTGTCTTCTGGGAGTCTGCACACGTGCCCGAACCAGCGTAATTGGCGTTCTTCTATTGTCTCCTTCAGTGCCACCACTTTCAATTCTTCCCTCATGACTTCGTTTCTAACGCAGTCCCTTCTTGTTTTTCCAACTATCCTTCGCAGGAATCTCATTTCTGAGGCCGTCATTCTATTTATAACTTGCTTTGGGCCTGTCCAGTGCTCTGCTCCATACAGCAGGATAGGAAGGAAAATTGTTTTATAAAGGACTAATTTGGTGGCATTAGTTATTTCTTTTGTTCCTATAATATGGCTGATTTGGTAGTATGCGAGGTTGGCCTTTCTAATCCGGCTATTTACTTCATGTTCTATTCTTCCACCATTGCTTACGGTTGTGCCCAAATACTCGTATGTGTTTACAGTTTCGAGCAATTCACCATTGCAGGTCACATTCACGTTTGTTTCGTCTCGCCCTACTTTCATGATTTTGCTTTTCTGAGCATTTATAGCCATACCCTTTCTATATAGTTCTTCTCTCCACTCATTAACTGCTTGTTGTAGGTTCTCCTGTGAATTTGCTACTAGAACTATATCATCAGCGAAAATCATGGCTTGGGCTGATACAGGCATCAAGTTTCTATACCCAATCAGGGTTCGTGTAGTCCTTCTCTTACACATTTTTAATATTTCGTCCATGAAGGTTATAAATAGCAAAGGACTAAGGCTGTCCCCCTGTTTGACCCCAACATGAAAATAGAAAGGCTGGGATTCTTTTCCATTTAGGCGTATTACTCCTTTTGGACTCTGATAAATGGACTGCATAGCTGCAATAAGGTTTGAGGGGACATTTTTATACTGCAAAGCTGCCCATACTTCATCCCTTGGAACTGAATCGAATGCAGCTTTGAGGTCTATAAAGGCCAAATAAATATCCTTCCTTACTTCCCATGTCTTTTCCATTATCATTTTGAGGGAGAATATATGGTCTTGTGTTTGTCTACCGGGTCTGAACGCTGCCTGTTCCTCTTCCAGATCTTCCTCTATAAGTTTCCTCAACCTTTGTTCTAAAATTCTGGTATATATTTTATACACAACCGGTGAGAGACATATAGGCCGATAGTTTTCACATTGGGTTTGAGATCCTTTTTTTTGGATAGGTACAATAATATTGTACTCCCAATCCCGAGGTATCTTCTTCTCATCCCATATCTTTTGAAACAGCACTTGGAGTGTTTTTGTTATTTCTTCGCCTCCATACTTTATAAATTCAGGCACTATGTTGTCTCTTCCTGAGGCTTTACCCAGTTTTAGTCTCTGTATTGCCAGTTCCACCTCCTCTTCACTGATACAGTCATCCATATCCTCCACATCTCTTTGTCTTACTCTTCCTTGGTCACCATTAGGAGCAGATCTTTCAGCAAATTTTTCCTGATAGTGTTTTCTCCATTCCTCCAGTATCTCCTCGTCTCTAGTTACTATCAACCCATCCTTATTTTTAATGCTTCTGACCGGCTTTCCCTTTCTACCCCTCAGCGCATTAACAGGGTTCCAGAACTTTCTGGTATTGTCCTTGTAGTTGTTTTGCACAGACCTTCCGAACTCTTCCCACGCCTTCTTTTTTGCTTGTTTGATCACCAATTTCACACGGTTTCTTTTTTCAACATATAAATGCCATGCTTGTGGATCTTTTGAGCGCAAGTAGTTTCTCCAGGCTTCTTTCTTTTGTGCTACAATCTGTTTGACCTCCTCACTCCACCAATTTGTTCTCTTAGTTTGTGGTCCTATTTTACTAACTCCACAAACTTCTGTTGCTGAGGTAATAATGGTCGATTTAATCATCTCCCACATCTCATCTAGACTTTTATCTGCATTTACTTCGCTAAGTTTCCTGCTGAGAGCTTCCTCATATTGCATTCCCCGCAGGGTCTAGACTTGTGTGTTAGTCTGGAGGGGATTAACAATCCCCCGGGTCCCGAGTTCAGTACTTAACACACAACCTCACCACAACAGTACTCTACACACATATACTAACATTAGGCCACTAACAGTACATACCCCAGGGCTACCTTCCCTGGGAAGACTCAATAGTCATTGAGTATAAAATGACTCCAATTGTCCCGAGGTAACGGGGCCTCCAGTACTGGGCTAATCACTCGTCTGGAGTACCAACGATTCAAAGTAAAACACCAAGCCTCGGAAATGGATGGATTTCACGGAATAGACCTGGCATGAATAAGGACAACTAAATACAAATGTGTTAATAAAAACCAACAAAGAAATATGACTCGAATTAAATACCGATAAGACGAAATATATTATTAGTAGCAGAAACGGTGGCGAACTTGGTGATATTGACATATCAGGGCATACTTTTGAATACGTATAGAAATTCAAGAACTTTGGTTCAATGATAACAAGAAAAAATGAAATCCAGGATGAAATAAAGTCCCGGTTAAAGGCGGGAAATGCGTGTTATTATTCAGTTGCTAAATTAATTACCCCCTTCTGTCTAAAAACTTAATGTTAAAATTTATAAAACTATTATTCTTCCGACGGTTCTTTACGGGTGTGAAACGTGCCCGCTTACTTTGAAGGATGCAGAACGGCTTAAGGTTTTCGAAAATAAGGCACTGCGTAAAATATTTGTTCCGAAGAGAGATGAAGGCACTGTGGAGTTTAGAAGGTTGCACAACGCGGAATTGCGGAGCTTGTATCCTGTGAACTTAATAGATTTTATAGCATCGCGGAGACTCAAATGGGCGAGTAAAGTTGTTGGGCTCGGTGAGGAACGGATTCCAAGAAAGTTGGTATTCGCTAATCCGACTGGTAGGCGTCCGAAAGGTAGGCCAAAGCGTCGATGGGAGGATTGCGTTAAGGCTGATCTCGGGGGCTTGGGCTTGAGTGGTGAACATTGGACGAGTCTGGGAGTTAAAACAAATCTTACAGGAAGAGCATCTGGAGGCTTACTAACCCTAGTTCTTAAGTTGCTATCTTCGTCAGTAAATCTTGTTTACAGTAACCGTTATTGGCTGTTTATTACTGTTAAGTGGGAAACTTGGAAACATATATTTGCCTCCAAACTGTGATATGGAAAAATGTCTAGATCATTTATGTGACGTAATTTCTGACGTCCAGAGCCACTATCCAAATGCGCACCTAATTTTGAGTGAAAACTACAATTTTCACATTGGCGATTTAAATAACCTAGAAGAAGACTTTTTTTTTCTAATCTTTATTTAAACATATGTATATCAACAAAAAAGGTAGAGTATTAGTGGAACTGATGGAAAGTTTAGAACTTATTTTATATAACGGACGGACTATTTCAGATAGACGGGAGAAATTCACTTTCATCTCGAGCCTAGGAAGAAGTACTATAGATTTAGTCTGGATAAACAAAGAAAGCTTTAAATATCGTTAAAGACATGAGTGTAATGCTTATATCCGAGCTTTTAGACCACCTAGCTTGTATAACCATAGTACACTTCCCTCCAGTGTTTTTGTTTCACCTCGATCATCACTACCTCAATCACCGGCATTAAGGCATCAAATGTCTTAAGTTAGATGAGATGACGGTAAGCTTATGGAATTTGAAGCTCATATGAACCAATCAGAAAGGATATATTTAAACTCTGAGAATTCAGACATTCTATACCAGAATTTTATCAAGACACTTTATGAGGGCTTAACCGGATCTGGAATTATGGTAAAAAAGACAACTTCAAGATCTATGCTTAACCCTTAACAGCCATGTTATCACTGGGAATGCAGAAATAGTAAAAGATAGTTGAATAAAAAGTATAGATTGTTGTCTAAATTTAAATCAGCTACCGACATGATATCCGAATATATCTATCCAGAAATTGCTACAGAAAACTAGTTAGGAATAAAAAGGAGGAATTTCGATATCTGACATTAAAGAAGCTAGGTGATGTTAGAAAACTAAAGAATTCTGGTCAACCGTAAAGTCGCTGAATCAAACGTCAATAAGAATGAATGAAATAGGAATAGAAGAATGGAACTCATTCTACAAACTGCTCTATGGTGATAAACTTATCAAAGGGACCCAGTTCTTTTCGGTTACTCATCCATTTCTTGACAAAAATAAAACTCTATAAGAACTACAACTTTGCATCAAGCAATTAATAAACCACAAATCTCCTGGCTTAGACAATATTAGTTATGAAATATATAAAAATCTTACTCCACAATGGGAACATTACCTTTTGAACATTTTTAATGTTGTTATAAATAGCAAAACCCTCCCCTTCTGTGGTCCAAATCTGTACTTCATCTTTTATTCAAGTAGGGTGATAAATAAAACAAAGATAACTAAAGAGATATTTCGCTGTGAAATACCATGACAAAGTTGTTTACCAGTGTCTTAGCTCGAAGAATCATGTTGTGAGCTGAGTCGGAGGGCCTTATAGCTGAAGAACAGGCTGGATTTAGGAGTGGTAGGGGATGTATTGATCAAATATTCACTTTGAAATCCTTAGTTGATATAAGTTTCAGTTCAGAAGGTAGCTACTTATTTGCAGTATTTATTGATCTAAAGAAGACATTTCATACAATTAATCAAGACCTGCTCTGGGAAAATGCTGTAGAAATACGAGGCAAGCTAAGGAAGTGTATAATACAAAAAGAAGGGCTGCCAAGACCATTTGTAGAAAGAAGAAAAGAACGCTGGAAAGAAGAAAAGTGGAAATGCTGTAAGCCGAATGGGAAGCAAATTAGTCCAGAAAGTTCCACAAAGGAATCAGGGAATTTAAGAATGGTTTCCAACCGAGGATAAGAGTCAGCAGAGATAGACAATATAGTGGGAGGAAATGCAGAAATATTAGATAGTTGGCGACAGTATTTCCAGGAACTTATGAATGTGCAGAAATGTGCACTAAGGTGCAGAAAGAAATGTGTTGCCTGGACGTATATATACAAGAGGAATTGGTGAGGATGGTGTGGAACCTCCTGATTATGAAGAATTCTTGGAAGTAGTGGAACCACTCAAAAACAATAAAAGCTCCGGATGGCATTGTCGCATAAATGCTAAAATATGGTGGAGGGAACCTATTAAAGAAAGTGTACGAATTTGTTGTTGGAGATGTAGGTCGTGGAAAAAATGCCGAATGAGTGGACAGTAGCTGTTATCTTCCCAGTTTTTAAAAAGGAAGACAGAACTAAATGCGAAAATTACAAATGTTTATCTCTCTTGGGACTAGTATATGAGGCATTTTCCATACTCCTAAATAAAAAGTATACGTTCGGACCATACTTGTAGAACGTATACTGGCTCAATATAAGTTTGGCTTCAGGCCGAATACATCTGCAACCGACCTTATGTTTTCCGTCAAACAGATGTAAAAATGTAACGAATATAATGCGGATCTTCATCATCTTTTCATCGATTTTAAACATGCTTACGACAGTATCAATAAAAGCAAATTGCTGAAAGTAATGATCACTTAAGGTGTACCGAAAAAGCTAGTAAGATGAACTAGGATGACACTGACAGATAGTAGCTGTAATGTCAAGTCCCTGCCGAGGGGAAAATGTCCGCCTTCCATAAAACCGTAACTTCCAAAAGTTTATCATAGGTCGCATTGAACATTTCAAAATAAGGTTTTAATTCTTTGTACATCTCCTTGAATTAAAATAATTGTGTGAGAAAAGTTGGTTCAGGGTGCAGTCAATTTAACACACAATTATGCGTAAACTTAATTTATTGGTGCCGACGTTTCGGCTTAAATTATAGGCCTTCTTCAGGGTGGTTGTGTGAGCTGAGCTACAACCAAGCTATAACCAAGCTCTATAACTATAACCAAGCTAAGAAGAGCTAAGAACTATAACCAAGCTCAGCTCACACAACCACCCTGAAGAAGGCCTATAATTTAAGCCGAAACGTCGGCACCAATAAATTAAGTTTACGCATAATTGTGTGTTAAATTGACTGCACCCTGAACCAACTTCTCTCATATATACACACAGTCAACCATTGTCACTTCAAAATAATTGTGATTTATCTGTAGTGTTGGAACGCCTTTGTTCTGTAATTGCTTTAATTTTGGGGCCTAAGCTTGTTTTTATGGACATAAATTAAATTATTTTTAGAATAGCTAATTTTTTCTCAGAAAGATTTTCCATAATGAACGATAATATATAGAATGAATATAATAATTAAAGACCGAAAAGGTTAAAATTAAGAATGAAAATATTTTAGTGAATGGTATGTAAAAAAAACCTAAACTGAAAATATGAATAATAAAAAATTAATTAATGTTGTTAATATTAAAGTAAAAATATATATCAATCAATATGATTAACAAAGAAAAATGATATGAATAGAAAAAAACAAAAATGAATAAATTATGTTAATATTCATCTTAAAATATATATGTTTCTGTGATTAACACATAAAAATAATATGAATACAACATATTTGAAGAAATGTTGTTAATGTTAATTCATAAATATGTTAATGTGATAACAAAATAAAATAATATATGAATATACGAAATAAATTTCGTTACTTTTAATAATAAAAAAAAGTTGAACGAATGAAAAAATATTAATTTATTAAGATAAATATGAATATCTATTAATATAACTATAAACGATAAATATTTACTAATTATGTGCTTTCTCCTGTAATAATTTAAAAAATATGAGGACCAATGAAATGACAATCAATTAATCTGGACGAGACCAAACAATGTTCACCATCGGGGTGAATTTGCCGAAACTGGTAGCTATAGATAATGTGGTGGGCAATATGTAGGGAAAGCACACAATCTTAAACTTTCAATACAATACTTAATTTATTATGATGTAGAGGAATAATAATAAATCAAAAGAGCTCTTTGAAAAAAAAAGTTAAAAATTAAATTAATACCTAAAATGAAATTGATAATGATAATATAATCTATATAAAAAAACAACAACGTTGCTTTAACTTTTTTAGAAATAAAATCGAAATAAACCAAAATGAAACTCAGTTGAAAAGTTTAGTAATATTTACAATTAAATAAGTCGAATAAAATAAAAAAAAGTATTTGGTACCTGGGAAAGATGGGTAGGTAGTCTTGTGGAATGATGAGTGCAGATGTTACGCGGGAGGAATGCTCTCGCTGCGACAGCCACGGAGTGACTAACAGAAAAGGACTCCCTTATCGCGGATTAAGCAATAAAATAGACCTAATAATATTACTACCGAGCCTGGTTTCCACCGGTGTTCTTTTATGAATTATAAAACACGTACTGCTGCATCAACACTTCCTGATGCTTTATTCTTCAGATCGCTACGTGATAAGTCAAGTGTCATAAACCTCATTATTGACTATGGCAGAAAAGAATGTTAGATAATGCCCAACGATTTCTCAAACGACTTTTTCTGTAATAAAATGAAGTATAATACAAATGTTATCTCTAAAAAGTAGGTATATTTTTATCAATCGAAATTAACGACTGTCCTCAATAATAAGACGTGGGAATGGGAATAGAGTTAGTCATGGAATGATTAAGATCAATTATTAGAAGTTCATTCCTAACAAATTACATTTAGGGTCTTGAACGCTAATATCCATTGGTTTGGTGGAGCATATAAGATCAACCAAGTCAATGAGCCTTCTGTATGTAAATGGAACCTCAGATTACAGCAGTTTAATAATTTTAAATATGTTTAAATGACCAATAGGGACTCAATATTAAATTTATACAAGTAAAGATTAAGATAGAAGGTAGTAAACATTCTATTATGCAAATAAATAATTATTCCAAAGCTCTAGAAATATAATTAAATAATATGGGATGTTCATATTGTCAGCCAGTTAAGTTCTCGCAGGAGTTTAGTCACAGGCACCTCTGGACGAATTTCCAGCATAATGATTTCAGCAATCCATGAAACTGACAAATAAATTATGCAGCAAATTAAATAGGACTCGATGGTCAGGTTTTCTAGTGTTCTGATTCTATTTACTGTTTCAGATTCAGGATCGCCCATTCGATTTCTTGTTCGCGTTAATATATTAATTTTTATAGGAATCGATTTTTTAGAGTTTGATGGTTGATATTTCATTATATTTATCGGATTTAAGATCACGCATAAACTTTTCGATTACTTGTTCGTGTTAATATATCAATTTTTATAGGAATCGATATTTTTTAGTGTTTGAAGGTTGATATTTCAACATATTTATCGGATTTAAGATCACACATAAACTTTTCGATTTCTTGTTCGCGTTAATGTTTTAATTTTTATAGGAATCGATTTTTTAGAGTTTGAGGGTTGATATTTCATTATATTTATCGGATTTAAGATCACGCATAAACTTTTCGATTACTTGTTCGTGTTAATATATCAATTTTTATAGGAATCGTATATTTTTTAGTGTTTGAAGGTTGATATTTCAACATATTTATCGGATTTAAGACCACAAATAAACTTTTCGATTTCTTGTTCGCGTTAATGTTTTAATTTTTATAGGAATCGATTTTTTAGAGTTTGAGGGTTGATATTTCATTATATTTATCGGATTTAAGATCACGCATAAACTTTTCGATTTCTTGTTCGCGTTAATAATTTAATTTTTATAGGAATCGATATTTTAGAGTTTGACGGTTAATATTTTATTATATTTATCGGATTTAAGATCCCCTATAAACATTTTGATTTCTTGTTCACGATAATAATTTAATTTTTATAGGAATCGATATTTTAGAGTTTGAGGGTTTATATTTCATTTAATTTATCGGATTTAAGATCCCCTATAAACTTTTGATTTCTTGTTCACGTTAATAATTTAATTTTTATAGGAATCGATTTTTCAGTGTTAGAGGGTTGATATTTCATTTTAATTTATCGAATTTAAGATCACGCATAAACATTTCGATTTCTTGTTCGCGCTAATAATTTAAATATTTATAGGAATCGATTTTTCAGTGTTTGAGGGTTGATATTTCATTTTATTTATCGGATTTAAGTTCTGCATTAACTTTTTGATTTTCTTAATCGCGTTGATTGAGATTCGGTTTTTCGAGGGGTTTTGGTTTGTAATTGTTGTATTGGATTTAAATGATGCTTGAACATTTTTCTTGTTCCATTTAAAATTTGTATGATTACAGATATGGAATATTATTTTTTCGAAGTTCTGAGCTTGATTTTTCATGGCTTTGTGTGTATTGAAAGTTGTGAGTATGTACATTTTTATTTTCATTTCTGATGATTTTCATGATGATTTCATTTTATTTATCGGATTTAAAGATCCCGTATAAACTTTTCGATTTCTTGTTCGCGTTAATAATTAATTTTTAAAGGAATCGATATTTTAGTGTTTTGGGGTTGTGTTATTTCAACATATTTATCGGGTTTAAGATCCCCTATAAACATTTTGATTTCTTGTTCACGTTAATAAATTAATTTTTATAGGAATCGATATTTTAGTGTTGGAGGGTTGATATTTCATTATATTTTTCAGATTATAGATCCCGCATAAACATTTTGATTTCTTGTTCACGATAATAAATTAATTTTTATAGGAATCGATGTTTTAGTGCTTGAGGGTTGATATTTCATTATATTTATCGAATTTAAGATCCCGCATAAACATTTTGATTTCTTGTTCACGTTAATAAATTAATTTTTATAGCAATCGATATTTTAGTGTTTGAGGGTTGATATTTCATTATATTTATCGATTATAGATCCCGCATAAACTTTTCGATTTCTTGTTCGCGTTAATATATTAATTTTTAAAGGAATCGATATTTTAGTGTTTGGGGGTTGTTATTTCAACATATTTATCGGTTTAAGATCCCCTATAAACATTTTGATTTCTTGTTCACGTTAATAAATTAATTTTTATAGGAATCGATATTTTAGTGTTGGAGGGTTGATATTTCATTATATTTTTCAGATTATAGATCCCGCATAAAACATTTTGATTTCTTGTTCACGTTAATAAATTAATTTTTATAGGAATCGATGTTTTAGTGCTTGAGGGTTGATATTTCATTATATTTATCGAATTTAAGATCCCGCATAAACATTTTGATTTCTTGTTCACGTTAATAAATTAATTTTTATAGCAATCGATATTTTAGTGTTTGAGGGTTGATATTTCATTATATTTATCGATTATAGATCCCGCATAAACTTTTCGATTTCTTGTTTGCGTTAATAATTAATTTTTATAGGAATCGATATTTTAGAGTTTGACGGTTAATATTTTATTATATTTATCGGATTTAAGATCCCCTATAAACATTTTGATTTCTTGTTCACGATAATAATTTAATTTTTATAGGAATCGATATTTTAGAGTTTGAGGGTTTATATTTCATTTAATTTATCGGATTTAAGATCCCCTATAAACATTTTGATTTCTTGTTCACGTTAATAATTTAATTTTTATAGGAATCGATTTTTCAGTGTTAGAGGGTTGATATTTCATTTTAATTATCGAATTTAAGATCCCACATAAACTTTTCGATTTCTTGTTCGCGTTAATAATTTAATTTTTATAGGAATCGATATTTTAGAGTTTGACGGTTAATATTTTTTTATATTATCGATTTAAGATCCCCTATAAACATTTTGATTTCTTGTTCACGATAATAATTTAATTTTTATAGGAATCGATATTTTAGAGTTTGAAGGTTTATATTTCATTTAATTTATCGGATTTAAGATCCCCTATAAACATTTTGATTTCTTGTTCACGTAATAATTTAATTTTGATAGGAATCGATATTTTATGTTTGAGGTTGATATTTCATTATATTTATCGAATTTAAGATCACGCATAAACATTTCGATTTCTTGTTCGCGCTAATAATTAAATATTTATAGGAATCGATTTTTCAGTGTTTGAGGGTTGATATTTCATTTTATTTATCGGATATTTAAGTTTCTGCATTAACTTTTGATTTTCTTAATCGCGTTAAATTGAGATTTGGTTTTCGAGGTTTTGGTTGTAATGTTTGGTTGTATTGAAATTGGAGTATGTACATTTATTAATTTTTTTCATTTCTGATTGTAAATGATTTTCATGATGATTTCATTTTATTTATCGGATTTAAGATCACGCATAAACTTTTCGATTTCCTGTTCACGTTAATAAAATAATTTTTATAGGAATCGATATTTTAGTGTTTGAGGGTTGATATTTCATTTTGATTATCGAATTTAAGATCACGCATAAACTTTTCGATTTGTTGTTTGCGTAATAATTTAATTTTTATAGGAATCGATATTTTAGTGTTTGAGGGTTGATATTTCATTATATTTTTCAGATTATAGATCCCGCATTAACATTTTGATTTCTTGTTCACGTTAATAAATTAATTTTTATAGGAATCGATGTTTTAGTGCTTGAGGGTTGATATTTCATTATATTTATCGAATTTAAGATCCCGCATAAACATTTTGATTTCTTGTTCACGTTAATAATTAAATATTTATAGGAATCGATTTTTCAGTGTTTGAGGGTTGATATTTCATTTTATTTATCGGATTTAAGTTTCTGCATTAACTTTTTGAATTTCTTAATCGCGTTAATTGAGAGTTTGGTTTTCGAGGGTTTTGGTTGTAATTGTTGTATTGGATTTAGAATGATGCTTGAACATTTTCTCTTGTTCCATTTAAAATTTGTATGATTACAGGTATGGAATATTTTTTTCGGAAGTTCTGAGCTTGATTTTTCTTGGCTTGTGTGTATTGAAATTGGAGTATGTACATTTTTATTTTTCATTTCTGATGATTTTCATGATGATTTCATTTTATTTATCGGATTTAAGATCCCGTATAAACTTTTCGATTTCTTGTTCGCGTTAATATATAATTTTGGTGTTCGTGCTCGTTATTGTAAAAAAAAATATTTTATTTATTCAAAAGTTACAAAATATCGATAATAACACTTTAAAAGACAATAATGACAATCTTGATAATAACAATATGGCTATACTAGATCTGACATAGATTACGTACCGTAATTACTGCGAGGACTTGAAGAGAGAGAGTGTGATCCCTGGGAGAAGGGACAGGGTATATAAAGGTTAATAGGACTGCTGAATAAGATTCAAGGAATATGGTGTGATCTGCAGGTGCACTATGGCCTCATGGTGGCGTGACTCCTCCGTCCTTATGAGAGTGAAGCCCACTGAACTCTAAATTTAAGGATTTGGGACGGTTTGTCTATTCTGTAAATATTGAAACCAAGCTCTGGCTCTGCCATCAAAACATTCAGGTGGTTGAGGATGGGTACTTGGATTATCATTTGAAGGATTAGAACACAGTAATTCCAGTTTACAATACTGACGATAAAGATTATAGCATAAAAGATATAAACATATTACATAAAATATATAAGAAATAAATTGGGATACAGTTATATCATAAGGTTCTAATTCTTCTATTTCTATATTACTTAAGTCTATTTGTTGTAATTCCTCAAAAGTAAAATTTGTTGATACAATAGTTTTATTATTAACAGAATGATAGGAAATAAAAGGAATATTTACATTGTCAACATAAGAAAGTGGTACATTTATATTTACAAATTTCTCTTTTTCATTAAGATTAAGGAGGCTAGTAGATGGTAGATGATACATTTGTGTGTTTGTTACACTAGTTGTTACATTGCTAATATTAAAGGTTAAATATTGGTGTAATGTGGGTATAAGTTTGATTATAGGGTTTGTTCTTATTTCTACAGCTTTACAATCATTTAATTCTATATTCTTACATAATTCTAAAATACATTTGTCCTTAATCTCTATCATGTCTTTACAGTAATGATGATTATTGAATTTAATACAATTTCCATTGTAAAACGAATTTTTAAATCTAATGATTAGTTGTTCTTTAATCTTTAGAGTAATGACTTTATTATTCCTTGTAACTGGATATGACATAGCATAATAAGTTGTTTTTGGCAATGATTTCAAAGGGATTTTAATAAAATAATAAATTAATCCTGTATCTGATAGGGAACAAAATGTGGAGCTAAGTAACCAGTTTAATTCTACATTTTCTGTGATTGGTTCTCCGAACGGTATGTTTAATTGTTCTAGTTCTCTAGTCGTTAATATGCTTGGATGGGTAATTCCTAATTTACATTGTTCTAAGGAAAATTCTATATCATTTAATTGATTTTCTACTAAATCTAATACGGCTAATAAATCATGATACATTAACTTAGTAAGAGCTAAATCTGTAAAATTATTTATTTTTTCTATACTATCCTTATATTTATTTAAAACAATTATTTCTTTATTAAGTTTAGATGTTAATTCTTTATTTAATCCTAATCTAACATTTTCATTATGCTCTATGTGATACATATTTCTCTCGATTTTATTTAAAATATTATCATACTTTTCTTTGTCATCGGCGTCCATATTGCCGGTGAGCCAACTAATAGCATTGCCTAGTCCGTTAATTAAACCTCTTTTTGATCGGTTATTCCGATTTATATTTACAATATGATTAATTTTTTCTAATATCTTGTTATATTTTTGTTCAATAATATTATGCAAAGTTTTATATTCATTACTAATTGTTAATACGTCAATGCTAATCTTAAGGGTTTGAATTTCTCTTGTTAAATTTGTAAGATTCTTATAATGTAAAAATGTGTACCAATCTTCAATTATAAAAGATGGATTAATTTGTACGATGGATGCTCCTGGTCCGTCAGATAAATCTTGTATTAGCAGGGTCTGTATCTGAACCGTAAGCGCTGCGATCAGAAGATACTTGAAACAATTCGTCGTCGAACTCAAAGTCATCTTGGCTGACTCCTGTAACATTAGACGTTTCTATTTCTTTTATGACATTCTCAATATCTTCATCAGTTATTTCTGGGTTTTTTTGACTTGTACTAGGTTTATTATTATTATTATTTGATTTCTTTTTCTTAGTGACCTTTTTCGGTCGTTTGACTTGATCAGGGTGGAGTTTTTTCTTTCTACCTTTATTTCTATTTTGAAATCTTTTATCAACATACTTTCCTTTTTCGTATTTAGGATCTATTTTCTTTTTCTGTTGTCTCTTTATATACACATCTTCCGGGATTTCTATGTCTTCTCTATTTTCATTTAACTTGCCTATTTTTCTCTCTTTATTTTGTTCTATACCTTTCTTAGTTATTTCGAAAAGCTGCTTCATTTTCCGATGGTACTCATGAACAAGATATTCTTTTATTTCCGGGAATTCATTATAAGTTTCATTAGTGATACCGAAAGTTATTTCGTTAGGGGTCATTTTAAGATCTTGATTAAGGGAATTATTATATGCTGTCGTTGCTTGCTCTAACTTATCTTCCTCTTTATCATCTTTGTTTTCTATGTTTATAAGTCTTAAAATTTCTAATAACGAAGAGCTTGCTCGATTAAGCAATCCAAGAGAGTTAGGGTGATTGGGGGTAGTATAATGTAATTCAATATTTAAGTAGTTTAGAAAATCTTTAAACAAGTTATTGTCGAATTCTCTTCCGTTGTCACATGATATTTTTTGGGGTTTTGGAAAATATGCTAAATATTTTTTCAATACTTTCATGCTTTCTATGGCATTATAACTCGTTGCGTAATAAGAAAATATTCTTTTGGAAAAAGTATCTACTATTAAATAAATGTAATAATTACTCATGTGTAAGGTATCAATCATTAAATCTGTAAAGGGTTTCTCAGGTGTGGGAGTAATTTTAAATTTTTGTTTTATAGGTCTTCTATCGTATTTGCCTTTTCCACATGTGTCACATTTGTTTATAATTTCTGTGATATGATCTTTCATATTGGGCCAATAAAATTTGGTTTTCAAAACTAAATATGTTTCATTTATACCTCTGTGGCATGTCTTGGCGATATGATAATCAAGGATAAGTAATTTCTGGTCTTCCGTGTTCTTTACATCTGGCAATAGTTTATAATATCTTTTAATTCTATTTGTGGGAAATTTTTCTCTAATGAGTGATGCAACTTTATTAAATAATGCATTATACCAATTATTTTCACTTTCTATAGAATCTGATATGGGTGAGCAGTATATGCCGTAAGTTATATTTGGTCTTAAGATTTCTAAAAGTTTTTCTTCTATTTCAAAATCTTTTTCATGGTAAGGCCAAGTAAATTCAATTGTTGTTCTTTGCTTATTATTGAATATTGTTTCGCGTTGAATTTTCGCGTGTCCCTTTTTTATTATTATTTGATTTTTCTCAACATTTACTGGTCTAGATTTATCATCAACTATTAAGATTCTGTTATCGGAGGATTCTGTGGAGTGCTGCGTTGCTAAAGAAGATATATCATCTTGAATTATTTCTTGGTGTTCACCATTATTATTTTCTTCTATGTTTTCATCATTATTAATTCCTTCTAAGTTTTCATTGTTAGCTTCTTCTTGGGTTTCTTCTATTCCCATTTCTTGTAATAAATCTACGATTTCTTGTGAATAGTTATTAGGAGAATTTTCTGTATGAAAAATATCAAATTCTGGTTCTTTTAATTTCCTTTCTTCAATAGGGTAACGGGATAAATGATCGGCGACTTTATTAGCCTTTCCTTCAATGTATTTTATGTCATGTTCGAAATCTTCTAACAATAATTTCCATCTAATTAATCTGGCGTTCTGTGTTTTACACGTTCTTAAATATTCTAAAGGTTTGTGATCTGAATATACGAAAAATTTTCTACCGTATAAGTAGGGTCGAAAATGATTGCAAGCCCAAATAATGGCTAAACATTCCTTTTCCGTTGTTGAGTAATTTTGTTCTGCTTTATTAAGTGTTCTGGATGCAAAACATACAGGGAGTTCTTTTCCATCTTTCTTCTGTGCTAATACTGCACCAATGGCGAAATTACTTGCGTCAGTTGTTAAGAAAAAGTCCTGATTGAAATCTGGAATTTGCAAAATGGGGCTACTACATACAAGTTGTTTCAATTTCTCAAAAGCGTTTTCATATAACTCTGGTTTGATTTCTTTTTGATCTTTTCGAAGACATCTCGTTAATGGGGAAGCTATCTTTGCGTAATTTGGTATCATTTTCCTATAGAAACCAGTTAATCCTAAAAAGCTTTTAATTTCTTTTTCATTTTTAGGGAGTTTAAAATCTTTTACTGCTTTTATCTTTTCTGGATTAGGTTCTATGCCGCGTTCGCTGATAATATGTCCGAGGAATAACAATTCTTTCTTGCAAAATTCTGTCTTATCGAGCTGAATCTTTAAGTTATGTTTTTCTAACTTTTTAAGAGTTTCTTCTAAATGTTTCCAATGATCTTTGTAATTTTCAGAAAAAATTATAATATCGTCCATATAGACTAAAACGTTAATAGAATCTGAAAAAATGATATTCATGGCTCTTTGAAACGTTGCTGGGGCATTACTGAGTCCAAATGGCATGCGAAGGAATTCAAAGTGGCCTTGATCTGTAGAAAATGCTGTTTTTGGGATAGAACTTTCTTCGACTTTTATTTGATGGAAGCCTGAGCAAAGGTCCATTGCTGTAAATATCGTCGCTTTTCCTAATTTGCCTAAAAGGTCTTCAATATTAGGAATGGGGAATTTATCCGGGGTTGTTTCTCGATTTAATTTCCTGTAATCAATCACCATTCGTATTTTTCTTTTTCCTGATGCGTCTGGCTTTTTCGGGACAATCCAAACGGGAGAATTGTAAGGGGAATTGCTGGGTCTTATTATTTTGGATTCTAACATCTTTTTAATTTCTTCCTTAATATTTTCTTTGAATTGGTGGGGATATCTGTAATTTTTCGAATATATCGGGTCTTCGGTTTTTGTTTTAATCTTATGCTCCAATAAATCAGTGGCTGAAAGGGGATCATTTTCAGTCTTAAATACTGATGGATATTTCGATAATAATTTAATTAAATTTGATTTTTCTTGAGGAGGTATATGGTCGGTTCTGATTAGTTGGGGGATTTGTTTTATTATTTCATGGTTTCCTTTTTTATTAGAATCTGTTAATTCTACTTCTTCTTTTTGCAAATAGTATAAAGGTAAATATATGGTTTCGTTAACTTTACTGTCGATTATTATATTTTGATCATAGATGCCAGGTTTAATTTTAATCTTATCATCTTCATAGTCAATAAAATATAGATTTTTATTTTGTTCTACTTTTATCTGATTTTCGCCTTCTTTCAAAACTAATTTTAAAACTTCGTCTTCCATAATAAAATCAAACTCTGTATAGCGAGTTTTTATTTTGTTGGTTTCGAAATCGATATTAAATTTCATTTCCCTCATTGTCTCATTTCCTAGTAGTATTTCGTAATTGGGACTGAAATTAAATAGATAAAATTTTATTTTTTCGGGGTTTTTAAGAAAATTATTTCTGCAATAAACTGAAATAGATTCCGTGCCAAGTTCTTCTCCGGTTGCTGTTTTTATTGTAAAATTTTCTTTTTCTCTTTCAACATCTGGTGGTACAATGTCTGGTCTTATATAATTCTTCCAAGATCCGGTATCAATAAGCCATTTACGATTCGCGTGGTCTTTAACATAAGGCAGTTGGCTTTTATTCTCTTCTTTTATGTGTTTTGATTGTCTGGCGGGCCTTTCTCTAAAAAAGAATTATTTGGATCTAATTTTTCTAATTTCTCTCTTAATTCTCTGATTTCTTGGTCTTTCGGGTCTTCTTGCTGAATTTGGAAATTAGGCTGTTTCGGTTTATTCCCGAATGCGCTAACTGTTCTCATGGATACAGTTGGATTTTCATCTTTCTTATTATTATTATAATTTTGATTCCGGTATCGACCTGAACCGTTGAAATACCTTTGTTGTTCTTGACGGGGCCATTGTTGGTAATAATTATTATTATTATTATTCTGCCGGTAGTCTTGTGGAGGTTCTTGTTGTCGATATTGATGCTCTTGTCTTTGATTATGTGGGTTATACGGGTTATTGGGATTTTGCCAATTATTAAATCGTTTGTGATGTTTTTTATCGAACTTTTTCTTATGGTCGAAGCCTCTTTTGTAATCATGTTCTCCGGGTCTTCTCATATTTCCCGAATTTATGAGGTCATCGAAGAGTAGATGGTTCTCATTCTGAATTAAATTTCTCAAATCATCTAATGTTCTTAACTTTTCTGCTTTAGTCATAAGATATGTTCTTATGTGAAGGGGCATGTTAGTGTAAAAAAAATAAAGAATACTTTTCTCTAATGCGCTAATAATTGTTTCTCTATTTGGTGTGTTTTCTATCCGATGTTTAGAAATTATTAAAGTGCGGATCTTATCAATTCTTTGAAGGAAATCAAGAGGGTGTTCCTTATGATGTATTTTGTTATTAAATAATTCATGCGATAATTGTTCAATTGAGCGGCTGTCTCTGAAGGTTCTTTCGAGATAATTTAGTAATTCTTCAACACGACTAAATTCGCACGTTGTATTTATATAATCAGCTTCATCCGTAAGTTTTGCTAAAAGTTTACTTAATAATCTTTGTTCGTTTAGTTCCTTAAACGAGTTGTCCGGTTTACACACGATTTGGTAAACTTGTCTACAAACTGTCACGAATTTTAACAGATTGTGTGGATTTCCATTAAAATTAGGGATATGATCGTAGTCTGCCGATTTAATTTGAAAGCTTGCCATATTTGTAGTTAATGTTAAATTATTTACTCGCAGGATTAAAGAATTTAAATAATCATCAGACATAAAATTACAATAGTAAAGGAAATTAACTTACAAAAATTGAGTACGCTGTCAAAATAATCTTCGACGGGGTGTGAAGATCTGTCCTTGAGCTGGATACCTGACGACAGTGAAGTCCGGCCAAGGTTGAGTGCAGATAAGAGACTTTGCCTGCGTTGCGAGATGCTCGGGGTGAGTGAACTCGTCCAGAATCTGAAGATCTCGAAGTTGGTAGTCCTCGGTAGGTAAGCCAAAATCTTGAGTCTTCACAGGTGAGGAATCCTAGGCGGTAGTCCTAATTCTGGATTTGCGGAAAAAGTTCGGATCTGCGGAAACTCGGTTCTTAAAACTGCGATAAAAATATGCAGTCCCTGTTCGGGCGCCAATTTTGGTGTTCGTGCTCGTTATTGTAAAAAAAAAATATTTTATTTATTCAAAAGTTACAAAATATCGATAATAACACTTTAAAAGACAATAATGACAATCTTGATAATAACAATATGGCTATACTAGATCTGACATAGATTACGTACCGTAATTACTGCGAGGACTTGAAGAGAGAGAGTGTGATCCCTGGGAGAAGGGACAGGGTATATAAAGGTTAATAGGACTGCTGAATAAGATTCAAGGAATATGGTGTGATCTGCAGGTGCACTATGGCCTCATGGTGGCGTGACTTATTAATTTTTAAAGGAATCGATATTTTAGTGTTTG